>OX451414.1:423112-755633 GCA_949629135.1 Eremobia ochroleuca | reverse complement strand
GTTTCGGTTATTAATAAGATGAGTAAATGGTTATGTTTTAATACTTGGAACAGTTACTTGTAAGTTCTGAAGCCTATGGAAACCTAGGAAAGCGGTTCAGTCATATTAACCCTTCTCGGTTGAGTACACAGATTACCGCGTCTGTGTCCGTGTGAGCGAGATATATAGTTTTTTTATTAACAAACCTATGACAGTGATTAACCGCCCGCTCCGAGCGGGACACAGACACGGTAATCTGTGTACCCGCCCGGAGCGGGCGAGTGACAGAGATGCGCTATTAACAGCCATCTTGAAAATCTCATTTTCACCAGTTCTTGAAATTAAGGTGTCAAAAACTCTGTATTTGGACAGCCAATATTGTGTGACCGTTCACCGCTTTCTTGGGAAACTAAAGCTATTATATGTTTAGAAATATAATCTGCGTGCGATTCTGTAACCATCTCACAGTGAAAAATTGGGTGAATTGAGCGTGGAGTGAGCTGTCATTAGGGATTAACACTATTGACACTGCTCACTTCAAGCTCACTTCAATTATGATTTCACGGTGAGATTTTTACAGAATCGACCGGCAGATCTGATTGTTGATCTCGGACCAACAGCACTATCCAATTGATAAATTCCGTTAAAGAAAATGAAAATCCTTCAGAAATCGGTAATCATTTATTAATACAGGCTTTAAGAACACTGCAGTAACTAATACGTATTTAAACTTAATTATTTCAATTAAAATACAAGTACTTTAGTATTAATAATTTTGTATCCATATTTCTGTTAAACAACTAACTTTTGATAAAAAAAAAAAACTGATTAATAATTTCGTATCCATATTTCTGTTAAACAACTAACTTTTAAAAAAAACTAAACTTTGTCTATAACAAACCGACTTCTACAAAGAGATCTTACCCGATGAACCAATAGTCTATGCCTCCATGTTTTTTCTGAAAAATATTAATACTAAAGTCTTAATTCCAATTACGCTTATTAGCATTTATTATAAGATGTGTAAATATTATTTTTAAGAATAAATGTATTGTATGACTTCAATAGAATTCTATGCCTGTTTAACCGAGTGCCATTAAATGCCAAAATAGTGCATAAATGGTACTTTTTACTACACAGGAAATAAACTTTAGGCCATAACACTCGAAATTATAATAAAATAATATATAATGTATAACTCCGTAGCTTATAACAAAACAAATTGTGAATTTTTAGTTATATTTTTTAATAAATTATGTGAAAATATATGATTTTTTTTGTTTTTTTTTTTTACAATCTCAAACTCGAAAGAATTTATTTCGATTAAACCATTTTTGAATTGTCATTGGCAGTTTTGAATTGTCTTGAGTCGTTTAGTTAGCCAGAAAGTTGAAGTTAGATCCTAGGTATGTTCCCATTCCAAAACATACATCTCTATGGAGAAGAACGGGCAAGAAACTCCAAGGACACACTTTTTAATCAACATCCTGGCTACATTATTCTTGTTGTTTCAATAAGTGAGGAAAATGTATAAAGTAAAATGAAGAAACAATTGAAAATATAAGATTAAAAATAAGCCCTGGCCAGACCGTATGACTCTGAACCGACGGTGCCCGTTCACGAACATGACGCGTGGAACAGCACCATCCAGCTCAACCAATTTGTAGGGAACCCTTAATAGTAAGATAAGACAATATTTATTTTGTAAAACATGAGTACAGTATGAAGGTCTTATAATTAATATGAGGTGGCTACATGGTTTTGCCATTTATGGCATACAAAGTTAGTTGCACTAGACAATACAAAAACAAAAAGAAAATAATAATAACTACAATGGCAAAATTAAATTCAAATAGCAATTTAAAATTTAAATTCAATGTCAAAACTTAAATTTATTCTGAGTAGTTAAGACATACAGAAAAAATAATACGCACAATCAGAATTCTATACTAGCAAAATATCGCTTAAAAATTCATGTACAGACGCCAGCACATCAAGCTACTACAATCTGTCAGATTTCTTTAATAGATTTTCAACTTTAGCGCTAATGCGTAAGGTTCTAAGTTGATTGGGAAAATCTGACAGTTTCGGGTAGCTTGACGTGCTGGCGTCTGTACACTGTTATAGCACTTGTCTAGTAATAACCCCTGAAGGGACTTTTTAAATTTGTTTAGAGGCATAGATTCAACAATCTGGTCATTATCTGCCTAACCTTTTCCCAACTACGTTGGGGTCGGCTTCCAGTCTAACCGGATGCAGCTGAATACCAGTATTTTACATGGAGCGACTGCCTATCTGACCTCCACAACCCAGTTACTGGGTAATACGATACCCCTTGGTAAGACTGGTTGTCAGAATTTCGGGCTTCTGACGACCCGTAACGACTGTCAAAGATCTAGGAATGATAGCCGGGACCAATAGCTAAAATCTTGTTAAACTAACACAGTGTATAAATATATGACAGGGATACCTAGTTGAGAGAACAGATTAGTAAGTAAGTAGAAGAAGTAAGTGTGAAGATAAAAAGAAGAACAGTGGAATATAAATGTACGTCACCGTGGCTTGTTAGCCGTCCAAAAGAATTTAAAAAAATGTAATTTGTTTATGCGCCTAGCTAGATCATTGTCGACGGCCGATCAACAACACTTTGCTAACATATTTTTGCCAGGCGCTTTTGTCGAACAATCGTCTTTTTTTTTTTGGGTGGGAAATTACTATAGACATAGATGATGGACTGTGCAATCCCTATCCTAGCAGTAACTAAAATATGGTCAGAAAACGTGAGAGAGACGGCTATCGGATACTCCCCTGTTGTTATCTCTTTCTAAAATTCTGATTGGTCCACGTCACAACTGTGCAGGTGCGGATCATAACTACAAATCTACAGAGAGAGACAGAGCAGGGGAGTATCATCGCACTTTCCCTTTCTAACAAAGTGGACAATTTTCTGAGTGGATCGCGCGTTCCATCCTCTATTGTCTATGGAAATTACCAAATAACTTCTCCCGCTCTGGACGGAGTGGGAGGGCGTGTCAGACTTTTACTGACTAAAACCCACCCGTGTTCCTTCAGTTGCCTGTGCCAAAGGCCACGGTAACTCTTTCGAACAACCCGCGACCCTGGCAGGCGTCGGCCCTAGCGGATCCCGTCAGTTAGTGCAGACATCTCTTTGCTTTCATTTCATGTGTACATAATTAATAGTGCCATGAAATGGGTATACGTTAAACTAGTCTATATATATAAATAAAAGTGCTCTACATAGGCAGTCAGCTTCACTACTAATCTTGGTGACTGGGTAAGGGGGCGTCCATAAATTACGTGAGATGTTTAAGGGGGGGAGTGGATTGAGTCAAATTTCATCTAATCTTACGTTGGAGAGAGGGGGGGTCTCGGCAAATATCACGCAATTTTTTTGATTGAAACAAAAAAAAATTATACTATTTTAGTCCATTTATTCCAGATTGTACTACATGCGTAAGATTTAATCTTAAGCGTATATCGTAATACGATTAAGATCATTAACTAATTCGTTCGAAAGAAAATAATTTCATTCATACTTCGACGTTATACATCTACTCACTGTCAAACCACCATATTTGTTTTCGGTTTAAAGAAATTTATTTCTCATAAGAACATACAGCCCGCTTATAATGAGATACAAAGTAATACAGTACAATACAGACAAATTCCTCCAGAGTATTAGAAGTTATAACGTACATACATGTTCCTTAAGCTTTTTTTTAAATATATTAACATTAGCACATTCCTTAATATCGTCCGGTAATCCATTGAACAGGTGAACTCCTTCAAATAATATTGTCTTTCTACCGTAATTAGTGCGTACGCTGATGACTTCTAGTTTGTTTTTATATCTATTTCTCAGGTTGTGTGACATTGTTTTTTTCTTTATTCGTATGTTAGTTTGTATTGAGTTTGATGTTATGTTTTTAATAAGAATGCAGGTGTAGTAAATGTATAGCTGTCTAATATTTAATAATTTAGTTTTTTCATAAATGGTCTTTGTTGGAGTAAGGTAATTATAATGGAACAAAGTTTTAATTATTTTATTTTGAACTCTTTGAAGTGGATTTAAATTAGTTACTGCTGCGGAACCCCATATCTCAATTAAATATTCTAAATGCGATTTGACTAATGAGTTATAAATCAAAGTACGGACTTTATTTGGAATACAGTTTGCCACTTTCCTTAATGCTCCTAATAACGATGTTAATTTACTTCTGAGATGGTCAATGTGTAATTTCCAAGTTAGTTTCTCATCTACCCTCAATCCAAGGTATTTTTCGTTGGTTGATCGTTTTATTATTTCGTTATTTATTTTAAGAGGGGAGAAGTCCGGTATGCGCTTGTTTTTGGTGGTAAAAATCATGAATGAGGTTTTAGATGTATTAATTGTAAGAAGGTTGTACTTTAGCCACTCGTTTAGTAAATCAAGGTCATGTTGAGCGTCCTTTATAATGCTGTGAATTGATTTGTCAAAGTAAAAGAGACAAGTGTCGTCTGCATATAGTGTTAGGTGTCCTATTAACCCTATTTTATTAATATTGTTTATATAAATTAGGAAAAGTAACGGACTGATAATTGAACCTTGGGGACAGCCATATGAAATAGTTTGGAACGAGCTAGTGTGAGTATTTCCTATTTTGACAACTTGACGCCTGTTCTCCAAATACGACTTGAACATTTTATGTGCTGTACCTGTAACACCTATGTTATCTAGCTTTATACCAAATAGCTCAATTTAACCTTTTACCAGGCCCCGGATATATACATCCCACATAGATTTTTCAATGCTCTACCCAGGTTTTGATTTTAAAAAGCACAGAATAAGCTATCAAAATTAATTCTTGAATGTATACTCTGTGATTCCAAATTCGCAAACTTCGTGTATCCGAACGTATTTGTCACTGACAGCCATTTGAATTTTGACTACCCGTTGAACAGGCCTTTTTCGTTAAGTGCGGAAGTTTTTGTTCGATTATGAAGCTAACTCTCAGCAATATTGATTAATAGTCTTAACTAGTCGTAAATAAAAGCACGAAGCAATTTTTTTTTCTTTTTACTATAAAAATCCAACGCGTTTACGTAAGAAACCCACATTTTGAAAAAGCTCAGGTATTGGCTTGGGGGATGGGAGAGGGGGTTGAATAAAATCTCACAACATCTCACCGGGGCGAGGGAGGTACAGAAAATTAAAAAAAAAACACCTCAGGTAATTTGTGGACGCCCCCTAATCACCACTTTAACATTTCTCCGATACCCAATGTCGATGTCGACTTTATTTTGACTTTTTTTCCTTTTGGAGGTTACGCAAAATATTATGAGCAGGGGTGGCCCTGCAGTGGTAATGGTCGTGACTTACGAGTCGTAGGCCGTAAGTTCGAACCCCGACAGGCGCTTTACTCCGAGTAAATTATTGGATCATCACTGCTCTCAAAACGGCGAAGGAAAACATTGTGAGATAACCGATAGCTCCTAGAACCAAAAATTCGAAAACATGTGACGTCTATCTACAACCCGCACTGGGCCCGCGAGGTGAATTACAACTTACTCCTTCTCGAAGAGATTAGGCCCGTGTGGCAATGGGCTGATTTCGTATGTTATGTAAGTAAATATTTGGTTGTTAACTAGATAAGGTGAAACTGTAGCTGTTTTCAGCACCCTAATTGCGTACCCAACACACTATTACTCTCAATTTTAATCATTTTGAAACATATTGCTAATCCATTGCTCCATCATCATATTATGCCTAGCCTTTTCCCAACTCTGTTGGAGCCGGCTTCCAGTCTAACCGGATGCAGCTGAATACCAGTATTTTACATGGAGCGACTGCCTATCTGACCTCCTATCTGAACTTTTCACATGTTAAATGTTAAAAAGACTGCAGATCTATGGGGTAATTCTGTGGATGTTGCTAAGTCAATTATAAACATTGTAGCACCTACTTTAGCTGTTATATTTAATAATTGTATTGATCGTGGTGAGTTTCCTGATCTTATGAAACATAGTAAAATCATACCATTGTTTAAATCGGGTAGTACATCAGACCCTACTAATTATAGACCTATCTCAGTACTACCTACCTTTAGTAAAATTTTTGAAAAGCTCATTTTAAACCAAATGCAAGGATTTTTTAACAAAAATAAATTACTGCATAACAAACAGTTCGGTTTTACAAGGGGTCGTTCAACTACTGATGCCGGAGTTGAACTTTTAGGACATATTTATAATGCATGGGAGGACAAATGCGATGCTTTGGGCATCTTTTGCGATTTGTCCAAGGCATTCGATTGTGTTCTTCATGAAACCTTAATCAGGAAACTTCACTACTACGGAATTCGGAACGCCTCTCTGGATCTTCTTACTTCTTACTTAAGTGATAGGATTCAGAGAGTTGATGTTAACGGAAAAAGGTCACCCGGATCTGTAGTAAAAATGGGGGTCCCCCAGGGCTCAATTCTTGGCCCATTTTTATTTCTTATTTATATAAATGACTTGCCTTACCTCATAAGGGATGATCATGATATAGTGTTGTTTGCAGATGACACTTCACTTTTATTTAAACTCAAACGTCAGCAGCTGGTTACTGACAATATAAATAGTGCCCTCGCAAAAGTAGTTAACTGGTTTAATGTTAATAACTTACTTCTTAACGGAAAAAAAACGAAATGTATTAAGTTTTCGATACCAAATGTTAGACAAGTAGAAACTAGTGTTCTCATAAAGGGTGAAGAGTTAAAACCCGAAAATACCACAGTATTCTTAGGCATAACTTTGGATGCCAAGCTTCAATGGGGCCCCCATATAGATAAATTGTCAAAAAAGCTTAGCTCTGCAGCATACGCCGTTAGGAAAATTCGTGACTTAACTGATTTAGAGACAGCCCGTTTAGTTTACTTTAGTTATTTTCATAGTGTGATGTCGTACGGTATTCTGTTGTGGGGAAATGCCGCCGATATTCAGACAATTTTTATTTTACAAAAAAGGGCAATTCGTTCCATTTATAAATTAAGTCCCAGACACTCCCTCAGAGACAAATTTAAAGAGATTAATATAATGACTGTGCCTTCTCAGTACATTTATGATAATCTTTTGTATGCACATAAAAATATTAATCTGTTTAAAAAATACAGTGATATCCATAATATAAATACTAGGAACAAACACAAATATGTTGTTCCTACAACAAGGCTCAAGAAAATAGGTAGCTCGTTTAGATGCCAATGTATACGTTTTTATAATAAACTTCCTAGCCACATTCAAGAACTAAGCATTAATAAATTCAAATCTTTTATAAAGCTAAAACTATGCCAGAAAGCCTATTATACTGTAAAAGACTATATTGAGGACAAAAAAGCTTGGGATTGAGCTGCTCCAATAGGTCTAGACAGTGAATGTTGTTTATTTTTTATTTTGCTGATTTACACTTTTGTTTTTTTAAATACATATATATTTATATACAGAATGACATGAACATTTACTGTTTAAAGTCTTATATTATTTTAATTATTGTGAATGTGAGGACTATGTGGATCATTGTTTCCGTGTTAATCATGGTCTGGCAGTTTGAGTGGTGTATGCGGTCTACACAAATGTCCTGTCCTTGGTATTGCTCGTCGAATCGTTGAGCTCCTTAAGTTCTGAGTTGAGCTGCACGGTTACTGACGAATGCGTGCACTGACTGCACAGGTCCACTCAGTGTGGTTCTTTCCTCAAAAGACCACTTCAGACACCAATCTACATGGTCCTCAAAGATTATATCCGGATTTTTATATACACATTGACATTGATGAATTTTATATAAACAATGACATGGATATTTACTTTGTAAAGTATCTTATTTTTATTATTATTACTGTGAGTGTGAAGACTATGTGGGTCATTTCTTTTTTTAGGTTTTCCTTCTTAGTTAGTTTTAATCATGATCTGGCAGTTTGAGTCATTTATGCGGCCTACCCAAATGTCCCTTCATTGGTATTGTTCGTCGAATCGTAAGGCTCCTCAAGTTCTGAGTTGAGCTGCACGATTTTTGACAAATGCGTGCACTGACTGGACAGGTCCGCTCAATCTGTATGGTTCTTTACTCAAAAGACCATTTCAGACACCAATCTACATGGTCTTCACATTATCTGACCAAGATTATGTCTGGACTTTAAAAGAGACTGTGACCTCTGAGTTTGTTTCGGCCTTTCTTCTCAGAGTAGTCAGATAGGAAATGCCGACCTCATCTAGTTTAAAAAAATATGATTGACATGTAAAAGTGTTTGTACAAACCTACTTACAGAAAATAAATCATTTATCATTTATCATTTATCATTTATCCACAACCCAGTTACTGGGTAATACGATACCCCTAGGTAAGACTGGTTGTCAGATTTATGGGCTTCTGACACCCGTAACGACTGTCAAAGATCTACGAATGACAGCCGGGACCAACGGCTTAACGTGCTTTCCGAGGCACGGAGGGGTCTCGGTATGTAAAGATGGTCACCCATCCACAGACCAACCGCGGCAAGCGTAGCTTCAACTTGTGCGGCTGTTATTATTTAGCCACGGGCCCCTCTAATCTAAATCCATTGCTCCATATGTTCGAAAAATGTGTCTGCACAACAACGTAAATAACGCAATTGATGTTGTTGAACTGTCAAAATGAAACCCATTGCTACTGATAGTGTGTTACGTAATCACCCTGCTGAATGGGCACAAAATGGAATGGTTAGAAAAAAAAATACGTTTCAAATATATTTATTAAGAAACCATACAGACGACTTCTAAAATGTTCTGAGATCGTCAATCGAAAAACTAAATTAAACCTTTTAATATAGATAGAAATCTAGAAGATTTCTTTCTGGCGTTCCCATAACAACCAATTTTTATTTTTGCATCGAAATCTGGAAGCCTGATCAAGGTTCTGATCAGTATATCTCCCGGTTGATTCTGTAAAAATCTCACCGTGAAATCATAAGTGAAGTGAGCACTTAATAGTGTTAATCCCTAGCGAATGACAGCTCACTCCACGCTCACTTCACTCAATCTTTCACGGTGAGATGGTTACAGAATCACACGGCAGGATCTGCTTTTGACGACAGGAAATATATTTTTGGTAATAACATCACTACTTTGTGGCGTGACGACATTTTTTTTTTACATTTTATGATGCTCTTTCAAAAATCTAATAAAAATAAAAATATTGCTTTTTAAGCATACAACACTCGAATTTCTTTATACTTGCTTATGTCGTTTTTAAGAGGTGTACACATTAGATGATAAAAATAAAGAATATTATGACAAGTTATGAGAACAGAAACATCACGATTACATTCCCTGAAGCAGTGTCCACAGGTATATAGTCCCTCATAATCTCCACCTACGCACTGGCGGACTAAGAGGGGGGCGGCAGGGGCGGTCCGCCCCGGGCCAGGGGGGCCCCAAATCTTAAGAAGTAGTTTTTAATCAATCCCAAACAAGATAAAAATATATATGTGAAACATTTCGATTTACGAGGTCTTGTCGCTCGCTCTCACATCCTTGCTTGCTTTTCATGATCAGCATAATGAGGAGATGAATATGCATCTCCCTGAAATACCCTGCTGCTTGCGAGGCCCATGATATATATAGGTAGAGTATATAATTATTACGCACGATATACTTTCATTTTTTTAGGCGTTATTCATTTTTTGCAAAATGTTACTAGAAATACAAGTGGCCATTTTTTGTATTACCGCCCCGGGACAAGTTATGGTGGACAAGCTTAGGCCACCACTGCACCTACGTTAAAAATCTGATGGAATAGGAGAAAGATACTGATGACGCGCCCCACATGGGCACGCCCTGGACAGTCAGCTAGCATCTTGCTGTTTGGCTTGAAATCTTCTTCTTAGGGCATCGATGGCAATCTTACGCAGTGTGGGCCCGAAATTTAGCTACAAGTTCGGCGCCTTCAGTAGCGTCCATCAGTTCTTGTAACGGCATGAACAGTTCCAAGAGTTCATGCTAATACTATACTAAAATACCGTTATCAAACCGCTGACTGGGCAAGTACCAGTGTGACTTTTTCAATCCATGTGTACTTTATGAGTGTTTCTTGGACATTACCGACATCGGTGAAGGAAAACCTAGACTTGTAGTTAATATAAGTCTGAAATCGCCAACCCGTCTTGAGTAAGCGTGGCGATCAATGCTCGTACCTTCTCCGTATGAGAAGATGCATTTGCTTTGCAGTGTCCCAACTGCAGTTTGTATTACTATTCCTAATTATTACCACCTTCAAAATACACCTTATCCATCAATTTATTTATTAAACAAGAACGACAGTCTATACGACTTATGATCATGGTGTTTTTCAGCAGGCTCTAAACAATTTCTTGGAGCAGCTGTACTAGCCTCAACAGAGGACTGTATTAACTCAATGATATCTCTCGCGTTGAAGAGTTTACTAACACTTTTCTCAGCCGAATCAGATTCGGGGTGCCCTCTAGAAATGACTAAATCATTTTCTATGTATCCGCTTTGGTCATGTTCGGAGGAGTCTTCGTTTTCGACCGTTGCTCCCCGACTGATGGTATCAATCAAATGATTTATGTCTGACACATCGTTGTCTACGTGATGTGGGTGAGTTTGTACGTGTGCTTGTCTTAAGTGTGTCTCAGTATCTTCTACTGTCGCTGTTGTTTCAACTGTGGCGTTGTCTTCGACGGTTACATCTGCGTTTTTAGCATCCACTTCATCTGTTGCAGTCCTTTCGACAGTTGCGTCGTCTTCGACTGCAAGTTCAATAGTTGCTACATCATTTTCGACAGCAGCTGCCTTATCTTCTGCAGTTGCGTTCTCCTCTGTGGTTGCTGTTTCTTCCTCGACTGTGGCTGTTTCTTCTTCGACTGTGGCTGCTTTATCTTCAATTGTAACTTCGACATCTTCCACGGTCGCTGCCCTGTCTTCTACTGTCACTTCAACGTCTTCTACAGTAACGGCTTTCTCCTCGATCGTTAATCCAATATCCTCAACAGTGGCTCCTAAATCTTCTTCTGTCATAGCTTTAATTTCTACTGTAGCATCTGCAGCTTCTACTGTTGCGGCTGTTTCTACTGTCTCAGCTTTATCCTCTACCGCAGCACTGACGTCTTCTGGATTTGCGTCTCTATCTTCTGCAGTAGTGGTAGCATCTTCGACTGTTGCCCCAACATCTTCAACAGTAGCTCCTACGTCCTCTACAGTAGCATCCTCCTCTACTGTGGCAGTTTCCACAGTAGCTTTACTTTCATGGTGATGGTCATGATGCGTGTGTTTCGCAGATTTAACAGTAAGCGGCTCATCCTCTTCACTTTCGTCAACAACTACAACTTGTCTTTCGTCAAATTTTTCAGCCGTTACATCGCTTTCGGCAGTGGCATCGGCGCTTTCCCTTTCACTCACGCTTAAGTCTTTAGGTTCCTTAGTATTAGCATCTTCACTGGATTGTACATTGCTTGAAGCACTAGGAGAATCACCATCGCCTGCTCGTAGCGTGTTAACGTTTACATCTTCACTATTGTCCCTATTTTCCTCAGAAGATTGTTGTTCTTCGCTTGTAGACTTATCATGTTCTAATTCTGAAGTGTTAGAAGAACTGACATCGTCATTTGTTTCAGCATGTTCTGTATGGCTTGGCTTTGCAGCAGACAGGATGTACGCTAGAGGTTTAGCTCTATTCTTACCATGTAGTGGAGTAATTTCTACAACTTGCTTCTTATGGGAGTTCAATTTTCTCCAACCCTTACGCTCATGCTCTTCTGAACCTTTATAAGGAAGAACTTGAATGACTTTTTTGCCTGCCTTGCTTCTCCTATGCTGTCTTTCATTAGATCTTGCTTCGCTCTGAGCCAGGCTTCGTTCTAAGAGTGGTATGAGGAGTTCGGCGATGTTGCCTTCATGATGATGGTGGGCTACGAACGGCTCTAGGTCTTCGGAGGGAGGGTCGCGGACATCGACGGAGCGACACGCGAGCGGCGCCACCCAACCACACAAAAGACACAAGGCTGGAACAGAAAGGAACGGTTAGAGATAACATTTCATCTATATTTCCCGGTAAAGATATAGGTATAGTGTACCCAATTTAGGGTTAAAGCCGAACACAGTCAGGCTTTTTGGTTGCCTGCCCGGCCAAATCAGACGATGTCCGGCCTTGTCGACTTTGGTTAGACTTTTTAAATTTGACCATCGCGAGCAATTTAAAAATATTTTATGGTTCATAAACGTTGTGATTTAATTTGTTTTCTATTGCAAATCGCAATACGAGTAGTAGTTACTGCTAAACTACTATTGCAATTATTGAAATTAATATTGTAATGTAAGTTACATCCACCCCTTAAATTATCACCAATGCAAAAGGACAGTTAAAGAATGGCTAATTGAGAGATCATATGACGAGACCGAAAAACTTCTCTTCCCACATACCTAAGACAGATCTCTTCTTCTTCAAGTATTTTCATACACAAACTCTCATACACTCCCCCCACTTTCATACTTACTCACACATCCACCATTACTACACCTACCAGTACACATTCACACCATACACAAACCGCACTTTCGCATTAATTACACATACACACCATACCTACTACACCTACCACGACCAACTCACTCCAACTCAAACACGTTTTATTATTAAATAATTTATTTTTATTTTCCCTTTTTTCTTTACACATAATTAATAATTATATTGTTATGTTAACCATGTTACTGGTGAAAACAGTTTTAATAAAACATTTTGATCATGTGTCTACACTTATGGAATCACTGGTCCCCAAATCACAGGCCATAAACCTAGTTTGGGTGCCAGGAGATAATACTCAATGCACTTTATGTTGTAGCATATTACTGTTATATACTTGTAACCTTTGTGAACATTTTACTGGAAATAAACATTATTATTATTATTATTATTAATGTAATGAATATTGAATGAATACTTGATAAGAAAGAAGACTGATCCATTTAATTTTATTGTTGTTTTATTACATTTTAAGAAGATTTTCCTAGCTAGATTTGCCTAGCTTTAGTTTAAAAAAAAATTGGCGTAAAAAAAAATAAAAATTTAAGGGTGTCCGGCCTTTTTTCCTAAATGTCCGGTTAAACTGGCTGGTCTGGCCGGTTTTTCAGTTTTAAGACTTGGCAACCTTACCCATATTTCACCAGCTATATTTGAGTCTCATAAAATAAAGGGCATCATGATATTATGCCCAGCCTTTTCCCAACTATGTTGGGGTCGGCGTCCAGTCTAACCAGATGCAGCTGAATACCAGTATTTTACATGGAGTGACTGCCTATCTGACCTCCACAACCCAGCTACTGGGTGATACGATACCCCAGTTCCCAAGTATACAGCAGAAAGAAAAAATCATTGCAATAAGGGGATGAATTGCGCTACCTTCGGCTTGGTGAGGGGTTCTTTTTACACCATGTTTTTTGTACGTACAGACGCCAGCACATCAAGTTAACCGAAACTGTCAATCAATATTGAACCTTACACTTCAGCAATAAAACTGAAAATCTATTAAAGAAATTTGACAGATTGTAGTAGCTTGATGTGCTGGCGTCTGTGGATGAATTTAATACACTAATGTAAAGAAAAATTTACTTAATAGATTAAGCTTGAGTACTTACCAACTATTAGGTACATCTGTGCTAGGCGAGTGCGCGCTGTATGTGCGCCTGCGCTTATATTTATACAGAGTATATAACCATGTGTGAGTGCGTGAAATAGCGTGACGAACAGTTGCGAATTTCGTTAATTCGTGATGGATTGGAGAGCTTTGGTTCAAATAGAAATGAGAAACCTTATCCCTTGATCGTTAAAGAATGTTCGTGATCATCATCAGCTTATGGTAGTCCACTGCTGGACAAATACCTCTCGCTAGACACCAGAGAAAAAGTAGGTACATACCTACAGGCTTTAAGGCGAAGCCTCAGTTCTGCCTACCAGAAACCCAAAGTAAAATTAAAAGTTTCTAGAAGAAAGAAAGAAAAAATGTTTATTCTGCACAAACAAAATGCACGTTACATGGAAAAAGGCATAGCATATACACATAAACCGCAGTCAAAAGCCTCGTACTCAAACATATAAAATATTGACAATTTTGTCCATTGCTTGATGTCAGGACCAGGGACCAAAGACAACACATTAATTGACATTGACAATACAGCGTTTCCTATCTGACTACTCCATTGAGATGGGATATAACAGGAGATGCCCTGTTATTCTATACACGGTTGTAGGTAGGTGCCAGAGCAGCCATCTTTGTCGCCAAGTTTCGTGGTAGTTCAGCTGTCAAATGGTTGTTTATTTTTTGTATTATTGAGATTTGCGAGAAAATTACGAGGACTTTACCTTTAAAACTGCATGTAAATGTTAAAAAACAGCAATTCAACATGCCTGTGTGTTGTATTGTGAAGTGTGGTGCAAGGAAGAATGAAAATCAACCTCAACTTTCTTTGCACAGGTTAGTAGCCGGTTTTCATGCAATAACACATACAATAATAGACATCCGATGATATAATTGTAACGCGATCATGAATTTATGGCTAAAGTATTGATATTTGGGTGAATTTCCGTATAACAGACCTTTTTATTATTTTGTTAATTCATTCGTTTGTTTACAATAATATGTCATAATAGAATAGTGTTGTACCGTTGCCTAATAGTTTCCGGAACTAGTTCCTCCGCTGGAACGATATTGGTATATTCTGCTATGTTAACATAAATAGTCCTGCGTCTTATTAGCTCCGATTGACCTTGCTAGGTCCGGCCCGTGGTTCACAGCACCAAAATCAAAATATTTTCTTTCACATAAACCTACATGGGCACTTATGAAACGTCAGAAGCTAGATGCACGGTTCCAAATGGTGGTTTCCTATGCAGAAGAACCAGCGAGAAACTCCACGGTTACTCTTTTAAAAACAATTGGCTTTTACAATGTCTTGGACCAATCACAAAAGATGCCCAAAGCATCGCATTCGCAAAGTATTACTTTTGTAAGCCTATTTTACTAATCAAACGTTATATTTGAACGATAATTGAACGTTATATTTGTTTAATCATTATCATACCAATAAACAAAGGCAAAAAAAAAATACTTTTATTTTATTTTTACTCCACCACTCATTAACACAATAATATTTATAAGCATCCCATCCCATTCACGGAGAATGTGATGGGAAGTTTATATTATTCATTCACCCTAGTGATTATCTTGTTCTTCACTAGGGTCCGCATACCTAACAGAAACTACTGCTCTCTGGCCTTCCAACACAAAGGTATAATATGCGAAAGCACCTGTTTTTGGGCATATGGATACATATCTCTTCACGCTGTTTTCCTTCACTTTAATACGTAAACGTGATGCAATTAAAAAGTGTTTTTTAATTCTGTCCCGAAAAAACACTTGGCATTAATTTTATTTTCAGGGAAGAAAGTTGATTGCGATAATTTGACAGTTTCGGGTAGCTTGATGTGCTGGCGTCTGTACCTATCGATAAATAGTTCATATGAGTCTTTTACGCATAACAAAAGATTAGAAATAAAGTATTTTCGCATACTGTATTTTTATGCAAAATTATAAAGTATGTTTATCGAAAATAAACTAGGATACGTTACTATAAAGTAGGCAACCTTAGTTAGAACGGACTATAAGTTAGTATACTATATTATGATCCAAACGTGATAACTAGTACGACTCGTATTTAGTATCGATACTCGTTATAGTAACACCAATGTTCCTTGATTGATACAACCCTAGCAATGGCAGCCATTTTTTGAGACAATATGAGTTGTAGGTAGGCACCCTTTTTTCGTAGGTATTTCCAGTCCATATATATATGTCTATGGACTACTCTGAGAAGAAAGGCCGAAACAAACTCAGAGGTCACAGTCTCTTTTAAAGTCCAGAAATAATCTTGGTCAGATCATGTGAAGACCATGTAGATTGGTGTCTGAAATGGTCTTTTGAGTAAAGAACCACACAGATTGAGCGGACCTGTCCAGTCAGTCCACGCATTTGTCGAAAATCGTGCAGCTCAACTCAGAACTTGAGGAGCCTCACGATTCGGCGAACAATGCCAATGAAAGGACATTTGGGTAGGCCGCGTAAATTACTCAAACTGCCAGATCATGATTAAAACTAACTAAGAAGGAAAACAGAAAAAAATATTTTCCTCTTGTTAGGCGGCTGGATCTAGGGCCTAATTTAGATGAGGTCTCTGGGGCTTATTACATGGTAGCTTAGACCCTGAATTCCGAAACAGTCTGACGCCTATTTTTCTAGAGCAGTTGACAGTATGACTGGCCCGTTAGGGTGCGTTTCCACAGAAGCGGAGTTGGGCGGAGCGGAGCGGAGACGTGTAGGAATCGTCCAATCACAGACGAGACGAGTGACGCGATGAGGATTTCAACCATTGTGATTAGTCGATTCCTGCACGTCTCTCGCTCCGCTTCGCCCAGCTCCGCTTCTGTGGAAACACACCCTTAGGTATGCGGCAGACGTCTCAAGCGCGGTAGGGTATTTTTTTTTAAACGTTGCGCCGCACTAGGAACTTCTCCTGTATTGTGGGTGTGTTTACAAACATTTAAACTCACATACACAAACACCCAGACACGGAACAACTACACGGAGAGAAAAATCTTAGGAAAATTACTGTGCCGTCTCATAATCTGAGTGCATTTGAGTGGTAATGGAAAAATTACCATGCTAGCACAGTAAAAATTCTTATGCTGTAGAGTAAAATTTATTGGACAAATAGTGACTTTTTCCCAATCTCACTCAGAAAATTTTCTGTAGATGTTACTTGCACTCACTTTACAGTGACGAGCACAGTAATTTTTGCTAAGAATTTTCTCTCCGTGTACTTGTAGGTCATACAAATATTTGTTCCGTGCGGGAATCGAACCCGCGACACGCAGCGCAGCAGTCAATCGCTTGACCACTGCGGCAAGCGTTCCGTCAAATTGTGTTTGTTGTGTGGGTTGATCGCATGGGGCTTCAATATAAGTGAAAAATGTTTGCTTATACTTTCAACCGCTGCCTGACCCTTGGGATAAAGCAGGCGATATGACAAATTATAAAAAAAATGTGTAAAAGAAAAAGAGCATATTTTATCGAATCTCTGCGTAATCATGATATAACTTGGACACACCTTTGGAGAAGAACAAAATCAAAATCAAATCAAAATTAAAAGTCATTTATTCAAACTAGGCTGAGAATCAGCACTTTTCGAACGTCAAAATTACAAAAGACAGTCCCCCAAAACGCCCGCCCTTCACCACTTCCTAGTGCTTTCGCTGGGAAGAAGAAGTGGCGCAACAAACTCCCCAGCAGCACAGCTGTCTGTTCAGTTAGAAAATACTTGACTGAATACAATACAAGGTATGCAAAGTAATTAACATTACAAGACACATAACACTCAATTAAATTATTTGCCATATGTCAACAAGCAACGCCAATATACCAAGAAATACAATAAAAAACTATACGTACTCAAGCAAAAATTAATAAATGAAAATTAAATAAAAGCCTCCAGGTATAAAGGGCGTTACCGTTAACATATTTATGCAATGCTGGGTTCTGTTTACATAGCTGTCGCTTGAAGTCACAAATGATAAACTAGGACCATCGAAGGAAACTAAATAAACAAGTTATTACTAATTATAACAATAATAAAACCATGGTCAGCAAGACGACCAGTCACCACAAGCAGCACCCGTTCACGAGCACAACGCCAAGATCAGCCATTACCCCCTCGCCATATTTGAGGGAAGGAGGCAACCCGACCCCCGACGCTACCGCAAGCAGTGAGATCTAAGGGAGCATGACGAACTTGCTGCCGGTTGCTCAGGAAAGAATAATATGATCAATCGTCGAGGTCACTAGCTAACCACATATTGCAATCAACTCATTAGAAAACATTGAAATGGGTTGATTATGTCAATAATAAAATAAAAATAAAATTAAACTGATTTGACTTACACAGTCCAATAAAAACAATTGTATAATGAGCTCATAAAACCTATCAGTAATCTAATTCTGGAGAAAGAACATAAACATTGTCTTGAGTTAATCAGGGCGACCAACTATTCTTATCATTTAAGTAGTCGTTGATGGAATAGTATGCCTTTGAACAAAGGTTGAATTTTACTAGATGAACGGACAAGAGACTCCATAGTTTCTTTTACAAAAATGGATGAACCTTTCTTTACTTTATGGCGGCTCGGAACATGAGGCGAGTCACTGCGCAGTAACAAAATTCACGTGTCAGCGGGGGTGAGGGGCGGGGTACTGCGCAACGAGTAGCGCACTTCAAGCCCGCCATCAAGTTTGACGCGAAGTTTACCTACTACGGCAGGCCTCCGTCACTCCATGTACTTGCGCGCTATAATTACCTACCGCCCGGCCGAGCGGTTTCGGGCCGTTTGCGGACCAGATTCAATGCGGGTTTCGCAAGCGAAGCGCACGCACGTTGTTCAATTTTAATCGTTAAATTCATTCGTACATAGGCACATTTTAGCATGCAGCGGTTGGCGACGCGACGTAGTAGGCTATTATAGCAGTAGGTATTGAACATTTTCTACTGAGTCAAGTATCTGGTAGTAACTATTTAGTAATCTGTGACTACGCTTTGGAATGGGCAACTAACTTCATCTTTCTGACTGACCGACCCCTTGGCAATTCAAAAGTGCTTGTAATTTTTTTAATTGAAATACTCGTAAATGCTTTGAGTTTGAGTTTCATAATAATAATAATAATAATAATAATTTTTATTTGTTCAGACAACCATTGATCCATTACATTACATTTCATAGTTCATTCATTTCATAGTTTTTGCCTATCGCCTTGGTGAGAGTATGTGCGTGTGTAAGTGCGCTTGTCGGATTAGTTTTAATTAATCAGCACCCGCCGTACATAACGCGATTACTACTAATCATTTCTAAGCAGAAGGCCTGGTTCGAGACTAGCTTAGACTACCGACTTCGTTTGAGGTTTAATGCATCAATGACTATATTGGCAAAGGACACATTGTAAGCATTGCGATACGAGGTTTTAGTGACGGGTGGCCAAAATGGGAACTAACGTCGCCATCTTGTTTTTAGTGTTCCGACCCAAAGGGTGCCAGTATCAGGTCCGTCCGTCCATCTGTCCACCTGTCCGTCTGTCCGTCTGTTAGTCAGCGGGCTGTATCTCATGAACCGTAATAGGTAAACAGTTGAAATTTTCTGTGTGTATTTAGCCAATTACCGCTATAAAAACGAATAAAAATAAAATAAAATGAAAGGGGGTCTCCATACAAGATACGCGTATTTTTTCGGAGTTTTTGCCTCTTCCTGTGCGACTCTGACTCGCACTTGGCCGGTTTTTTCCAATGTAATTTTCATCAAACTATTTAACAATTTTTATTTAAATATTTTATTATTTATATTAAAAAAAAGATCATCATGTATCTCACGAAGCGACGCGCGCTTTGTTTGTGGTTACCAAGTGTACTAAGCGCAGGATCTCTCGGTGTGTGTGTATGTGTGTGTTTGTGTTATGTGCTGACGCTAGTCGTCTTCACGCACACATACACAGCAAGTTTATACACATGGTTACCATAAGTAAAATGCGCGTCGCTTCGTGAGATGCAAATACTATACAATGATCTTTTTTTATATAATATTTAGGAAATATAATTTTTTATATAATAGTTGGGAAAAGGCAGACAGGTGATGATGATGTGACATCCACCAACCCGCACTGGCCCCGCGTGGTGGAATACGGCCCGTTCCCTCTCACAGAGAGGAGGCCTGTGTTCCTGCAGTGGGTTATAGCCTGATTAAAGTGATTATGTTTTTGGGATTCCTATAATGAATAAAGTATACGTATGGTTGACCTCGTAATTTCTTAATCACTTTAGACAAAATACGAGGGGCCCGTGGCTAAATAATAACAACCGCACAGGTCGATCGATCAGGTTAAGCTACGCTTGCCACGGTTGGTTTGTGGATGGGTGACCATCTTCACATACCAAGACCCCTCCGTGCCTCGGAAAGCGCGTTAAGCCGTTGGTCCCGGCTGTCATTCGTAGATCTTTGACAGTCGTTACGGGTAGTCAGTAGCCCGAAAGTCTGACAACCAGTCTTACCTAGGGGTATCGTATTACCCAGTAACTGGGTTGTGGAGGTCAGATAGGCAGTCGCTCTATGTAAAATACTGGTTTTCATCTGCATCCGGTTAGACTGGAAGCCGACCCCAACATAGTTGGGAAAAGGCAGGCAGATGACTATGACTTTAGACAAATCCCAGCAAATAGAACCTTTACTAAGGTTGAAATCTTACTTACCTACCTTACTGTTTGCCAATTTAAAAAACATTCAGTGCGGTATTTATGTTGTCGAACAGAGGATTTTTTTTATTTTTTATCTTCCGAACATATGAAGCAATAGATTAGGAATTTCTTTCAAAATCCTTCGGATTGTGAAAGAAAGTGTTACTTACGCAATTAAGCCAAAAAGTAGTTCTATTTTAATACACAGACATCCAACAGTTAAGACAGTAAACTATGTATATATTTATTATATAAAATAAATAATTCGTTTGACAAGTCCACGGTTTTCGTTTCACATAAGAGGCGGCGCGAACTGTAAATAGAAATAGTTATATAATTATGTCACCAATGCTTTATAGTGTTACGCTGAATTATGTACTTAATAACAAACTCTGTGTGTCTAGAAGCTTGAAATTTTTGAAAATTTATCCTGATTTTCATACTGAAAATTGTTCGTCATTTTCACCGATGGGAAATTCCTCGGCTTGTGTATAATTTGTTGTTTTTATTAATTAGGTAATTAGCTTTTTATTGCCATCATAATCTGCCTAGCTCAAACACAAACCATTTATTTCAATAATCCATATGCAGGTTCTTTTGTATTGTCAAAGAGTCTGTCAGTTAGAAAGTAGATGTTAGTTGCCCATTCCAAAACGTAAATCTCTATGGATAAGGGCGGCTAAGAAACTCCAAGCACATTCTTTTAAATCAAGATCTTGAGTACAGACGCCAGCACATCAAGCTACCCGAAACTGTAAAAAATTCCCAATCAACTTTGAAAGTTATGCTTTGGCGATAAAGTTGGAAACTATTAAAGATATTTGCTAGATGTGCTGGCGTTTGTACGTTATTCTTGTTGCTTCTATATCTGAGATAAATGTGAAAAAAATATAATGAATGAAACAATTTAAAGAATAAGATTAAAAATAGCTTTTTATGTTGGGGTCAGCTTCCAGTCTAATCGGGTGCAGCTAAATACCAGTATTTTACATGGAGCGATTGCCTATCTGACCTCTACAACTCATTGGATATGGATGAAATTATGAATATTATTTTTTTACTAAAAGAAATATCTATCGAATCTAGGATTTCCTGTGATTCGTCAAGTAAAACATCAGGACATTGTGCGTGGGCCAGTGCGGCCGTCAGTGGTTATTCCAAACAACCCACATCCCCCCAGAAGTTGATTACGTCTCCGGTCTGTTAAGAACGTCTATGCAAGATCTGGGTGCCCCGAGGTTTTCTGTTCTATCTGGGTGACGCCTGTGCAACCAAAAAACCCTTGCGGACCGTTCCGCATGTGCTTTTTGTTTGCACCGGAGATACCCAATTCAACCAGCATGTTACGTGCCCTGCCTACACCAAATCAGCGGAATAGCGACATGATAAATGATTTATTTTCTGTAAGTAGGTTTGTACAAACACTTTTACATGTCATGAATAGCTGTTTACGTCAATCGGACGTTTCGATGTAAAACTGTACACATGCCACCTGCCGACTCATCGAATCAACGCCTCGTGTCGCCGGGCGTTCACCTACTTCAAGGACTGCTGATGCCTCATCCACGTTTAGGAATCAGTAGAATTGCAATATTAACCTGTTAACCGGGCGGGACGTATAAATACGTCAAACTTAAACAGTAGCGTGTACGGAATTCCCCGGTTAACAGGTTAAATTATTAAATTAGATTAGAATTAGTCATTCTAAAATATAGAATACAATCGAAACTTCAAATATATTTTATTTATTAACCTGTTAACCGGGGAATTCCGTACACGCTACTGTTTAAGTTTGACGTATTTGTACGTCCCGCCCGGTTAACAGGTTAATAAGTTAATCGTTTTCACGACACTTCGGTACTACGAGTAACATCGTCCGAATCTCGACATAGAAATTATTATAAGTTAAATTGTCATTTTTTGATCTTATTAAAACCTTATTAAAATAATTTCGGTTTTTATAAGTCCTCCGGCTGTCACCTACGCATTCTATTACTCTCAATTTGAATAATTTTGAAGCATATTGCTAATCCATTGCTCCATATGTTCGAAAAGTGTGTCTGCTCAACAACGTAAATAACGCAATGAATGTTGTTGAACTGTCAAAATGAAACCTATTACTACTGATAGTGTGTTACGCAATTACCCTGCAGGACTCTAATTCACATTGACCACTCAATGATTCCTTACTAGAAACCACGTCAATTCCTTAGGTAATCCCGCCAATCTCGCGTTAATTTTTCGAGAGAATAAGGCCCCGGGTCATCATCTGCCTAGCCTTTTCCCAACTATGTTGGGGTCGGCTTCCGGTCTAACCGGATGCAGCCGAATACCATATTTTACATGGAGTGACTGCCTATCTGACCTCCACAATCCAGTTACTGGGTAATACGATACCCCTAGGTAAGACTAGTTGTCAGATTTTCGGGCTACTGACGACCCGTAACGACTGTCAAAGATCCACGAATGACAGCCGGGACCAACGGCTTAACGTGCTTTCCGAGGCACGGAGGGGTCTTGGTATGTAAGATGGTCACCCTTCCACAGACCAACCGCGGCAAGTGTAGCTTAACCTGATCGATCGACCTGTGCGGCTGTTATTATTTAGCCACAGCCCCCTGGTGAAATAAAAAAAAAACTCCTTAAAAAAAACTTACTGAATACTAATCATTTAATTTTTAAATGCTTCAATCACGGAAAAATTCTCAGATTTCAATGTAGCACACTCCACGATATCCACAACGAAATGAAGTCATTTTTGATAAAAAAATATGAGATTTACGGAAAAACTTTAATTATTTTAATATAATTAGTTCTGGTTTGTTATTTTGTGCATAAGTTTTATTTCTCTACTGCGCCTACCTATACTCGTATAATACAAACTTCTATAAGAAGTATTGATTCAACCGAGATTATCAATTTTCGTATAATTATTGCGAGCACGGTCGCAAGCCGGTGGAGCAGACGAGTCCAGGAGTGGAGACCGCGTATCGGCAAGCGTAGTGTGGGACGCCCCCCAGCTAGATGGACTGACGACCTAAAGAAGGTGGCTGGGGTAGACTGGATGCGGGAGGCGGAGGACAGGGTGCTGTGGCGCAGTCTGGGAGAGGCCTATGTCCAGCAGTGGACTGCGATAGGCTGAGTTGGTCGATTGAGGCTCGTACGTCGAATTTTCCTCAAGAAAATTCTTCAAAGCAGTCCGGAGTGCCGAATCACCTCGTTCGTCGTTGGAGTTACACTTCCGCTCTTCGATCAAAATTTCTCTTCCAATACGGTAAATACAAGCGTGATGGTGTGTTGTATGTTTTTAATATCGATTTTGTTTCGATTATACTGGAAACTGTTTTTCAATAGTTTAGGTTCTAGGGAAATAAATAAAACAACGTATTCTGTCGTGAAATGTATTGCTGATAGCTAAATTATATTTAAGTTAAAACTTAAATTACAGGCATCCCATTAGAATATATTTTATTTGATGAAACTAATAAATATATTTTAAGAAAGATGGGTACAGTACTCGGGTGTAAATATGAAACAAATCAAGTTTTATGAAGAATCTGTCAGACAGCTTTGAGTGACAGAGACCATGATCTACTAAGACGATATAAAAAAATCTAAAACGTCAAAAACAAAAAAAAAACTTTATTTAAATGAAATAAATGGTTAAATAATTTAAGGACAAAAGTATTTTTCTTTCGCTCAAATATGATATAAACATGGTTTTGAAAAGAAAACAATATGAACTAAAATAATTACCAGCGTATTAGTACACAGACAGAAGTCACACACATAAACTTACACAAGACGAGATTGGTCGAAGATTTAAATTCTTACAATTACAACTTAGTTTGGATACATGCAACTAACTGGTTTGAGTGGTCATCGTAACCCGGCTGCGCTAGAAGCAGTGTACATAATACGTTGTTGAACTATCTTATTGGTCACTAACGCAAAAGCAGAGCGTCGAGTCCTAGGTTCGAATTCAACCCCCAGGTTAGACATTACTTTCCGGTTTTCCTTAGGATTTTGAAACCGGTCAATGAGTCTCTCATCGCCTCTACAATTTATTAGATGCATGTATCGAAACGTTCAATATTATTGTTACCGGCTCCATTTCATAAATATAATATCTTGAAAGACAGCCTATAGAGGTGTGAACTGTCACACCTCCTCATATCGAGGGCAATCGCGACATTCATTAGTTTTTTGAAGTCTCTTATCAAATCTCTTGTCTGTCGACTATTATACCACAGAGCACGCAATCGCCGGTAGCAACTAGAGACGGCTCCAAGTGTTAATCAACTCATGGCGCCGAAAGTGCGTTGCGCGCAGAATTTCTGTCGCAACCGCCATTCAAAGCCGTCAGTTTCGTCAGTGTCATTAGAGTCGTAGTGCGAGTAAACGGTGACACGCTTGGTTTATATGGAAAGTGTTGACAATGCCGCCGTTAGCCGCGGAAGTATCTTCGTGCTCTGTGGACAGCACTGACCAGAAACTTGATGAGGCTTCCAGAAAGGTACAATTCAGTGGAGGATAACGTCTTAATACGACTATAAATAAGTAAGTAAGGCTCATGAAAATGGTCTTTATTATTAACAAGAGTGAAAATTTAATACTGTAGAGTCAACGAGCGTAGAATATATTAAACTACTTTTAACTACGAAATATTTCCTTAACTGTGTTCCACAAGATTTGGGTGGAACGACCACTATGAGTATGACCATAATATGCAGCTGATAGAACAAAAAATAAAAAACTGGCTATAATGTTCCCAGACTCAGGCCTGGGACTGCTGGCTCACTGTGAGAGGGACTGGGTCATAATCCACTACCGACGCGGGCACAGTGCAGCTTGGTTGTGTTACCACACATGTGACAGACACATGGCACATCTTCGAATTTTTTTCCTCACGATATTTGCATTCACTGTTCTAAGTACAGTGGTGTTGAAATAAATGCACAAAGTAAAGGGTATACCAAAAGTTTGACAACCAGTCTTTCCGAGGGCATCGTGTTACCCGGCAACCGTGTTGTGGTGATCACATAGGCAGTCGCTCCATGTAAAATACTGGCATTCAGCTGTAGACTGGACTGGCAGTGGTTAGACTGGAAGCTAACATAGTTGAGAAAGTGCTTGACTTGGGAAGGAATTGTTGGAGCAGCATCTGATGATGATGATGATGATGATTTAATTAAAAGAAAATGGTCGTTCCACCTTACAATATAATTGGTCACGCACACCATATAGAGGCCTCTTTTGCACATCAGCTATAAATAGAAGAATCTGCGAGTGCGAGAGAGATAACAATAGAGAAGTAAATCTAGCTATAAGCTATAGGCTAATGTAATGCACTAGTTTTGGAAGAACAACTTTATAAACTAGCGATTGTAAATATTATTTAGCATTTTGAAGAGTTTGTGTTGTATTCATAGTATATATAATATGTCAGTAACATTAGTAAATATGTGAAAATTTTATGCTTGTTAATAGATCTGTGTATAACTTGGAAGATGACTGTGTTGCTGATTTGAGAGACAAATATAAAATGATTTTTGTGTCATGTTCGATCTCTCTAAACTTCAAATTTTAATGTACCGAGGTGAGCTCTATTTTCTACCCGTTTGCATCACATAAAGGTTTTGGGTGATGCAAACTGCTACATTTACACTCGATTTAAACGAGAATACAGCAATTTTACTGGCAGGAGTTATGTAAGGTGGTATTAGTCCACCATGTATATATGAAGTTCTTACAATATTTCTATCATTTGATTAACATACAATTTGCTTACTAAACTGTTTAGTTTCTTTAAATAAGGTATAGATTTGTGTCAAGCTATGTATGTTGTTGAAATAGATGTGCAAATTATTTTGAAAAAGTTAGTTCTCTATTGGTACATATATTGAAAATTCTGTTACCTGTGCAGTAATACGGACAAACGTTAAAGTCAATGCACTTACTAACATGGAACCCTGTCACAGTAAACATGGTCATAATTTGGACCTCTGGAATCAAAGGATCACTATAGGTAGGTATAATGCTGAAGGCGACGGCAGACCGCAGACAGTAGCGGCGTTGCGGTGGGCACTAAACGCAGGCGACAGCGCGCTGCAGTTTTGATTGCAAACGTCACATCTACGACAACTGCGGCACTTCTCTTCTTTAGTTCCACTTAATTCCTTTGTCTCAAACATAGAAACCAGTAGTGTCACTGCGGTCTATCATTGAGAGCAGCAGTGCTGCTGCAGTCTGCAGTTGCCTTCGAAATTGTAACTTAATTAATGCATCTACGGCTTAAAGTCAGATGGGTCTTCGGTGACCCATCCAATTCTAAGCCGCAGAACTCACGCCTTAACTTTAGATATCTATCAACATCGGTGTAGACATATTTTTTTATTTACTATTTGAGGTCCAATAATTTATTCGATAGAATCTAATAATAGGGTGACAAGGTCCTATCACTCTTTTAAACTCGATTTCTGAATTCCTTTATCCTAGATACTTAAGCCAGTTTTTAGTATTTCGAACCTTATTCAGACGGTAATAAAGTTCTTATTACGACAAAAACTTGGATTCGTGTTCAAAATGAGTTTTTGTATTTAGAACTTTAAAATTGTCTAAATAAAGTTTGAAATTCAAAAATGTTACGATGGCATAAGCCTGGTTCGAAAGACAAATTTTGTTTTTTTATTAAAGGCTGTATAATTTGAATCAACAAATCTACTCTCGGATATGATGAGCTGATGTGATTGGTTGACAGAAATAACAATCATCAATCATATGCGTACGTTCACAGTTAAGTATTTTAACTCTGACAGCGCCAGTAGCAACCTTATTGTAACCAGAATAAAGATCACAATGATTTTGATAGACTTGTTAATTCCAGCAACTCAACAGCATCCTTATCAGAATGAGAATAAAGATCACTATGATTTGGACAGTGATGAAAAACAGAAGTAATTTTATGTTACCTCTGATTTAGCATCACTGTGAAAGAACTTTACGTGATATATCACAACTGAATATATATAGGCATTCAGAAACCAGAGTTCCATCGAGTTTTAACATTCGATATAACTATTATTCATTCGATATTATATAAGAATACAGCGATAATACTGAATATTGCTCTTCGTTTCTTTTTAATAGAATATTTAATCTGTTTTACTGATTATAAACACTTCAATTATATCTTGACCCATCCATTCAATTCCATCTGGAATTTGAATCATTAGCTGAATCGTTTCTTTAATTTCTCGAATATTTTCTAAAATCTAATAATATCATCTGACTTAAAAATAGCGTAAGGTACATATTGGAATGCGTAGTATCATAAACACAGCGTTCGAAGGATAATAAACCTTATCTCAATGTATTAAGGTGTAAATATTGAAAACTGATTGTCGTAATAGCTATTATGCATAATCCGCCTATAATGTTTCACTGCTGGGACACAGGCCTCCCCTCTTCAAGAGGGAGTGGGCTGTAATCAACCACGTGCACCCAGTACGGGTTGGTAGATGTCACATGTCTTCGATTTTTTTCTTCTAGGACATCCTCACGATGTTTTCCTTCACCGTTTTGGGAGCAGTGGTGATGAAATTATTTACATCAGTTTCCAATTATTTGCGCCTGTCTGGGTTCGAACCCACGACCTACACCACCAACTCGTAAGTCGAGGTCGTTACCACTGGGCCAACACTGTTCTCAGCTATTATGTGCCGACTCAAACTATGGTGTCCCTAATTTTATCCTGTTTTTTATGATTTATAATAGTTATTATTATGCTTTCGTTATAATCAGTAATCCAGAAACGTTTTAGATTTAGAAGCTAAAAATATGAATAATATTCTACGGATAGATTAAGTAAATAAACATGTGGATTCACACAAAGGGTACTACCAAGTCCCAATACACTCATCATTGCATTCATCTTATTATAATTAGTTATAATACTTAGTTTTAATAATGTCATAAGTTTGTTGTTGAAATATTAAGTTGTCTTAGGGCTGATTTTCCCAACGCCAAATAATTTATCGGAGGAATAATTTTGAATTTTTGACAGTTCTTCCATAAAAAAACTGTCCGACGTCAATTTTATTCAACGAATAAAAAATATCTGTTGATTGAAAATTTTGCCCTTAGACAATAATACATAGTTAGGTAAATATATCGTTCTTAATAATTAAATCTAAATATTTTTTCGTGTACATTGACGATGTTATAGTCATGCTCAAGGCGATTTAAAAAAAATAATATTTATGATAAGAAGATACTTATTTTGTGAAATAATAGAACTACATACTTAACTATGAAATTATTCATTAATATATAGGGTGACTGGTAATTAGTGACCGATACTTAAACACATGATTCTACTCATCATTACAAACAACTTTTACTATCGGACCAAATCCGAAATCGCGAAAAAAAAATCAGCTGTTCCCTACATTTATGTTCGTACGAGTCGTCAAAATGTAGGGAACAGCTGATTTTTTTTTCGTCATTTCACTTTTTGTCCCATTATAAAACTTGTTTGTTGTCATGAGTAGAATCATAAATGTGTTTAAGTATCGGTCACTAATTACCAGTCAACCTATATAATTAAATTACATGTAAAACAATGTTCAATTATTGTTCTTCACAACTCAGACAAATACGATTTAAATAATTTTATAAGAAAAATGAAAGGCTCCTCCACATGCGCGTTTTATCGGTCCATAATGTCAGGACTGTATGAGATCGTCTACGTCCTAATACAAAATTTTCTAAGAACTCATATCGGAATATCGCGGGATGGAGGAACGCAAGCATCCTATTTCTATTGCGACTTTATTATCGCAGCAGTATGTAACTTCGTGGCCGTCCTAATACAAAATGTACTGAATACAGATATCGGACACGTTATTGTGAAATAACGTGTCCAATATTATCGACCGCTAATAACACGCCTGTGGGAGAGAGACTTCATTTACTAACTTATTTAGCTTGGAGATAGTGTCTTGTGCTTTAAAATCAAACATTTTCGATTCAAATATGTAATTACATTTTTGGCTACTAACTCGATTCAAAAATCGATTCATTTAATCGTTTCTTTAATTTCTCGAATATTTTCTAAAATCTAATAATATCATCTGACTTAAAAAATAGCGTAAGGTACATATTGGAATGCGTAGTATCATAAGCACAGCGTTCGAAGGATAATAAACCTTATCTCAATGTGTTAAGGTGTGGTTCACCGTGGCAGCTGCGGCGAGCTTGATCTTCGTGGTCGGCGCTTCACCTTGCGTTGGACTGTTTCTTCAGTTATCTGAAAAATATTATCATAATGACTTAGTATAAAATGTATACTTACTCAAGACTTAAACTATCATCATTATCATTTCAGCCGAAAAACGTTCACTGCTGGACATAGGCCCACCCCAAGGACCACCATCTTCAACTTTATGCTTTAGCAATAAAGTTGAAAATCTATTAAAGAAATTTGACAGATTGTAGTAGCTTGATATGCTGGCGTCTGTACTTCTCGCATCCAGCGGATTCATATCACGCCCATGTAAATAATAGAGCCATAGCATATCATCTGTATGGATATATCTATATGGATACTTGTGTCCGAAAAAAATTTCTATTCTATTCTATTCTATATCATGAATAAAATAATAATCTGCAATCAGTAATGCCATTTCCAATGGTGGTGATAATGATATGATAATTATGTTTACTCTTATAACGTGACTGTTCATTATCATAATTTTTCAAGCGGAAGACATCCAGACATAAGTCTCCCCCAAGCATAACCACAACAGCCGTTTCTTTGCCTCTTGAATTTCGCTGATTCTCATGATCTTCAACAGATCATCGGTCTGCCTTGCAGAAGTCATATCCATGCCTCGTCTTCCAGCACTTGGCGCCACTCCAGAACTTTTCGGCCCAAGCGGCTGGTATCACTACTACCTTTCCTTCGCTTTTTATTTTTTGCGGTTAATCGCAAGATTGAAGCTGAAGCGATTGTACAGACGCCAGCACACCAAGCTACCGGAAACTGTAAAATTTTCCCAATGAACTTTGAACCTTATGCTTTAGCGATAAAGTTCAATCTATTAAAGTTTGACAGATTGTAGTAGCTTGATGTGCTGGCGTCTGTACCTATACCTAATAAAAAGTATATCTTGTTTTGATTTTTTTTTAAATACAGGTTACGTTTACGACATAATAAATCTTCATAACACTAATAGCATTGAATAACATTTTGTAGTAAAATTAAACTGAAGATAGTAATGCTAGAATTAGGTACCCTGCTTTAAATGATGGGAAAGTACTGATTTATGGTTTCAGTTGTTTCGCATTAGCGCGGGTTCTAATGAATATTTTAGTTTTAACTGATGTATTTGTGACAGCTATGTGAACAGAACTCAGCATTGCATAAATATGAAAGCGGTCGCGCCCTGTATGCCTGGAGGCTTTTATTTAGGTAGTAGCTTTTTGTTTACATTTTTTATTTTGATTTATAATTTTTTTGCTTGAGTACGTTATATTTTTTATTGTATTTTTTGGTATGTTGGCGTGGCTAGCTGACACATGACAAATAATTTAATTCAATGTTCTGTGTCTTGTAATGTTAATTTCTTTGCATAAGTATTTTCTAACTGAACAGACAGCTGTGCTGCTGGGGAGTTTGTTGCGCCACTTTTTCTCCCCAGCCAAAGCACTAGCAAGTGGTTTTGGGGGACTGTCTTTTGTAATTTTGACGTTCGAAAAGTGCTGATTATCAGCCTAGTTTGAATAAATGACTTTTGATTTGATTTCACTCGACCGTGGGCAGTTTTGTGTTAAATAAATAAATAATTTCTGTAATGTGTTACCCACATCAGTCGAATAATCGTTTAAAACCGGATTTTCCAGTTTTAGGTTACTTTGCTTATCCTGCGAATCTGTATATTTCTAAAGAGACTATTTATTAGCAAGCTACAGAAAATAATGATGTTACCATTTTTTATTACATCAATGGATGTTACCAAAATTTTGTAACAATTTTTATGATTTAAAAGAGTGTCCGTGGAGTTTCTTGCCCGTTCTTCTCCACAGGTACCTACTACGCTTTGGAATGGGCAACTAGCTTCATCTTTCTGACTGACCGACCCCTTGACAATTCAAAAGTGCCTGTAATTGGTTCACTTGAAATAAATGCTTTGAGTTTGAGTTTGAGTTTGAATGAAGTGGCATACTCACACAAGCAGTAACTCTAGCAGGTACGGGAGGTGGCTGCTTCTTCTTCCCTTCCATTTTCCTCTCAACCACTACTTTATCCTCTTCACTCCTTCCAATCCCACTACTAACTACACTCTTCACTCCACTGGTAGACGAACTAGCGGCCCCGCTATCTATCCCGCTCTCGCACTCACTTTCCACGATACTTCTATCTCTATCCACATGAGTTTCAACTGAAACAAAGCTTTCAGTCATACTTTTGTCTTTCTGATGTTGCAGTTGGGGGGCGTAGCTCTCGATACTAGTTCTGTCCTTGTCTATTTGTTGGGGGTGCAGTGTGAAGGTCGTAGAGTGAGTAGTCGGTAGGCCAGAGGGAGATGGAGAACAGTTGTCTGCGGCCGTGGAACAGGATGCGCGCGCCGAGTCCGACCTGAAATAGGTGAGGAGTTTTTAATAAAGTTACTTAAAAAAAAAATCGGAAGTTTAAAAGCTCGCTTCATTTCAAGTTAAATACTAGACATTTATCATCATTATTTAGCCTTGGTAACTCTCATCCTGCTGCTACCAGCCATCCCACGAAATCATGACATAAAACTAGGCATTAAGTCAACGTTATTGTATATGTTCAGTAATTTTATACGTTCTCGAGATCCTCTTGGCCTCATCCAAATTTCTTCATCAGCCATACATCAACTCATCTCAGTAGTCAACTCCTTTCTAGTCATATAATCTTTCACACAGTCCTTTCACGTTTTTTTGGTCGACCCCCACTCGTATAGCCATCCAGAACCATACTCATGTGGATGTGGCGGCATCTACAGCACCACAGGCGAACTAGCATCATAAGGACGTCACGCAAAATCCTGCATCGCGCAAGCAGAGTTTACCGCGACACTAGCATATATAAAACGTCCCGACCAGACACAGCACCGGTCTGGTCGGAGGATGATCCTTTTTCTTTGAAGGATGAGTGAACTTTACACCCTGTTCCTTATACCTCCAAACTCAAATCTTTTCTTACAACATTTTCGTCATTTCTAATCCAGACTTATTGGTCTAAAATCTTTAGTGTATGAACGTGAGTGTGATAGGGAGAGTGGATGCGGGGTGTAGTGTATGTAAGAGGGTGTTTTCATACCTATGCTCGGCGCTGCGACCCGTGGATCACAAGACCGTATCCATGGTATCCAAAGAGCTCAGCAGCGCGGGGTCGCGGCTGCACCAGCGAGCGAGCTCGTCTGGAGTCACCACGCCGTCGCAGTTCGTGTCCATGAGCTGGAAACAGAGATATATTATAGCTAGTTAATTGTCTGCAGCAATAGCATTAACTAGCTTTTTGAAAGATCTGATGCTGAGAAACGGAGAGGTGAGCGAGGAAATCATCATCTAACTGCCTTTTCCCAACTATGTTGGGGTCGGCTTCCAGTCTAACAGGATGCAGCTGAATACCAGTATTTTACATGGAGCGACTGCCTATCTGACCTCCACAACTCAGTATCTAGGTAATACGATACCCCTTGGTAAGACTGGTTGTCAGTCTTTCGGGCTTCTGACGACCCGTAACGACTGTCAAAGATCCACGAATGACAGCCGGAATCAACAGCTTAACATGCTTTCCGAGCCACGGAGGGGTCTTGGTACGTGAAGATGGTCACCCATCCACGGACCAACCGCGGAAAGCGTAGCTTAACCTGATCGATTGACCCGTGCGGCTGTTAATACTTAGCCACTAGCCCCATGAAATAATGCATTAAAAAAAATCTGTAAATAAGGTATCGGAATCAGTTTTACACGTCATGTTATGAAAAAGTTAATAAATAAGCCCTGAGAAGAAATGGCGAAACAAATTTAAAAAAAAAATAAAAAAAAAAAAAACAATAAAAAAAAATAAAAAAAAAATTATAAAATATTTTATTTCTTTTTATTTTTTATAATTCAACAGATAGTCTCTTTTAAAGTCCAGACATAATCTTGGTCAGATCATGTGAAGACCATGGAGATTATATACCATGATGATTATGTCTTTTGAGGAAAGAAACATTCAAACTAAAAAAAAAAACAGAGTGGGCCAGTCCAGTCAGTGCAAACATTTATCAGTAATCGTGCAGCTCAACTCATAAGGATAGGCAGACACTACAGCCGGTCGATTCTGTAAAAATCTCACCGTGAAATCATAAGTGAAGTGAGCACTTAATAGTGTTAGTCCCTAGCGAATGACAGCTCATACAAGCTTTCACGGTTAGATGGTTACAAAATCGCACGGCAGAACATAAAAACTTCACCAACTTTTTGATGTTCTTGAACGACCTCCCAAACCATGCCTGCCAAATAATCTTTACGCACCTAGAGTCAAAAATCAAAACTCACATGAAATATCCGATCAACGTGATCCTTAGCGGCAGTACTATGCACCGGAGGGGCCGCAGCCCTCCCAAGCAGTTCGTATATAGCCTGTACCACAGCCAGCATCTCTGACCGGGAGATACGGCCGTCTCCGTCCACATCGTAGAGTGTGAACACCCAGGACAGCTTTTCTTGTACCGAGCCGCGCGCCACGCGGGACAGAATATCGAGGAACTCCTGGAATTGATGAAGTGGTAGAATTATTAGTTGGATTAGTGGTTGGTTGGGACTTAAACATAATTGGAGAAATGTAGGTATCCTATAGGTGAACCTCTGCCTCACCCATCGCGGAATAAAGGTGAGATGCTATGTGTAGCCTCTTCAACAGTAAGTCTCTTCAACAGAAACGGCTAAAAAGATTAACATTGCATTTGGACCGGATACTACTAGCGATCGGACTGTTCGTTTCTGGTACAAACGTTTTGACACCGGTGATATAAGCTACGAAGATCAACCTCGCCCTGGCCGACCCACCAGCTTCGCTGAAAATGCTTTGCGTCACGAACTTGTGCTACATCCAGACTATAGTACGCGCGATTTAGAGAAGGCGCTTGGACAATCCCACGCGGCTATAGATCGTTATCTCAAATCCATGGGATATCGCAAAGTGATGTCACGTTGGACACCTCATGCTTTAACGGACCGTGACCGGGCCGTTCGTGTGGCCATTTGTCAAAGTTTGTTACTTCGTCCGCACAGACGAGACTTTCTAAAGGACATTATTACATGTGACGAGAGCTGGTTACATTATGAAACTAACACGCGTCATGCCTATTGGATTCCTCGCGGGGAAAACCCACCAGCCCAGCCTAAACTTAATGAACACGGTCGTAAGATTATGTTGTCTGTTTTCTGGGATTGGCAAGGAATGATTTTCTGGGAACTCCTCGAATCTCATCAGACTATTAACGCCAATCTGTATACGCAGCAGCTTCGCAAACTAGCAGAGATGTTAAAAATTAAGCGGCCAAAACGACTTGGAGTCCAACTTTTGCATGACAACGCACGACCTCATTGCGCCAAGTTAACACATAAACAGCTGGAGGAGCTAGGATGGCTGACTGTTCCACATCCACCGTATAGCCCGGATCTTGCGCCTTCAGACTTTCATTTATTTCGAGCTCTTAAATTTCATTTACTAGGAAAAAAATTCGAAAATTGTGGAAGTATTAAAATTGAACTTGAAAATTTTTTCGAGTCCCAGCCTGCCTCGTTTTGGGAGAAGAGTATTCAAATTTTGCCCAGTAGATGGCTGACTGTTGTTGATAACGAGGGAGACTATATAATTGATTAAATGTATTTTTTATTAATAGAACAATATTAATAATAATTTGTTTTTAAGTGGCAATAATTTATGAGACAACCTAATAGTTGAAAATCATGTTCTCCCATATATTGCAACTGCAAATTTAATTTGGTCGACTATTACTCGTAATCTTGTAAATAATAATAATAATAATAAATCATTTAATTCAGATTCATCCTGAGATTACATCCATATTTGTTAGTAAAATTGCAAGCTTACAAACTAATGTTAATAAAATAATGGCAAATAAAAAATAACAAATAAAAAATAGTGAAAATAGTGGCAGGTCCGGGTGGACTTCCCGATGATGGTGGCAAATCACTACACGACTGCGTGCAGCCGTATCCAGCGAGCCAGTATCGGAGAGTCCCACCGGTCCGCCAGCGCGCGCAGGATGGTGTTGGGACTGTCGCGCGTGCGGCGCATGATAGATGCGCACCGTTTGCGCATGATGGCCGCAAAGCCGTCTGTGTCAGCCGCCGCGAACATCGCGGAGGCGCTGCAGTAGCGCGGCAGCCCCATCAGCACCCGGAACGCGTTATTGTATTGAACGCGCAGATCGCTGTATGTCCGCTGTGTATAGTTAACCCACAGGCTGCAGGTGTAAAAGGACTGACAGTACGCTTTAAAAAGCGCAACTTTGACAGTCCCCGTGCACCGTGAAAACCTGCGGGCCAACATGTTGCATCGGACAGACAGCGCTCTGCGCTCCCTTTCGATATCCACACTGTCCTTAAGGTCCTCGGTGACCCAGTGGCCCAAATACTTAAATTGCTCGACTTTGTTTAGAGCTGTACCACTTAGAGTGAAATTCGGAACGAATGTGTATCGTTTGTTGTCCGGCCTGAAAATCATTATTTCACTCTTTTTCGCGTTGTATTTGAGCCCATGAGCCACCGCGTAGGACTCACAAATTTTCAGGAGCTTTCGTAAAGCCGACTTAGCTGTGATAGTTTTTCTTTTAATTTCGTTATATAATATACTACTCGTGTTGCCGTGAATTTTTTCGCAAATCCAAAAGTAACCAATTCAATTCCGGGGCACTTGACTCTTAACAAAAATTAGCATTTTCAAGCTTAATATTTCACATACGGATCCCTGAACCGTAAAAGTTGTTTTCCCAAACCCGCAATATTTTTGTAAGACCTATCCAACGATACCCGACCCCATGGGATAGACGAGCAAAAAAAAACATCCCCACTTTACGTGTAAAGGAGGTAACCTAAATTTTTTTTTTTCATTATTTTATTTTACCACTTTGTTGGCGTGATTAGTACCAAAAGTCTCTGAGCTAAGCTGTGGACGGACGGACGTACAGACGGACATGGCGAAACTATAAGGGTTCGTTATTGACTACGGAGCCCTAAAAACAACATTGTGTGACAAGTGACGACACGGTTGGCGCAGTGGTCAAGCGATTGACTGCTGCGCTGCGTGTCGCGGGATCGATTCCCGCACGGAACCAATATTTGTATGACCTACCAGTAGTTGTTCCGGGTCTGGCTGTTTGTGTATGTGTGTTTAAATGTTTGTAAACGCACCCACAATACAGGAGTCGTCGTAGGTTAGGGCCGTTATCACTGGGCCACACGCTATCTGGTACCAATATTTGGATCTAAAACGTGAATTTAAAATCCTCGCCATTTTAAACGTTCGATCTTTGTTGACTACAAATAAGCCGAGCTATATTTCGTCGTGTCGACAGTGATTTACGTGTTATGTACATAATGTATATGTGCAGACTATGGATGGATATAATAAATGTATGCAAACGATTCCCAGGGCGAGGACTTGGCGATTTATATATGCTTTAAGCAAACATGTGTTAGCATATAGATCGTTGGAATAATTGCTTGAGATTGTAAACGAAAATGGTTTTAGAGAAGTCAGTGCCCCTTATGTTACACTAGCTGCGCCCCGCGTTTTCACTCTCATAAGTGTCGATCCCGTGGGAATATGGGGATAAAAAGTATTTCATGTGTTAATCCACGTTATAAACTATCAGTGTACCAAATTTCATCCAAATCCGTTCAGCCGTTTGAGCGTGAAGAAGTAAAAAACAAACACACACACACACACACTCACAAACTTTCGCCTTTATAATATTAGTGTGATATTCTAGCTCCTGCCCGCGAATTCGCATCGTGTCGCATAGTATCGCCCATCCGTGCTATTACTTTGTTTTCGAATAACGTTCTTTCTGACTTTTTCTTTGTGCTCGGTTCCTAAGGGTTGTACCGTAATGTTTTCAATACTGTGTCCATGCATAACAGTATTTTAGAACTATGAAATGGATCGACTATGACCTACTTGTTTTTTTTTTAAAAACGTTGCCCCGCACTAGGAATTTCTCTATGCCTTCATGTTTGTCGTATTGTCGTCTCCATCTTTTATAGGGAAAAGGCGTCCTCTAATACAGAAGGAATGAGCATTAGTAGTCTGTATTCTGTGAATACTAAGGTGAAGTGAGCTGTCAATACTGCCACAACCCACGCACTTGGTAACACGATACCTCTGTGTCACGGTACCTCTGTGTGTGCGTTTGAGTACGAGGCTTTTGACTACGTTGTATATTTTGTCTTTTTTTTTAATTTTTTATTATTATTTTATTTTTTATTTGTAACGTGCGTTTTGTTTGTGCAGAATAAACGTTTTTTCTTTCTTTCTTTCTTTCTTACCTAACACTGGCTGTCGGATTTTTGGGCTTCTGACTACCCGTAGCGACTGTCAAAGATCTACGAGGCACGATCTTGCGAGGCACGGATGGGTCTCGGTATGTAATGGATGGTCACCCATCCAAGACCCGATCGCAGCAAGCATAGATTAAATCAGGAACGACCCCGCCCGTGCGGCGGTTATTATTTAACTACGAGCCTGTCAACTTCAGTAACTAAAAAACCAATTTTCTTGTGAAAGAGAATGTATCGATTATCTGCATGTTGTGTGCTATCTTAAATCCGAGCTCGTTACAAATGGTATCGAAATTTCTAGTCACGTCGTAATATCACATTATTCTGTTACAAGCAATATTAGTTACTGCTATTGGCTGAGACTTTGGGACTTTGGAATGAAAGCGTCTACTTGTGTAGTCGACCTGCCGTGCGATTCTGCAACCATCTCACCGTGAAAGCTTGGGTGAAGTGAGCGTGGAGTGAGCTTTCATTCGCTAGGGATTTGCACTATTAAGTGCTCACTTCACTTATGATTTCACGGTGACATTTTTACAGACTCGACCGGTTACCTACCACTTTTCACGACAATTAAGTATAGGCGCCGGTTGTTGACTGTATATTTGTTGACAATTTCCTGTTTTGCCTCAAACTGCCAGAGCATCATTAAAAACTCTGAATGAATGATACCTTTGCCCACCGTTTCGGATTTATATAAAAAAGGCAGGATTGAAACATACCATTTCGAGAAAAAAAAGTCTGACCCAAAAATGAAGTAGGGAATATTTTCAAATATTTTCTCTAAAAATAAAGTAACTATCTAACAAAATCTTTTTTTTTGCATCTTTACCAGTTGGCGACAACAGTATGAAAAAGAAACAGAATTAAAAAAAAAATCCTTACATTGGCTGAATAGAAACGATTTCTTGTGCCTCTATACAAAAAAAGTTAGAGGTATTGACGCGAAAGAACAAGATTGGATCTGGCAGTAAATAAATAAACTTATAAAATATGCATGAAGACAAATATTGAGGAAAACTGGTTGACCTGATATTTGAATATTTATTAAGCAAGAAATTTTTATCTCGGAACGTATAATTTTCCGAAAAAATCAAATTCAGTGTGGGAAGAAATAGTATATTCTTTATTATGTTCCCCATAAAAATTACAGATATATAAATGTAGACATTTTAAAAGGGGTGGCACAATGGGCGGTCTTATCGCTAAAAGCGGTCTTTTATAGACAACCTTTGGATAGATTAAGGATTTTTATTACTGAAGGTAGTCTGTGTACCATTTACATATATATCTATGTACAATAAATACATACATGATACTTAAAACAATAAAAAAAATGGTGTTTAAGGAGAGAGATAGTGCTTTTTCTCATAATTAAAAAAAAGACCGGCCAAGCGCGAGTCGGATTCACGCACGAAGGGTTCCGTACCATTATCTATAAAAACGGAAAAAAAATCATGTCTGTTGTATGGGAGCTGCTTTAAATATTTATTTCATTCTGTTTTTAGTATTTGTTGTTATAGCGGCAACAGAAATACATCATCTGTGAAAATTTCAACTGTCTAACTATCACGGTTCATGAGATACAGCCTGGTGACAGACGGACGGACGGACGGACAGCGGAGCGGGAGTAATAGGGTTCCGTTTTTCCCTTTGGGTACGGAACCCTAAAAATGACAATGATTAAGCACGTTTTACAGACACGGGCAAGGCATTCCATAACCGTACTGCTTGAACTGTAAAAGATTTATCGTAGTCAACTGGTGGACTGTTATAATATAGCCAATACGATGTTACGTTAAATTATTTCTATACATAATTAATTTCAACTACAAATAAAGCGATCGAATGATTCTCCAGCAATAATTCTATTTGATTATCTCTCTCTCTCTTGCATAGTATAACATGTATATGTGTGTCTCTCTCTGTCACCCGAGCGCCGCCATCATTGTTTTAAATGGCCGCGATTTGGCTTTTGTTCAAATTACTCCATATTTCAATCGTAGGGATCAAGTGACAAGTAGGTAGATTAACTTTTTGTTGAGTATTGTTTTTTCAAGAAAATAATAATAGTTTTTATACCTAGATATGATTTTTAAATATTAACATTGAACTGTGACGTCGGCATGTGCATTCTGCCTTTTTTTTTTTTTTTTTTTTTGTTTCGGGGTGGAAAATCCTCATGGATGTCCGCCGCCCTGGGGCGGGCGGCGGGGTCTGTCAGACTCTTACTGACTAAAAACCACCCCGGTGTTCCCTCTCTCACCTACGCCGGGGGTCGTGGGAACGAACGATACTTCCGCAACCCCCGGCTGGTGCTGGCCCTCTCCTGCGGGCCTCTCCTCGTGTCAGGGGGGGGAGTGAGGTGTTAAACTCCCCCCGCGACGTCTAAGAGGGGCGCGCGTGGAACACTACGCATTTAGGGGGGCTGGAAGAGGGCGTTATCCGCCCTCCGCCGACGCCCGGTGCGCCTGCTGCGGGCAGGGTGAGGGGACGAGATCTCCCTCTCCCTTTCCGCAGCCTCCTTCTGCGAGACGACTGTTTCGCAGAAGGAAACCACCGCGTCCCAGGACTCCTCGCTGCCGACCATAGACTCGACCACGGCCGGCAGCGATAGGTCACTGCCTACTCCTGAGATGAGGGCACGGCGCGGCTCCTCCCAAGCGGCACACTCTGCCAGCGTATGCCACGCCGTGTCCTCCCGACAGTCGACGCAGTGGTGACACCGAGCGTCCGGCTCCCTGTTTATGCGACACAGGTACTTCCCGAAGCAATGTGCATTCTGCCTTTTTTTTTTTTTTTTTGTTTCGGGGTGGAAAATCCTCATGGATGTCCGCCGCCCTGGGGCGGGCGGCGGGGTCTGTCAGACTCTTACTGACTAAAAACCACCCCGGTGTTCCCTCTCTCACCTACGCCGGGGGTCGCGGGAACGAACGATACTTCCGCAACCCCCGGCTGGTGCTGGCCCGCTCCTGCGGGCCTCTCCTCGTGTCAGGGGGGGGAGTGAGGTGTTAAACTCCCCCCGCGACGTCTAAGAGGGGCGCGCGTGGAACACTACGCGCCGCCGCCTCGGGTCCAGATGTGTGGGGGGCGACGGACGTCCCCAAGTCCGCTGCCCCTGGACCCATTTAGGGGGGCTGGAAGAGGGCGTTATCCGCCCTCCGCCGACGCCCGGTGCGCCTGCTGCGGGCGGGGTGAGGGGACGAGATCTCCCTCTCCCTTTCCGCAGCCTCCTTCTGCGAGACGACTGTTTCGCAGAAGGAAACCACCGCGTCCCAGGACTCCTCGCTGCCGACCATAGACTCGACCACGGCCGGCAGCGATAGGTCACTGCCTACTCCTGAGATGAGGGCACGGCGCGGCTCCTCCCAAGCGGCACACTCTGCCAGCGTATGCCACGCCGTGTCCTCCCGACAGTCGACGCAGTGGTGACACCGAGCGTCCGGCTCCCTGTTTATGCGACACAGGTACTTCCCGAAGCAACCATGCCCCGAGAGCACCTGCGTCACCCGAAACGACAGGGAGCCGTGCCTCCTCCCGAGCCAGCGCTCGAGCACCGGCCGGACCGCCTCGATGGTGACGAGGCCGGCGGTAGGGCGCAAAAGCCTGTCCCGCCATTCCGCCACCAGGACCTCGCGGAGCTGAGACCGACGCAGCTCCAAGTGTCGCTGCATCGGTTGCTCGCCCCGCGCCCTCGCTTCCTCGCGCCACCGATACAGTGACGCGAGTACTTTCGCCTCGAGGTCCCAGGGCGGATGTGCATTCTGCCTGTCCTAACCTACGGTGCACAACGTTAACATAACATAACATTTTATTCAATAAAACATACATTTGTTTTAACAGGTAAGAAGCAAGCTAACAAAAGTAGTCATAAATCGCTAATTGACCAGCTCCAAGTAACGGGTCTGGGTAAAAGCATAAGTTACACAGTGGACAACATACTAAGTGTCACCTTCTAGGATTCCGCCAAAGAGCAGGAAAATATGTCCAAACGCCGAGAGACACTATTCAATATTCTTACTGCAAGAAACACTGGTGCAAACTTTAATAAGTTTGTAAGGGTTGCCGGAACTTTAAAAAGTTCCTGGTCACACGATTATGATTGTAAATGTTTGCTTGGTCAATCCCTAGCATCAGTGGGATGACACTGACAGCTCATTCCACGTAAGTTTTCACGTGAGATTTTTATAGAATCGACCGGCAGACACCAGTCCTGGCGCACAGCTACCAACGCAATTGCAAATGACCCTCGGAAAGCATATTAAGCCGTTGGTTCTGCGCCTGATCTCTCTTCGTTGTATCGGATTTCCGTCCCTGAGGACTATGAGAGCGACGGAAGAGAGAGCGCAACTGTGTCTGCGCACACACACCTGTAATATAATATTTATTTAAAACTTTATACACAAGTAAAAAAAAGTACAAAGGCGGACTTAATGCCTGAGGCATATTCTACCAGTCAACCTTAGGGTGATGCAGAGACAAAATATGGTAGGTGCAACATACCATCACCCACGCCGATGGGTAGTCTCCGTTGAGATTGACCGCCATGACCGGATTTAGTCTGGAGGACTATTAATGAAATAGACGCCGAGCTTATTACTACCTGAGAAATTCCTGATCGATAAACCTAATAACACTTTGACCGACACGACACGACACAACGAGCGACAAGGATGATTTCATCAAGGTGAAGAAGAAGAAGCCTCCGTGTCGGAACCAGTGCGGTACCGCGCCGGCAGGACCCAACATGCTGCTGTGTCCAGCAATCCCAACAACGCTGCTGTACGTGTCCAGACTACACCACTCCAAAGGTTGAGGAGAGTACCTGCGTGTGAAGACCAACAGGACTTTGAGGGTATAGAAGTTGGAGCCGCGTTACACCACGAACTTCAAGTCGTTCGTGGTGCGTGTTCCGACACATCATCTCGTGAAGTTCCTCAAGGAAGAGTTCTGGCCGAAGGGTGTAAGGTCCGGAAGTAACTGGCACCTTACACTTGTACAATAAGTTGACGGAAACCACGGATTTTAGTAACACTCAAAGGATTATTAAGTAGCCCGATTTACAAGTAAAGATTGGATGCTAATCCGCAGTGTTCGCGATAGTAGGTAGTAATTTGTCAACTGACTTAAAAGTATGTTTAACGCAATTATAAGTGAAGAAAGTAAGTAGGTTGCTGCGTATGCAGTTTAGTAAACTGTACGTGAACCGTACAAAGGGTGTTGTGTATCCTATGAAAGAGAGTAGTGGTAGCCGAGTGGTACTCGTAACGGCCGCGACTTACGAGTTGTAGATCGTACACATCGTGAGGGGTTCGAACCCAGACAGGAGCTATACTTTGCGTAAATTATTTCATCAGCACTGCTCTCAAAACATCATCTGCCTAGCCTTTTCCCAACTATGTTGGGGTCGGCTTCCAGTCTAACCGGATGCAGCTGAATACCAGTATTTTACATGGAGCGACTGCCTATTTGACCTCCACAACCCAGTTACTGGGTAATACGATACCCCTAGGTAAGACTTTCGGGCTTCTGACTACCCGTAACGACTGTCAAAGATCTACGGATGACAGCCGGGACCAACGGCTTAGCGTGCTTTCCGAGGCACGGAGGGGTCTCGGTATGTAAATATGGTCACCCATCCACAGACTAACCGCGGCAAGCGTAGCTTAACCTGATCGATCGACCTGAGCGGCTGTTTTTATTTCGCCACGGGCCCCTCAGCACTGCTCTCAAAACGGTGAAGAAAATGTTGTGAGGGTAACGGCATGTCCTAGAACCAAACATTCGAAGACATGTGACATCTACCAACCCGCACTGGGCCCGCGTGGTGGTTTACGGCCCACTCCCTCTCACAGAGATGAGGCCTGTGTCCCAGTAGTGGGGATATTATAGGCAGATTATCTGTCTAAGAGAGCCTGGGACCTGACAGGACTAAACTAATATTTATCTTCTGTCCTTTTCTTAATGAAATAGAAAGAAAAAGATGCACTGAACTTAAATTTAGTTTATTTTGTGAACAAGGCAATCGGCGCCATTGTCTGACTACACTTGAACGGTGCTGCCACCTGTTGCAGTACGAGTTCTGACAAGAAACTAATAGTAATGAAGCATCACAATGTCTTGCTAAGATACTTTTAAGGTATAGTGTCCGCAATTTACCGGCGAATGACGTCAATGAAACGATATTTATGAAAGTATGCTGGTGAGTTTTCTCAGAGAGCGTTTTTTGACAATAAAAAGCCACCCAAAAAAAGTCAGCCCCGCTGTTATGTGGCGGCCATCGGACTTCTAGGAAATTGTGGCTTTAGATACAGAATAGTATTTTTATCTCACGAAGCGATGCGTGTTTTACTTGTGTTTACCAAGTGCACAAACACGTCGTGAATGTGTGTATAAGCGCAGGAGCTCTCGGTACCGTCCGAGACATTTACGGCGTGGTTTTACACTTAGTTACCACAAGTAAAGCGCGCGTCTCTTCGTGAGTTAAAATACTTTACCCGGCCGGCCGTAAAAATGTCCCATTCCTGTTTTAGAACAAGTTCGCCTTTGTCTCTCGTCGTCTCTGTCACTCATATCTGTGTGACGTCTCTTTCTATAGCTCGATGTGAGAGGTCAAGAGCGGGTCCATTCACAATAAAAACAAAAAAAATAGTTGTTCTTACCTCGAAGTTCACTTTCCCGCTCTGTTTGTGTTTGATGGTCTTGAACACGTAGTGCGCGTATTGAGTGGCGTCTGAAACAAAGCATTCACTGTATAAGGACTGGTCAAACAGAGGTGAATCCCGTACTGGACGCGACTACGTGCTACTATAGTTTTAAGTCTTTGCGACCGGCGACGTGTAGCTATACACGGGCGTGGTCTCGCTCGCACGCCGCGCCGCCCGCGACCGTCAGGTGCGACAGCGGCAACGAAAGTTTTTTGGCAACCGGCGCACAGTGGGCCGAAAATGAACTTTCATAGACATTTTCATTTAATTTTTTGAATGGCTGTTTTTTTGCATGGATGTGCTTCGGAAGACTAAGTATATGCTTATAAATATAAAATTTACGGAAAAAGATTGCAAACGGCTCACAAAGAATTTTTTTTTGAAAATGTTGTATGGAGTTGACATTAAAATCGACGATAACTCAGCTATCGCACGATTGCGCCTTATTTCCTCGTAGGTGTTTTTACTACCATTTATTTAGGATTTTTTGGCATACTACTTAACCCGGGCACTCAAAATCCTTAAATATTTTTATTTTTTTATTTTTATTTTTATACTATGTTTCGATCTTAGGTAAAGGTTAACGTAATATGAAGTACCTAAGTCACGTCTAGATCAATGACAGATAAATTGGGGACTAAAGTCTTGGTAGTTTTTTTATAATGGTTCATTGAATAATTTACTGTTCAATCTCTGTGATAGTAGGCCTGTGCCCCTTAATAATAAATTAGTTAGTATTGATAGCATTACGAGGACGACATGATCACGTTTGTATTTGTATACTAACATCTTATTTAAAATAAAGATTTAAATAAAGGCTGCTGACGAATAGAAAGACTCTAACCATAGAAATGCTAACAAAAACTATAAACTGTTTGAATATATCATTAAATAAAAGTATATCTTGAATATAAGATTTTATTATATTAAAATGCAAACAAAATATAAACAATTTGAATATATGTAACAATAAAATTATATCTTGAATATAACATTTAATGATCAATAAAAAAGTTAAAAAAAAAAGATCTTTTGGAAATACTTATTATTATATATTATTATAAATTAAAAGATAATGAAAAAGAATTATATAAACTAAAATTATTTTAAAAAGAATTAAATAATGGATAAAGCACTTAATTATCTACTCCGAGTCATCATCACTACTGATAGAATCAGAATCTGACGATTCAGGATCCAAATTAGTGATATCGCAGAACTCTATTTGATTGTCTGGTTCTTGAATATTTAATAAATCCCATACTTCTTCAAACAAGGCTTTTTTCTTTTTTGCATCCATAGTAGGCCTTGTCGCTGAAATAAGTGGATCTGAATAAAGGAGAAGGAAATTGAAAATGTCCTCGTTCGAACATACTCTGCTCTTTTTGCGGGAATGGTTCTCTCTTAGTCTTCTGAAATCTTTATTGCGAGCTTCCGATGCCTCCTCAGAAAGACTCCCAATAGGTACGATTGCGTTATGAGCTATAATCTCTGCTCCATGTATTAATATCTTGTGCACAGTAACAGGCATATTATACCAACCATATATTGACACGAACCTCTCAGCAGTTTGCCATGTATACTCCTTGAACTTTTCTACCTTTATATGTTCACCTGATGTTATGGTCTGTAAAATTACAACAAACCTGCGGATAAGTTCTATATCCAGCCCCGTTATTTCAGCAGTTTTATCGGGGAATTCAAAAAACCTTCTGGCTGTGTTTCCGTCGTTGGTTGTTCCGTGTCCTTGTTTAACCACATCAATAAGCAGATTTAGATCCTCTTTAAACCGGTTTTGAATCATCTTCTGTCGTTGCTTCATCAATCAGCATCTCTAGCAGCGCTCTTCTTGAAATCTAATCTGTATGCAATATGCAAGAGGCACTGCATCATATTTATGCGCGCATGAAGTGGAGAAAGTCCAAGTTCCATCATATTCTCTGATATTGGCTTGACTTTCACTTCTGTCAACTTATTCATCTCAGATGGCTTTGTTAAACAAAGATAGCATGTTGCTGAAGATTTCGCATCTGAAAGATATGTGCATATTTTACCATCAACCATAGTTAACATAAGCTTGTGGTCAATTGTATTGCTTTCGCAAACAGATGGTCTTAGAAATTCTATTTCGTTCTTTATTCTTTTTTCTTCTTCCTTTACTACTGCTTCACTTTCTTTAACAAACGTAAACTGCACTGGACGACAAAATGCTGCCGAGCAGGGTTTCGGATTCTCCCATACTGTCGCTCCTTCACAAGTCATTTTCAATGGTGCCAATGAAGTCATAAATATACCGGAATCATCATGTGCGGAATCCATCTTTTGCTTGTATCTGCTCTGGCTTGATGCACCATCGAAACCCCACTTGCTGATCAACTGCAATTGTTTGTTTTGAATATTTTCAGGCAAAGTTTTTGAAATCCGTTTCGCTGTTAAATCTAAAATAGCTTGCAGTGTAATTCTGGCAGAAGAGTCAGTAACTGTTATATATTTTTTTGGTTCAGGTGGATAACACTCTTGTTTTTCTTTCTGTATACGGTAATAGGAAGGGTACATATTCTTTAGACCTTCTCGGATGGCTGACTCTCTCAACGTCATATATTGCCACTTTGATAGGTGAAGTGATATTAATAAACCAAGTGCCTTCTGAGGTGTGAACGTAGTCAGTGGTTTTTTAATGAGGTCGTGAAACTTTTCAACAGTTTCTGGGTGCTTTAGCAAATGTTCTATCACGGAAGCAAAATTCTCTTGACCAGTTTGTTTCATTTTGGATATGCCTGCATGTAAAAGTTCACTGGATTCGCTGTTTATATATTCAGAACTCCCTCTCTTCTTCTGTTTAGATCCCAACTCTTCAAAAGGTATTTTAGAAATGTATTTTCTTTTCGTCATAGTCCCAACCGATGTTGATGGCTCGGAAATAGACGCACTAGCACCTTCTTCCTGTTCTGTCGATGATGCTTGAGGTTCTGGAACGTTTTCTTTAATACAGCTAGGCCAGTCAACTTCAGCTTCAAGCCAACTGCCATAATCTTGTCTAAAAAGTTCCATCTTTCGGTGGGCTGATTTCCAACGCTTTGCTACTGAGTTTACAAATCTTCGACAAAATTCTCGTAAAGTCATTTGATCTTCTTCACTTAGGCTGCAATTGAGTCGAGATACTACAGCCTCGAATAAAAGATTGTAATCACATGTTTTTTCTAAACTTTGTAAAATAACAAACAAGTCCAGATTGGTTACGATACTTTCCATGTTTAAATATCAATTAATGCTGTACTAACTTTCAATGCGTAAATCAAACTGCATTAATTCTGTTTGCACTTCCTTATATACGGTGAAGTAGACATACCTAATTTAGTAATTACCCTCAAAACGTTAACTTAATACTCTTGTCGTTAGCTAATTAGTAGCTAATATTCTACCCATTAGAAAACTTCCTAATGTATTTCATATAATTTCATAATAAAGGTAGCATTAAAAATCTTAAATGATTGCACCTAATTTACTAATTACCCTCAAAACGTTAACTTAATACTCTTGTTGTTAGCTAATTAGTAACTAATATTCTACCCATTAGAAAATTTCCTAATGTATTTCATTTAATTTCATAATGAAGGTAGCATTAAAAATCTCAAAAGATTGCATTGTCCGGTAATTATTATTATTGATGATGACGTAAAAATATCGATTAATGCAAAAAAAATATGAATTATTTTTAAGTCGTTTAGTAATTTTATGGCATTAACTAATTGACGTCTTCAACTAGTTAATACCCGATTTCGTGATTACCTTCTTTGTTACATACATGTTCACCGTATATATTTACGTATTAATTGAATAAATAATATCTTCAAGATATTTTATTTTAGGATGTATTCAAATAGTTTATATTTTTTGCCTCCTTTTAATATAATAAAATCTTATATTGAAGATATAATTTTTGTTAGCATTTCAATAATTAAGACTCTTACTATTTGGCTCAGCAGCCTATAAAGTCCTTACTACAGGGGCACAGGTCCACTTTCACCAAGAGTGAACAGAAATTAGAACAATTATAATTTAGACGTGACTTAGGTACTTCATATTATGTTAACCTTTACATAAGATCGAAACATAGTACAAAAAAAAAAAAATATTTAAGGATTTTTAAAAAATAAATCGCACCAGTGCCCGGGTTAAGTAGTATGCCAAAAAATCCTAAATAAATGGTAGTAAAAACACCTACGAGGAAATAAGGCGCAATCGTGCGATAGCTGAGTTATCGTCGATTTTAATGTCAACTCCATACAACATTTTCAAAAAAAAAATTCTTTGTGAGCCGTTTGCAATCTTTTTCCGTAAATTTTATATTTATAAGCATATACTTAGTCTTCCGAAGCACATCCATGCAAAAAAACAGCCATTCAAAAAATTAAATGAAAATGTCTATGAAAGTTGAATTTCAGCCCACTGTGCGGCGGGGCGTGACGGTTATGCGTCGTGACGTCACCGCTCGCTGTCGGTAGCGAGTGAGGCCTTAAGAAACCGTAGAAGTCAGACGACTATTCGCGCCAGTTTGAACACCTCCATGTTAGTTAATTTCGTCTCGCATCCTGATTCAGTTTGATCAGAGCTTTAAATTAATGAACTTATGAACGCTTAAGCGGTCTACACACCAAAGCCGCTCACCCGGCGGCACAGCCCGGCGGCTTAGTGCCGGCGGGTTAACCCGGCGGCTTCAGAATGTCCAAGCCGAACGACTTTGCCGGCGGCAATGCCGGCGGCACGACAGCCGCGGCATGTGGTGTTCTAGTAATTGCCAAATAGTCGTAGAGATTGGACGTGTGTGTTTCGAATAATTCAGAAGTAGTATTTTCAGTATCTAATTGACATGGAGGAGGACGATAACAGTGATTTAATAAGTTATACGTCACTACTCTGTGAAAGCCGGCGGGCAACTGACTGAGTGAGTGGAGAGGGATGCCGTCGGCATCGGCATGCTGCCCCGCCGGCTTGCCCGCGCGGGCGCAAGCCGGCGGCATGATTGTACAAAATAAGGCCGGCGGGTTGGGCCGGCGATCCGTGCCGCCGGGTCAGCGGCTTTGGTGTGTAGACCGCTTTAGGTACTAAGAAAAAAAAAAAAACATGGTTTTTACTCCTAACGACATGAGGCGGAGAATCACTGTTGCCAATCAAAGTTTTAAGGATAGAAATACTGACATCATCATCATCTGCCTAGACTTTTCCCAAGTATTTGGGTCGGCTTCCAGTCTAACCGGATGCAGCTGAATACCAGTATTGTACATGGAGCGACTGCCTATCTGACCTCCACAACCCAGTTACTGGGTAATACGATACCTCTTGGTAAGACTGGTTGTCAGACTTTCGGGCTTCTGACTACCCGTAACGACTGTCAAAGATCCACGAATGACAGCCGGGACCAACGGCTTAACGTGCTTTCCGAGGCACGAGGGTCTTGGTATGTGAAGATGGTCACCCATCCGCGGACCAACCACGGCAAGCATAGCTGATCGATCGAACCGTGCGGCTGTTATTACTTAGCCACGAGCCACCTGTAGCCACAAGCCCCCTTTAACCACAAGCCCCCTATAGAAATACAGACATGTTATTAAAAAAGCATACTTGTTTTCTAATAAGTATGGCGACCAATCTCAGCGGAGACCGGCCATTCGACGCGGCAGAGTAAATGATAAATGATAAATGATTTATTTTCTGTAAGTAGGTTTGTACAAACACTTTTACATGTCAATCATATTTTTTTAAACTAGATGAGGCCGGCGTTTCCGACTACTCTGAGAAGAAAGGCCGAAACAAACTCAGAGGTCACAGTCTCTTTTAAAGTCCAGACATAATCTTGGTCAGATAATGTGAAGACCATGTAGATTGGTGTCTGAAATGGTCTTTTGAGTAAAGAACCATACAGATTGAGCGGACCTGTCCAGTCAGTGCACGCATTTGTCAAAAATCATGCAGCTCAACTCAGAACTTGAGGAGCCTTACGATTCGACGAACAATACCAATGAAAGGACATTTGGGTAGGCCGCATAAATGACTCAAACTGCCAGATCATGATTAAAACTAACTAAGAAGGAAAACCGAAAAAAAGAAATGACCCACATAGTCTTCACACTCACAGTAATAATAATAAAAATAAGATACTTTACAAAGTAAATATCCATGTCATTGTTTATATAACATTCATCAATGTCAATGTGTATATAAAAATCCGGATATAATCTTTGAGGACCATGTAGATTGGTGTCTGAAGTGGTCTTTTGAGGAAAGAACCACACTGAGTGGACCTGTGCAGTCAGTGCACGCATTCGTCAGTAACCGTGCAGCTCAACTCAGAACTTAAGGAGCTCAACGATTCGACGAGCAATACCAAGGACAGGACATTTGTGTAGATCGCATACACCACTCAAACTGCCAGACCATGATTAAAACGGAAACAATGACCCACATAGTCCTCACATTCACAATAATTAAAATAATATAAGACTTTAAACAGTAAATTTTCATGTCATTCTGTATATAAATAGATATTTAGAAAGAAAGAAAAAAAAACCAAAGTGTAAATCAGCAAAATAAAAAATAAACAACATTCACTTTCTAGACCTATTGGAGCAGCTCAATCCCAAGCTTTTTTGTCCTCAATATAGTCTTTTACAGTATAATAGGCTTTCTGGCATAGTTTTAGCTTTATAAAAGATTTGAATTTATTAATGCTTAGTTCTTGAATGTGGCTAGGAAGTTTATTATAAAAATGTATACATTGGCATCTAAACGAGCCACCTATTTTCTTGAGCCTTGTCGTAGGAACAACATATTTGTGTTTGTTCCTAGTATTTATATTATGGATATCACAGTATTTTTTAAACAGATTAATATTTTTATGTGCATACAAAAGATTATCATAAATGTACTGAGAAGGCACAGTCATTATATTAATCCCTTTAAATTTGTCTCTGAGGGAGTGTCTGGGACTTAATTTATAAATCGAACGAATTGCCCTTTTTTGTAAAATAAAAATTGTCTGAATATCGGCGGCATTTCCCCACAACAGAATACCGTATGACATCACACTATGAAAATAACTAAAGTAAACTAAACGGGCTGTCTCTAAATCAGTTAAGTCACGAATTTTCCTAACGGCGTATGCTGCAGAGCTAAGCTTTTTTGACAATTTATCTATATGGGGGCCCCATTGAAGCTTGGCATCCAAAGTTATGCCTAAGAATACTGTGGTATTTTCGGGTTTTAACTCATCACCCTTTATAAGAACACTAGTTTCTACTTGTCTAACATTTGGTATCGTAAACTTAATACATTTCGTTTTTTTTTCGTTAAGAAGTAGGTTATTAACATTAAGCCAGTTAACTACTTTTGCGAGGGCACTATTTATATTGTCAGTAACCAGCTGCTGACGTTTGAGTTTAAATAAAAGTGAAGTGTCATCTGCAAACAACACTATATCATGTTCGTCCCTTATGAGGTAAGGCAAGTCATTTATATAAATAAGAAATAAAAATGGGCCAAGAATTGAGCCCTGGGGGACCCCCATTTTTACTACAGATCCGGGTGACCTTTTTCCGTTAACATCAACTCTCTGAATCCTGTCACTCAAGTAAGAAGTAGGAAGATCCAGAGAGGCGTTCCGAATTCCGTAGTAGTGAAGTTTCCTGATTAAGGTTTCATGAAGAACACAATCGAATGCCTTGGACAAATCGCAAAAGATGCCCAAAGCATCGCATTTGTCCTCCCATGCATTATAAATATGTCCTAAAAGTTCAACTCCGGCATCAGTAGTTGAACGACCCCTTGTAAAACCGAACTGTTTGTTATGCAGTAATTTATTTTTGTTAAAAAATCTTTGCATTTGGTTTAAAATAAGCTTTTCAAAAATTTTACTAAAGGTAGGTAGTACTGAAATAGGTCTATAATTAGTAGGGTCTGATGTACTACCCGATTTAAACAATGGTATGATTTTACTATGTTTCATAAGATCAGGAAACTCACCACGATCAATACAATTATTAAATATAACAGCTAAAGTAGGTGCTACAATGTTTATAATTGACTTAGCAACATCCACAGAATTACCCCATAGATCTGCAGTCTTTTTAACATTTAACATGTGGAAAGTTTTAATTACATCTGTACAGGTGACATATTGGAAGTGAAATTCAGAATCACCAACTGGAACGTTTTCTTTAAGTAAAGACTCTGCAGCAGTGGGTGACGAGCTAAGAGATTTAGTAGTTGACACGGGAATCTCTGAAAAGAAATTTTCAAAGGCCGCGACGACTTGAGAATCTGATCTAATTACATTGTCATCAATAGCAAGGCTGTAGTCAGTACTTCGGTTGCAAGACCTTCCTGTTTCGCTATTAATGACATTCCAAGTCATTTTAATAATGTTACTACTATTTTTAATTTTTGAACTCAAATAACGTGACTTGGCTATACTACAGACTGTTTTAAATATTTTAGAGTAATTTTTAACATATAAATTAAATTCAGCAGTGTTTATACAAATCCGTTCATCATATAATTCATAAAGTCGTTTTCTACTTTTATGTATACCGATGGTGGCCCAGTCACTGAAGGAAGCGTTACTATTGACTGATAATGTCTTTGGAATGAATGTTTTATCAAATTGTGTGCAATACATATTAAAAAAATCATTATATTGTTTGTTAGGGTCATCATTAGTCAACAGAAGTGGTAATTTACTTAAGAGTTTAGTTTTAAATGTTTCTAAGCGTTTAGTTGTTTTTGGGTTAACAGTGATATCTTTTTTAATAACTTTTTTGTTTTGATTTGGAATAGTGATCAGCTGTCCGCAATGATCTGAGTCTATTAAATTAATCATTTCTTTGTGGTTTGGTATAATATCTGTATAAATGTTATCTAGGCATGTGGCACTAGTAGGAGTTATTCTAGTGGGCTCCAAAAATAGGTTAGCAAGATTGTATGACTGAAACAAACTTATGATTTTAGTACTTAACCCAGAATTTTCTAACAAATTAACATTGAAATCACCACAAGTGATGATGGACTTGTTTGTATTACAGATTTTGTGCAACACTTCATCCATAACCTTTTCAAAACAATCATACAATCCTGAAGGAGGTCTGTACACACTTAATATAATGAACTGCTCCAATTCTATACAGGCTATTTCAATTGTCCGCTCAACAGAGAGGCTCACAATGTCCTTTCGGTCCTTAAATTTAAGCTGGTTATTTACTAAAATTAATGAGCCACCATGCATAGCATTTACTCTGCTGAATGAACTACCAACCTGGTGTTTACTAAAATTGAACATGAACTGGTGGCTTTTAAGCCAATGTTCTGTCATACAAAGAATATCTACGTTGTAACAATTCAGGAATAATTCTACTTCTAAGTCTTTGTTTAAAAATCCTTGAATGTTTTGATGCACCAGATTGATACTGTTTAATTTTTTTACACTTTCATTTGACTTATTAGTTACATTTTTGCTAGAGGTTGCCTCTATTGTCCTAATTTCTAATTTAAATGATGATTAATGTCATTAATTTTAAGCAAATTATTGACAGAATGGTTTGAAATGCCTTTGCATTGCTCAAAAGGAGCTTAGTCTCATTTCTGTCAAAGTTGTTATTGGGATACCTACCTCTAATCTTGCAAGTAAATTCAGGTATAACTTTTTAGTTAATGAATTGACTTGATTAACCGACTTCAAAAAAAGGAAGAGGTTCTCAATTTGGTTTATATTTTTTTAAATGAATGTTCAGGCGTAACTCCGTCATATATAGACGGATTTGCAAAATTCTCTAATTTTTTAATGGATAAGGTATGCCTCACGGGTGGTCCCATATAACTTTTAGTAACTTTGCTTGGGTAGTTTTTTATACAGCTTCAATAATTCATATTTTTGCCACATATTTTTGCCACATAGTTTATATTGATGATGTTTTAATAACTTCCTGATCCTGCCACTGATATTTACATAGCAAGCAGTGTTACATGAATTTGTGGCAGATACAACTAAAAAGTAAAAGATAAAAACTTTTGTAAAAAAAAAACCAGTCAACTTCCAAAAAAAAAAAAACCATCGGAAGTCGGTGTCTTAGGTTCCGCATTTTCGTTTATTGACACCGACTTCCGAAATTAAAGTTATTTTTCACTTTGTAATGTTTTTTTTTGGTTTTTCGGTTGTTATTTTTTTTGAAAAAAGATTTTTAATTGAAACTCCGTACTACGCTACGTCAGCTCAAGGTACCACAGACATGCTTTCGACTCTACCATCTGTTCGAAACTAGCTAAAGGAGATTGAATTTTTATATGGAGCCACACCTACACTCGTACAGTGTCCGCCATTTAGATTTTTTTTCAAAATGGCGGCCATGCGTAAAACCTATATAAATCGATAGCTGACAACAATGCAAACAGAAAACATATTAAGACCAAACCCCGTAAAGCGTCACATTTCCGAGATATTAACGTTCAAAGTTGATGACGTGACATCCATCTTTTTTTTGAACTTGCTTACACCTTGTTGCATAGAGATGTTTTGAAACTTGTTGCATAGGTATTTGAAACTTGTTGCATAGATGTTTGAAACTTTAAACATTCAGAGTGATTATTTTAAACATCTATGCAACAATATGTAAACAAGTGGCTGCCATTTTGAAACAAAATCAAAATGGCGGACAGTAGGTATGCCACGGGCCTTCAAAACCCTTTGTGCTGCTACATAGCATTGTCTATCCAGGCTTTAACATAGGCTTCCACCTAGAACTAGACTGCTGATTCTCTAAGGCCCTATTGTAACAATACAGCTTTACATAAGAATAATAATAGTAACAAAAGCATCAGACATATACAGTCGCCAATAATAGGTCGACCAACATTCTAAGTGAGTAAAATAACACTTAATTATTATTAGCTATTAAAATCTTGATAAAGGAATTACGACATAAAATAACAAATAATCGAATTAAAGTAAAAAGAAAACATAAAGAAATTACAAATATACGGTAAGTAACAAAAAAATCCTTTTAAAGGTACAAATATTGGGTACACTGGGAGCTAATGATATCAAAATAATATATAAAAAAAAAAAACACCGACTTCCAAAATTAAAATTATTTTTCACTTTGTAGTGTTTTTTTGGAAGTCGGTTGTTTTTTTTTTATATAAATTTTTTTATTTTTCACTTTTTAGTTATATCTACCCCAATCAAATTCATATAAACACTACTTGCTATGTAAATATCAGTGACAGGAAGCTGCATCTGCGTTTATAGGGTACAGACGTGATGTTATGTTGTGCGATTGCGTAAACAATGCATACATATGCGATAGCAGCAATCGCGGTTGTTTTACTGGTATTAATTATTATTATAATAAAAAAAATTATAACCTTTGTAGTGAGTACAGGCGTGATATTATGTTGTGTGATGGTGTAAACAATGCTTAGATATGCTATAGCAACAATCGCGGTTAATCTGCTGTTATTTATTGAAGAGTTCCCCAGATTTCTACAAGATCCCATCATCAGATATTGAAATGGTGACAATGGGACCACACGGGAAGCACCAGCTTTCAAATAAAAAAAGAATCATGAAAATCGGTTCACCCAGTCGGTTATTATGAGGTAACAAACATAAAAAAAAAAAAAAAAAAAAAAAAAATAAAAAAAAAAAAATACAGTCGAATTGATAACCTCCTCCTTTTTTTGAAGTCGGTTAAAAATGACAACAAATAGTCATTACAATAATTAACACTTAAGATTTAAATACGTACCTCCAAGCGGGAAGAATTGACAGAATATATTCTTGAAAGCCTCTTCATCCACCACTCCTGAAGGACACTCCTGAAACAAACAGAGATATTCAGGGTCTTGACAATCTGCAAGTTTAGTTATTCAGCTCTTTGTGAAGGAGCTCGTCCGGAAAGTGCAGACGCCAACACATCAAGCTACCCGAAACTGTCAAATTTTCCCAGTCTACTTTGAACCTTATGCTTTAGCGATAAATTTGAAAATCTTATAAAAAAAATTGACAGATTGTAGTAGTTAGCTTGATGTGCTGGCGTCTGTACAATCACTACACATATTTCTGTTTGAAGGGTAGATATGGGTGTCGTTATAATCACTGGCATATTATAATCATAGGCCGCGCCTTACGAGTTGTACGTCGTGGGTTCGAACCCAGACAAGAGCTTTACTTTGCGTAAATTATTTCAGCAGCACTGCCGTGCGATTCTGTAAGCATCTCACCGTGAAAGCTTGGGTGAAGTGAGCGTGGAGTGAGCTGTCATTCGCCAGGGATTGACACTATTAAGTGCTCACTTCACTTATGATTTCACGGTGAGATTTTTACAGAATCGACCGGCGGCTCTCGAAACGGTGACGAAAACGTTGTGAGGGTAACGGCATGTCCTAGAACAAAAAAACCACGGGTTGCACTCCGGGAGTGCCGGCAGAAGTGAAAACTTGAATATTAACGTTGTGCATTTTTAATATTTATTTATTTATTTAATGGTTAGGGAATAATTTTGCACGAATTGCTTTAATTATCAATATAAAAGTACTATCATTTATGTGGTAGAATACAATATTTATTTATTGCGCTATCGTACACAAACATCACAATTTATATTACATTAAAAAGTTTAAACACACACACGAACATTCGCGCAAGCGCCCTGCGCCGCCTAAACGAAACAGCAGGCGCAGGCATACATTTACGCCGCGCCGTAGAAAGAGAGGGGGATACTTCCTCTCCTACGCCGCGCCGGCTGTCTACTCTCCATCCGTCTTACGAATTTTCGATCAGGTCACGTGTCCTGACGCGAGTTTAACATTTTTTACCCGTTACAAAAAAAGTGTACAACGCCGCTAAAGAAGTTTTCACTTCAAAAATTCGAAGGCATGTGACATCTACAAGCCCGCACTGGGCTGACGTGTTGGTTTACGGCTCACTCCCTCTCACAGAGTGGAGGCCGGTGTCCCAGAATTGGAAATATTATAGGCTAATAAAATTATTCTGTATGCTGTACAGGCACCTATGTGTCTGTAACCATTTTCCATCATACGACTTGTCATTCCTCCTTCCTTTCCAGTAGTCACCCCGTTTTTAGCCATATCCTCTTACACACAATGAATCCATCGTTTCTTTGGTCAGATCATAACAAAACCGTTTACCTGTTTGAAGCCGCGGTACATGAGCTTGATCTCGTGTGCCGTGAACCGGGTGGACTGCGCGAGCGTGCCCGGCGGCTCCGGGCGGTGGCGCACCACGCCTGTCGGGAAGATTGATTCTTCGCATTCTTCCTCTGTGGACAAACAGAAAGAGTGGTTACATTTTGATACAGGCGTGTATAATAATTGTAATCTCGGCTCAGAAACAGATATATACATTACATATCCTAATTAATAGATATATAAATATACATATAAGCAACGAAAATAAATGAACCTATTGGCTTTATGAGATAATGAGAACGTGGAGTCATACTTTATTCATGTTTCCTCTACAACATCGGTTGTTTTGGTTAATTTAACCTCAAACTTGTTAATACATCTCGGATTTAAGTATATGAACGAAAGGAATAATTGTAATTCATGTTTTTTTCTGGACGAACAAACTACCAAAAAATCTTTTACATTTTTGAGAACTTGATCATTTTGTACTCTAACACAAATGCGGCCTAAACCCCTGCCTGCCCCACCTACTGGTCACCCTGGAAGTACTCTTTAATACCTACAGTAATCGCTCACGAGTTGCTCCGAATTCGTTCCCGCTGACAAATGACCTTTAAAGGGTTCAAACAGCGATGGTCAATTGTCAAAGTCGCGGGCAATTTTTTTTTTTTGAAAATGCTTAATGCAATTGTTTATTCTGTAAATAGGATAGGAATCACATTTACATGTCATCTACACTAATATTATAAAGAGGAAAGATTTGATTGTTTGTTTGTATTGAATAGGCTCCGAAACTGCTGGACCGATTTGAAAAATTGTTTTACCATTAGAAGCCGACATTATCCCTGATGAACATAGGCTACTTTTTACCGCGGGGAAATGCTCCATTCCTACGGGAAAACGGGTAGTAGGACAACGGGTAGTATGAATTATCCTTCCGTACTTATCTTTTTCACATAACTTCTAAACGGCTCAACCGATTGGGTTGAAATTTTATATGGGTATTTCGATGGTTTCCTGGATTATTTTAAAAATACAATTGGACCCGGTAGGTGGCGCTGCTGTCGGTATGTCAACTACTAAACGGCTTGACCGATTGGGTTGAAATTTTGTATGTGTATTTCCATGGTTTCACAGACACGAATGTATTAAGCCTACCTAATCTATCTCTCTATACATATATAAATAAACCAATTATATTAACCACATTATTTAAGCAACATGCTTTTAAACGGCGGGAATTCCGAATTCTACGCAAACGAAGTTGCGGACGGATGCTAGTATATTATAAAAAGAGCAGTGTTGGCCCAATGGTAACGGCCGTGACTTGCGAGTTGTCGGTCGCAGGTTCGACCCCCGACAGGCGCTTTCCTTTGTGTAAATTATTTCATCAGCACCGCTCTCAAAACGGTGAAGGAAAACATCGTGAGGAAACCGGCATGTCCTAGAAACAAAAATTCGAAGACAAGACGTCCAAGGTCTCTTAAAGAAGGTCCAGAAAAAAAAAATGAAAAGAAAAGAAAAAGGAAAAGAAAAGAAGGTCTCTTTTAAAAAAAAAAAAGAAAAGAAAAGAAAAAAGAAAAGCAAAGAAGGTCTCTTTTAAAGTCCAGACATAATCTTGTACAGATCTTGTGAAGACCATGTAGATTAGCGCCTGACATGGTCTTTTGAGGAAAGAACCACACGGATTTGTGTGGACCAGTCCAGTGGCATTTGTTAGTAATCGTGTAGCTCAACTCAGAATTTGAGGAGCTCAACGACTCATTCGTATAGGAAGGTGAGTGTCGGTGAGCTACTCAAGTTCTTCGGCCAGTACAAATAGTGTAAAACATTTTAAGGGGTTATTGTTTTCAAGTACTCATAAAAAGTCTGAACAATTAGACAATTTGATGGGGCAGATATTGGACATGTGTTGCGTGATGTGTATTTGAATAACTGCTATTTAACTTATCATCTGCCTAACCTTTTCCCAACTATGTTGGGGTCGGCTTCCAGTCTAACCGGATGCAGCTGAATACCAGTATTTTACATGGAGCGACTGTCTATCTGACCTCCACAACCCAGTTACTCGTTAATACGATACCCCTAGGTAATTGGTTGTAAGACTTTCGGGCTTCTGACTACCCGTAACGACTGTCGAAGATCTACGAATGGCAGCCGGGACCAACGGCTTTACGTGCTTTCCGAGGCACGGAGGGGTCTCGCATTGTAAAGATGGTCACCCATTCACAGACCAACCGCAGCAAGCGTAGCTTAACCTCATCAATCGACCTGTGTGGCTGTTATTATTTAGCCACGGATTAACTTATACTGTATTAATAATAAAGCTGAAGAGATTGTTTGTTTGCTTGAAGGCCCTAATCTCTGAAATGACTAGTCGGAATGATCAAATCTTTTTATTTTAATGTTATCATGTTTAGATACCCATAACGTCTGCAGAGTTTCGCTAGCTAATTTGTTTTGACCCTGTAATCACACATTTTTTTACCATCAACCGGGCACCCAGGCAAATCCAGCCACCTGACTAAGAAATTCCTTAAATAACCCCAATAACGCAGCCTAACCTGGGGAACGAATCCAGGACTCCATATTCAGCAGTCACGCTTCCAACCATTAGAACAACTAGACACTATAAATAAGCAAAAAACTCTCTTTTTTTAACGTTTTTTTCTTCCAAAGAAAAATCCTAAAAAGGCGCTCGAAGCGACACAACATAGCTAGTCTTTATACCCATAATATGCTACAATAAACTTCCCTGAACGAGCAAGCTTCAATGAAAGAACGAGTGAATGAAAGACCGACTTTGAGAGCGAATGAATGGTACTGCGGGAACCGAGGCCTCTATAGCAGAACCTGTTTGCCTGCCCAGTATAAGTTGGCACGTTATAATTGCTGAAACGAGGGTTCTGTCTAACCATTTGGGGAAGCAATCGTGTTGCTAGAAAAATATTTCTACAGCGTGTAACGTTAAATGCTCAAAACCTCAGACACCCCAACTGATTTTTAATTCAATTGACCTATTTCAGAGAGAAAATGAGTCATTAAAAAAATTGAAAAGGTTTTATGTGCTGTTTTAGTTTGACTGGCCATTCTGATCGTTTCTTGCGTCTGCGACGACGCTTTATCGAGGGAGGAGGAGTCGTTACCGGGCCGCTGCGCCGCGCTGACATTGGCTTGCTTGACCTATTAATAAATAGACACGGCAACGTTTTTAATGAACATATTTTGAAAAATGTGACCGATACTAAAAAGTGGCTCAATTAATTCTGCTCGTTATTCTGATCAAACTATTTACAGGTTTTGCGCATTTAACGTTACACGTTGTATATCTCTTCTGTGGTAGGACACAGAGATACCTACCCACATTAGTTGTAAGTAACACCTATCTTGTAGCTTTTACAATCAGAAAAAATACGGACAACTAGAAATTTGAATATACGGACAACTTGAGTTGGTAGTCAATTTGCTTAGCAATGAATTTCCCTGACTTTACATATGAGCACAAATAAACGTATTTGACTTGATTGTTGTTGATTTAATTTTTTTGGTCGAAAATATGCTACTAAACCATTTGGATGGAACTGTGGGGTAATTGCGTAACATATAATGGCAATACCTTTCATTTTGACAGTTCAGCAACATTCATTGCGTTATTACGGCGACCTAAAGAAGGAGGCTGGGACAGACTGGGTGCGGAAGGCGGAGGACAGGGTGTTGTGGCGCAGTCTGGGAGAGGCCTATGTCCAGCAGTGGACTGCGATAGGCTGAGTTGATGATTTCGTTAGTTACATAGTAAAGCGAATGAGTTTTTCAAACATGAAGCAATGGATTAGCAAATTTCTTCAAACTCCTTCGGGTTGCGAATGAAAAAACTGTGTAACGCAATTCGAGGGTTAGCATAAAACCTATTTGACTTAAAATTAGTACTAGTAGAGCTCTTTGTGAAGCAGCTCGTCCGGGAAGTATCCACCAGGCGTTGCTGTGTTCAAGAGCACAAAAATGCGAAGACATGTGACATCTGCCAGCTCGCACCCCGCCCTCGTGGAGGATTACTGCCCCCTCGCTGGCACAGTCTGCCGCTCGCGACCTGTCGCCCAACGTCATCATCATTCTCTTACCCTTCATCACCTGCCTAGCCTTTTCCCAACCATGTTGGGGTCGGCTTCCAGTCTAACCGGATGCAGCTGAATACCAGTATTTTACAAGGAGCGACTGCCTATCTGACCTTCACAACCCAGTTACTGGGTAATACGATATCCCTTGGTAAGACTGGTTGTCAAACTTTCGGGCTCCTGACTACCCCTAACGACTGTCAAAGATCCACGAATAACAGCCGGGACTAACGGCTTAACGTGCATTCCGAGGCATGGATGGGTCTTGGTATGTGAAGATGGTCATCCATCCACGGACCAACCGCGGCAAGCGTAGCTTAACCTGATCGATCGACCAGTGCGGCTGTTATTACTACAACTAATCTTTAAAAAACAACATACACATAGCTATCATTGTGATCCCAAATTTCAAATTTACTAAAGTTATAACTTCACCTGCATATTTGTTTCTGTACTTCGTCACAGCTCAAACTACACCAGTTTTTATTGTAAATAACTGCTTTATGTACAAATGTCTTTGAGGCTTTTGGCTTAAAAGGAGTTAATGGTATTAAGAAATATTTTGTAAAGAAAACGTGAAGAAAGAAAATAATGCGGCGAAATAACCTAAAAGTTATGGAGCTTAATGCCGAGTGATAGGTCATGAGTTCGATCCCCACACGTTGTAATATTGACGTGGATCTAACACGAACACATTTTAGTTCAGCAGACATAAATACTACTTCAGTCTTGCCCAGGCACGCTTTTCCATCATATACCTCATCCATCGCTTTCCACCAGGGCCCTAATTCACTAAAACAGCTTAAAATCAAAAGTCATTTATTCAAACTAGGCTGAGAATCAGCACTTTTCGAACGTCAAAATTACAAAAGACAGTCCCCCAAAACGCCCACCCTTCACCACTTCCTAGTGCTTTCGCTGCTTTAACGAACTGCTTTCCTTACTTCGAAACCACGTCATTTATCACGACATCTGCTATTAACGTATTCTCTTTGTCATAATGGTGTGGTTTGAACTGTCAAAACACATGTTGTCTGTACCTACGGTTGACATTTCGATTCCTTGCCGTTAACAAATAAACAAGACGCGATATTGATGTGCTTTGCACGTGATAAGATTTTGCGGGGAATGATACAGAATTGGGGCCCAGCCGGTCGATTCTGTAAATCTCACCGTGAATTCTTAAGTGAAGTGAGCACTTAATAGTGTTAATCCCTAGCGTATGACAGCTCACTTCACGCTCACTTCACCCAAGCTTTCAGGTGAGATGGTTATAAATGATAAATGATAAATGATAAATGATAAATGATTTATTTTCTGTAAGTAGGTTTGTACAAACACTTTTACATGTCAATCATATTTTTTAAACTAGATGAGGTCGGCGTTTCCTATCTGACTACTCTGAGAAGAAAGGCCGAAACAAACTCAGAGGTCACAGTCTCTTTTAAAGTCCAGACATAATCTTGGTCAGATCATGTGAAGACCATGCAGATTGGTGTCTGAAATGGTCTTTTGAGTAAAGAACCACACAGATTGAGCGGACCTGTCCAGTCAGTGCACGCATTTGTCAAAAATTGTGTAGCTCAACTCAGAACTTGAGGAGCCTTACGATTCGACGAACAATACCAATGAAAGGACATTTGGGTAGGCCGCATAAATTACTCAAACTGCCAGACCATGATTAAAACTAACTAAGAAGGAAAAAAGAAAAAAGAAATGACCCACATAGTCTTCACACTCACAATAATAATAATAAAAAATAAGATACTATACAAAGTAAATATCCATGTCATTGTTTATATAAAATTCATCAATGTCAATGTGTATATAAAAATCCGGACATCATCTTTGATCTTTGAGGGCCATGTAGATTGGTGTCTGAAGTGGTATTTTGAGGGAAGAACCACACAGATTGAGTGGACCTGTGCAGTCAGTGCACGCATTCGTCAGTAACCGTGCAGCTCAACTCAGAACTTAAGGAGCTCAACGATTCGACGAGCAATACCAAGGACAGAACATTTGTGTAGACCGCATAAACCACTCAAACTGCCAGACCATGATTAAAACGGAAACAATGACCCACATAGTCCTCACATTCACAATAATTAAAATAATATAAGACTTTAAACAGTAAATGTTCATGTCATGTCATAAATAGATGTTTAGAAAGAAAAAAAATAACAAAAGTGTAAATCAGCAAAATAAAAAATAAACAACATTCACTGTCTAGACCTATTGGAGCAGCTCAATCCCAAGCGTTTTTGTCCTCAATATAGTCTTTTACAGTATAATAGGCTTTCTGGCATAGTTTTAGCTTTATAAAAGATTTGAATTTATTAATGCTTAGTTCTTGAATGTGGCTAGGAAGTTTATTATAAAAACGTATACATTGGCATCTAAACGAGCCACCTATTTTCTTGAGCCTTGTTGTAGGAACAACAAATTTATGTTTGTTCCTAGTATTTATATTATGGATATCACTGTATTTCTTAAACAGATTAATATTTTTATGTGCATACAAAAGATTATCATAAATGTACTGAGAAGGCACAGTCATTATATTAATCTCTTTAAATTTGTCTCTGAGGGAGTGTCTGGGACTTAATTTATAAATGGAACGAATTGCCCTTTTTTGTAAAATAAAAATTATCTGAATTTCGGCGGCATTTCCCCACAACAGAATACCGTATGACATCACACTATGAAAATAACTAAAGTAAACTAAACGGGCTGTCTCTAAATCAGTTAAGTCACGAATTTTCCTAACGGCGTATGCTGCAGAGCTAAGCTTTTTTGACAATTTATCTATATGGGGGCCCCATTGAAGCTTGGCATCCAAAGTTATGCCTAAGAATACTGTGGTATTTTCGGGTTTTAACTCTTCACCCTTTATGAGAACACTAGTTTCTACTTGTCTAACATTTGGTATCGTAAACTTAATACATTTGGTTTTTTTTTCGTTAAGAAGTAAATTATTAACATTAAACCAGTTAACTACTTTTGCGAGGGCACTATTTATACTGTCAGTAACCAGCTGTTGACGTTTGAGTTTAAATAAAAGTGAAGTGTCATCTGCAAACAAAACTATATCATGTTCATCCTTTATGAGGTAAGGCAAGTCATTGATATAAACAATAAATAAAAATGGTCCAAGTATTGAGCCCTGTGGGACCCCCATTCTTACTACAGATCCGGGTGACCTTTTCCCGTTAACATCAACTCTCTGAATCCTATCACTTAAGTAAGAAGTGAGAAGATCCAGAGAGGCGTTCCGGATTCCGTAGTGGTGAAGTTTCCTGATTAAGGTTTCATGAAGAACACAATCGAATGCCTTGGACAAATCACAAAAGATGCCCAAAGCATCGCATTTGTCCTCCCATGCATTATAAATATGTCCTAAAAGTTCAACTCCGGCATCGGTAGTTGAACGACCCCTTGTAAAACCGAACTGTTTATTATTCAGTAATTTATTGTTATTGAAAAATCTTTGCAATTGATTTAAAATAAGTTTTTCATAAATTTTACTAAAGGTGGGTAGTACGGAAATAGGTCTATAATTAGTAGGGTCTGATGTACTACCTGATTTAAACAACGGTATTATTTTACTGTGTTTCATAAGATCAGGAAACTCACCACATTGAATACAATTATTAAATATAACAGCTAAAGTAGGTGCTACAATGTTTATAATTGTCTTAGCAACATCCACAGAATTACCCCATAGATCTGCAGTCTTTTTTACATTCAACATGTGAAAAGTTTTAATTATATCTGTACAAGTGACAAATTCGAAGTGAAATTCCGAATCACAAACTGGAACGTTTTCCTTAAGTAAAGACTCTGCAGCAGTGGGTGAGGAGCTTAGAGATTTAGTGGTTGACACAGGAATCTCTGCAAAGAAATTTTCAAAGGCCGCGGCAACCTGGGAATCTGATCTAATTACATTGTCATCAATAGCAAGGCTGTAGTCACTACTTCGGTTGCATGACCTTCCTGTTTCGCTATTAATGACATTCCAAGTCATTTTAATAATGTTATTACTATTTTTAATTTTTGAACTCAAATAACGTGACTTGGCCATACTACAGACTGTTTTAAATATTTTAGAATAATTTTTAACATATAAATTAAATTCAGCAGTGTTTATACAAATTCGTTCATCATATAATTCATAAAGTCTTTTTCTACTTTTATGTATACCAATGGTGGCCCAGTCACTGAAGGAAGCGTTACTATTGACTGATAATGTCTTTGGAATGAATGTTTTATCAAATTGAGTGCAATACATATTAAAAAAATCATTATATTGTTTGTTAGGGTCATCATTAGTCAACAGAAGTGGTAATTTACTTAAGAGTTTAGTTTTAAATGTTTCTAAGCGTTTAGTTGTTTTTGGGTTAACAGTGATATCTTTTTTAATAACTTTTTTGTTTTGATTTGTAATAGTGATCAGCTGTCCGCAATGATCTGAGTCTATTAAATTAATCATTTCTTTGTGGTTTGGTATAATATCTGTATAAATGTTATCTAGGCATGTGGCACTAGTAGGAGTTATTCTAGAGGGCTCCAAAAATAGGTTAACAAGATTGTATGACTGAAACAAACTTATGATTTTAGTACTTAACCCAGAATTTTCTAACAAATTAACATTGAAATCACCGCAAGTGATGATGGACTTGTTTGTATTACAGATTTTGTGCAACACTTCATCCATAACCTTTTCAAAACAATCATACAATCCTGAAGGAGGTCTGTATACACTTAATATAATGAACTGCTCCAATTCTATACAGGCTATTTCAATTGTCCGCTCAACAGAGAGGCTCACAATGTCCTTTCGGTCCTTAAATTTAAGCTGGTTATGTACTAAAATTAATGAGCCACCATGTATAGCATTTACTCTGCTGAATGAACTACCAACCTGGTGATTACTAAAATTGAACATGAACTGGTGGCTTTTAAGCCAATGTTCTGTCATACAAAGAATATCTACATTATAACAATTCAGGAATAATTCTACTTCTAAGTCTTTGTTTAAAAAACCTTGAATGTTCTGATGCACCAGATTGATACTGTTTAATTTTTTTACACTTTCATTTGAGTTATTAATTGCCTTAGTTCCATTTTTGCTAGAGGTTGCCTCTATTGTCCTAATTTCTAATTTAAATGATGATTAATGTCATTAATTTTGAGCAAATTATTGACAGAACAGTTTAAAATGTCTTTGCATTGCTCAAAAGGAGCAATTTGTTTAGCCAAAGTTTTGGCTGAAATAGAAAAAAAATATGATAGCGACATAGCTATCTGTCTTTTGAGATAGGTAGAAAGATAGTACATAACATGATTGTATCTATCTTTTGTCAAATATAAATTACTATTAATATAATAGTTTGTGTCAATTAAATGGATTAACTTATCATTGTAAGTTAAATTATGCAATGTCATGTTTATATCATATCTTAACCTATTTTCTTCCTGTGGCAAACTGTTACTATAAGGGAATGTAAATAACACAATTTTTCTTAAACTAAGGTTGCACAATGTTCTATGATATTGGAGCAATTCTCCTTTATTTAAATTTCCCCTATTTCCCATAAAAATTAATAAAGTTGTTTCCTGCTTAAAGTTACATTTAATAATTTCTTTCATAATATCAAATAAAGAACAACCAGGCATACAGTAATTTATTACAGAGTGTCCTGGATATTCATCTGTCAACAAGTGACCTAAGTCCTTTCCAATCTCATCACAAAATATTACAATATCATTGTTTACAATTTGTTTACACGGTATGAAGGAGCTATTAACAGAAGGAATTGAAGGAATTGGCAAATCAACACAGGGATCCGGTAATGTGGTATTGCATGTAGACAATGAATGCTCCGGTGTAGGCCCATGGGATGGTATTTGACAGCGATCACAGCTGTTAGTTTGTGAGTTCACCAGCTCATTCATTGCCAACACATATTCCCTCATCAGATCTTCAGAGGTATTATATTTGTTAGTCATTGATCTTAGTTTCTCCTGTAGATGGTCCAGTTGAGATTGCAAGTCCTGTGTGTCAATGTCGTATTTCCTAGTACTTTGCTCCAAATTAAAGGAATACATATCTAACTGTTTAAGTAAATTTAACCTTTCCCTGTTAAGTTTAACATTTTTGATAAAGAACTTTTGTCTTTTTACCATTTTTTGCGTTTTAACAATGGTTACAGAATCGCACGGCTGATGTGATCAAGAGGACCAAAATAATCGCGATATTAAAAAATCAGCTGTTCCCTACATTTTGACGAGTTATGCGAGCATAAGTGTAGGGAACAGCTGATTTTTTTTTGTGATTTCAGTTTTGATCTTATAAGTTTTGTTCTTATAAAATTTTACTATAGTAAAATGTGTTCATAATGATGAGTACAATGACCCCTTATGGGGTTGTACGTTATTTAAGTTACACCTTGTATATGCTAGTTGCGCGGTAAACTCTGCTTGCGAGATGCAGGATGTGTGACGTCAGTATGACGCGTTGTTCGCATGTGGTGATTTTGCAGATACCGCTACAACCCTATCATGTTACCTAAACCTCTGCACCACCCTAAGGTTGACTGGTAAAAAATGCCTCAGGCATTAAGTCCGCCTTTGTACAGTTTTTTTTTTACTTGTGCATAAAGTTTTAATAAATAAACATGAGTTTCACCCCCTGGGTATGGCACCCTTAAAATACTAAACTTATAACTTCGTTCGTTTTATATTGTAAAGAAACACAAATTGAAATTAAAATACCGAATCCGGTGTAATCCGAGAATGCCTCGAAATCACTACATAGTATAAAACAAAGTCGCTTCGCTGTCTGTCTGTCCCTATATATACTTAGATCTTTAAAACTTCGCAACGGATTTTGATGCGGTTTGTTTTAATCGATAGCGTGATTCAAGAGGAAGGTTTATATGTATAATACATGTATAATATAGTAGAGAAACAGTGATAATTTTAGAGGTTTCTAATGTCATGTCGTAAATAAACACATTTTTTTGCGCTTACATTGTAAACGCTGGCTGAACCCGTCGAGATAGATAAAAATAATGTACTACAGTATTGTACTCCTTAAAACGGTCTAAAAAAAAGTCCGCAATGGTATATGTCTATCTCTTAGGGATAACCCACAATAACCATTTTTATCCTATACTTTTTACGAGAAATAATGGGTCTAAAATTATCAGTGTTTCTCCATTGCACCCGTGCGAAGCCGGGGCGGGTCGCTAGTAATATTATAAATCAGAGTAACGGTAAGCTATGAGACGTCTTTGTATTTAAAATGAATCGTCTGTTAGTAGCAAACGCGGGTAGAATAACGTTATTTATTGAACAATAAATAAAGTAATTTCCATAATAAATTTCTGAGTAGCAGCTTGGTTGGAACTTTATTGCCTGATTTGTCCCAACAATTAGCCAATAGCGTTCCCATTGTTGGGACACAGCCTCCTCTGTGTGAAGGAGTAGGTCATAATCCACCACGCAGACCCAGTGCGGGTTGGTAGACGTCACATATCTTCGACACACACTCACATACACACCCACACACACTCACACCTCCACCATCCACACACGCGCAATCACACACAAGTTTTGTTTCTTTTTATTGTTTGGTTTTAGTTTCAATATCTACTAGTGTTACTGTTATTTGTATTTTAATACATACAAATTGAAATGTGTATTGATGTAAGGCGGAGAACACTGATTCTTGTAACACAGGTTCGCCTAGCACGGGAGTCAGGGGCGTCACATGTACGGTTGTAATATTTTTATGTCAATAAAGTTTTATATATTATATTATATATTATATATATTATCATAAAACAAAGTCGCTTCCCTGTCTGTCTGTCCCTATATATGCTTAGATCTTTAAAACTACGCAACGGATTTTGATGCGGTTTTTTTTAATAGATAGAGTGATTCAAGAGGAAGGTTTATATGTATAATACATGCATAATATAGTAGAGAAACACTGATAATTTTAGAGGTTTCTAATGTGATGTCGTAAATAAACACATTTTTTTGCGCTTACATTGTAAACGCTGGCTGAACCATTCGAGATAGATCAAAATAATGTACTACAGTATTGTACACCTTAAAAACGTCTACAAAAAAGTCCGCGATGGTATATGTCTATCTCTTAGGAATAACCCACAATAACCATTTTTTATCCTATACTTTTTACGAGAAATAATGGCTCTAAAATTATCAGTGTTTCTCCATTGCACCCGTGCGAAGCCGGGGTGGGTCGCTAGTAATTATTATAATTTTAGGTACTAGAACATGCCGATTTCCTCACGATGTTTTCCTTCACCGATTTGTCCCTGGTTGATGACATTAAGCTCGCCTCTTATTACATGGGACTAAACCCCAACTCATTAATTCACAAAGAACTTAATTTATGATCTGCTTGGCTTTTCCCAACAAGTTGTGGTCAGCCGCCAGTCTGACCGGATGCAGCTGAATACCAGCATTTTGCATGAAGCGACTGACCTCCACAACCCAGTTACTGGGTAACACGATACCCCTTGGTAAGACTGGTTGTCAGACTTCCGGCCTTCTGACTACCCGCAACGACTGAAATAATCTTTTACACACTACACCGGATACACTGCTTTTTAGGGATCCGTAGCCAATAGGCAATAACGGAAACCTTATTCTCCGAGACTATTATTTATTTTTGTTTTTATTTTGTAGAATATGTTATGTCCCCGTGTAAAAATGATTTTCGGTGTGGTTTCGGCCTCATTTCGGCGTGTTTTCGGCGAGTCGGCGTGTTTTGGGCCTGTATTCGGCGTGTCGGCGTGTGCCGATGTTTTCGGCGTTTTGTTCACTACCTCGGCCTGTTTTGGGCGTATTTTCGGCCCGTATTTTTTACCAGGGGTCTTTTAGTCTGTGATAAATAAAGGTACTTTCTTTTTTTACTAGTAGGCTTTTGATTTCATTGTTTTACATCACTTGTGAAGTTTGGTCACGCAATTTCAAAATTTAGGTCTACTCTAACTTGAAAGGATTTCATCCTCCTTAACAATCGTGTCACCGCCGCCGACAACTGACCGCTATGATTTTAGCAGCGATTTCGGATCGTTGGCCACTTGAGATACATTATAAATCACGGTCTGAGCGAGACCGCCTCGTTGATGTACTGCTTACAAGGGCGCCTGCCGAGTGTTCGGTACTGACTAAGTTTGATTCCCGTTCTGGCAACATTTTATTTCTATAAAGCGTAAATAAAAATAAAAACGAAACATTTGTTTCAGGTATACTCCATATTAAGTAGGTAAATCAAATAAAATGTCGGTTTAAATGAAATAATTTGATATAAAAGCACTACAATATTATTATTTTCAATATTATTAAGTCAAAGTAAGTAATAATAAGTAATAGTTGTAGTGGTTCTCAGATTCGGGCCCGATTTAAGGTAAAACGACTGTCCTACTCGTATTTTTTTCACGAATAACATAATTGAAAGCTACGCTGAGCTGACCTTCTATCAAAAAATTTGTTACCCCGCCTCGAATAGGTTTCACTTCCTTTTGAACATTCGTAGATGGTCAAATTGGTTTTAGCAAAATATTTTTCAAGCTGAAGAAAACTCCATAAACTTTGGGAATATAGTTTTGCTGCCCCCAAAAAATGCCGCGCCGTGCTACGCCACTGCTTGCTACATTCATCTACCTGCGCCCTTTAGGCAATAGCAAGCGTGATGTTATGTGATCAGGCATTCAACACGTCACTATGAAACACAAAAGTGTCACGCTGTTCACGTCAGCTCGCTTCTAAAGGCCGCGATGAAAAGACATCACTAGCATATACTTCGTGATTGTGGATAGGAATTGAATCAGATGGCGTCTCTCCATGTAAAGTACTGATATTCAGCCGCAAATGAGCACTTACATAAACAGGCATTCTTCACACCAAAACCCACACTTACACACTAGTAAAAATTTTACAAAAATCATTTACTTTTACAAAATTTTTAAATGTGTGAGCACCATGTACAGACGCCAGCACGTCAAGCTACTACAGTCTGTCAGATTTCTTTAATAGATTTTGAACTTTATCACTGAGTTATATATAAGGTTCAAAGTTGATTGGGAAAACTTGACAGTTTCGGGTAGCTTGATGTGCTGGCGTCTGTACATAATAACGACATAATAATTTATTTTGAAAAACATACATTACAATCATTGTGAAGCCCTGACTCCAGTATGGTATGTAATACCTGTATTTCGGGAGTCAGTTTCTACTTCCTTAATACGTGCTTCTTATTGTATGCAATAATTTAATAGAAACACCTAGACTTTTACAACATAAATATTCATATTGAAATTTATAGTTATACATATATTCGATTCTAAATTTATAGTTATACATATCTATCACATGAGGTGCCCGTGGCTAAATAGTAACAGCCGCACAGGTCGATCGATCAGGTTAAGCTACGCTTGCCGCGGTTGGTCTGTGGATAGGTGACATCTTTACATACCGAGACCCCACCGTGCCTCGGAAAGCACGTTATGCCGTTGGTCCCGGCTGTCATTCGTAGATCTTTGACAGTCGTTACGGGTAGTCAGAAGCCCGAAAGTCTGACAACCAGTCTTACCTAGGGGTATCGTATTACCCAGTAACTGGGTTGTGGAGGTCAGATAGGCAGTCGCTCCATGTAAATCAGCTGCATCCGGTTAGACTGGAAGCCGACCCCAACATAGTTGGGTAATTGTCAAGTTATTCTATTCTTAAACTGTCAAAATGAAATCATTCGCTACTGATAGTGTGTTACGCAATTACCCCGCAGGATTGACACATGCTTTGTAGAGAGGCCGTGTAAGTTCCACAAACACGGCTGTTTGAAACAAAGGTGTCACGCTGCTTCGTTCGCGTGACGTGACACGGCCACAAGGGCGTCGCGCGTCGGATCCACGTGACACACGTCACCGCCATGTGAAGGGTTCAATATTCGCCGCTACAGCCGAATGTATCTATATATATAAGTAAATGTTATGTATGTTATGTTATGTTATGTTACTGTTATGCAGTCCCTCGCACCGTTAATAAGCGTAGTGTTCGTGCAGGTACTTTGTTTGCTGTCAACATATGTCGAACTAATTCTGGTTTGCGCTGTCCTATTCGTCGTATGGTAGATACCTATAATCAAGATTTCATAGATATTGATATTTTTATATGCTCAAAATCTAAATTCAAATGGAATGTAATGAAACTTCTATGTAATAATAATTATAATATTAATTAATGTTAGCCCTATATTTTTAATATTTATATTTTTAGTTATTGTTATTCTGATATGTCTTTTATTGTTCTTCTTCTTATTATTTCTATTGTATTATTATGATGTAATAATTATTAATTCATTTATTGTTCATTTAGTGGCACTCATTACCATTTTTGTTTGTAATATGCGGATAATGTAGTGGGCCACAATATTGTTAACACTCCTCATAATATTCTTATAATTTGTTATATTTTATATTGTAGCTGTTTATTATCCCTCAATAAATAAAGTAAAAAAATAAAATAATATATTTAATAAGGTACATTTATTTAGTTGTATAAAAGAAATGTTATTATTGTTGTGTTTTTATTTTATATAGTATATTAGAGTATAATGTCCATATTATAAGTGTTTTGTATTGTTTATTAGAGTATAAGTAGAATAGTTAGGTATTTATATCCACGTGTACGTTAGGTTCACATTGTAAGTATTCGTATGCCGCTATTAGCGGCGGATGTGTCCAGAACTTATCCATATATACCAACCAACTTTGTACCTACCATGTCCAACGAATAAATGTGTTTAAAGATATTTATTTCTCATAAGAACTTAAATAACATAGTTCACTTAAAATGAGATACATAGTGCTTATATCTAAGTGATAAACAGTAACATCATATTTTATATCATAAATGTCTTTGTCTTTGTCTTTATCGGTTAAATATTGTTATTGATACATGTATTATCTATGAATAGTATAAAATACAGTTGCTTACGTGCAGTGGTTAAGCGATTGACTGCTGCGCAACGTGTCGCGGGTTGGATTCCCGCACGGAACAAATATTTATATGACCTACAAGTAGTTGTTCCGGGTCTGGCTGTTTGTGTATGTGACTTTAAATGTTTGTAAACGCACCCATAATACAGGAGAAATTCCGAGTGTGGGGCAACGTTTTTAAAAAAAGAAAGAAAGAAACATATTATCTTCTATTCTAATAATAAAACTGAAGATTACCCGTCGGATTAGAAAAAATATTTTTACATCTGTTAGCACAATGCTTGAGGTAGGTTATAGGGTATGTAACATCATGCTGCGACTCTAAGGAACCGAGCAAAAAGAGAAAAAGTCAGAAAGGACGTCACGCGAAAACGTATAGCGCGTAATAGCGACGCTGTGGATTGGGCGACGGGTTTTCTCCAACGGAAACGTATTTGGAACTTTGCACCTACTTTCTGACGTTTCATAAAGTAAAATCAAATATTTCGAATCTACGAGAATCTCAATTGAGGCGCTGCCCAAACGTAGGACACCGTAAAACGCTCAGTTTTTTTAGTCGCACAGTTAGGCATATTGGTACAGACGCCAGCACTTCAAGCTACCCGAAACTGTCAAATTTTCCCAATCAACATTGATCCCATTGTGACCTCTGAGTTTGTTTTGGCCTTTCTTCTCAAAGTAGTCAGATAGGAAACGCCGACATCATCTAATTTAAAAAAAAATATGAATGACATGTAAAAGTGTTTGTAAAAACCCTCTCACAGAAAATAAATCATTTATCATTTACCTATGCTTTACAAATAAAGTTTTAAGTCTATTAAAGAAATCTGACAGATTTTAGTAGCTTGATTGCTGGCATCTGTACATATTACAAGCTAGAAAAAGATAGAACGTACCTATTGTCAAATATTCAAAGAAAACACTTATTAAAAATATAAACATGAAATACTCGTACTCGTAGTAAAACAATTCTCAAAATTTTGAGCGTAAATTATCATATCTTTTCAAATGATAATAAAGGGGATTCAATCAACTAAAGAAATACCTAAAAAATATTCCACTGGACCGTACAATATTTTTTTTTTAATTATTTAAAACTGTAAAATTACTTTTATTTTGGTGGTCATTCGATTCATCTAACTTCAAAAGCATCGCTGTTTCGAACCTTATATTTTTCCGCGATGCGCTATCGTTCTTAAAAAATTGCTTCTTACCAAGCCTTAAGAATACTTTGCTAAATGTATAAATTTAGTTACCCTGGAGTGTTCATGGCATAAATGGATTTTAAGTCCATTTTTCTTGCAACCGATCGGGACGCAGCCTTTTTCCTGTCGTAAGTAGCCAAAAACTACACTTTATCAACGTCGAGAACATACCATGACAAGCAGAGAGCCGCGCTGTTATTAGCTTGACCGACGATGTGAAAAATAGGCCTAAATTACACAGGATGAAATTAAAGAGGTGCCACATAATATATAAAATATAATATAAATATAATTGTGATTAAAATATCGAAGTAGAGCATGCCGTTCAGGAAAGGGATGCTTTACGTGCGTCTTTTTTAACCGACTTCAAACAGGAGGAGGTTATCAATTCGGATGTTTCTTTTTTTTTATGTATGTTCGGGCATAACTCCGTCATAATATATGGACGGATTTGCAAAATTCTTATTTTGTTCGATAGAGGTTCATTCCGAAATGGTCCCATTTAAATTTCGTAAAGATCTGGTGATGAGTTTCGGAGACAGACAACGGAACTCTTCAATAAATACCAGTAAAACTTTTTTATATAAAAAAAAAAACAACCGGCTTCCAAAAAAACACTACAAAATGAAAAATAACTATAATTTTGGAAGTCGGTGTCGTTGGTTCCGCACTTTCGTTTTTTGACACCGACTTCCGAAATTAAAGTTATTTTTCACTTTGTAGTGTTTTTTTGGAAGTCGGTTGTTTTTCCTGAACTAGGTTGTTAGCCTGTATCTCAGGAGACAGTTCCCTTCCAGCCGGTCGATTCTGTAAAAATCTCACCGTGATAACTACGGTGAAGTGAGCTTAGAGTGAGCTGTGAGTCATGCTGATGCTAGGGATTGACACTATTGACGACTCACTCCACGCTCACTTCACCCAAGTTTTCACGGAGGTTACAGAATCGCACGGCTGTTTACATAATTACTAGATTCTTACAGCGTTCTCAAGTAATTCAAACTAAACCCAAAAAGGTAAATTTAAATAAAAGTAAATTATACAGTACAAGGTTAATGTTAATTTACCTGAGTGCACACGTAGTGTGGTATTCAATGTGATAAATGATGAAGGTGTGTGTGAGGGAGTGTGAAAGGGTGCTTGTGTATTGGCACGGTTATTATATGTGTGTTCGGATTAGTGATGTTATAATGTATGTATGTATGTAGTTGTGTATGTGTATATATGTATGCATGCATGTATGTATTTGGTATGTATATAAAATATGCGTAGGTTTGCGTATAACATATTTTGTATATGGTTTATTAACTTATAAGATTTTGGAGATGACTTACATATTCCAACCCACTGTTTCCATATGCTATGTATTGTGTTGTTGTTTTTATGTACTAATAAACATATTATTATAATTTTTTCTTTGACATATCTCGGGACCCTTGGTCTTGTCTCTCAATCGACCAGCTCCGGCTGCATGCCGATTCTGTAAAAATCTCACCGTGAAAACTTGCGTGGAGTGAGCTGTCAGTGTCATCTCACTGATGCTAGGGATTGAATAAGCAAACATTTACAATCATAATCGAGATTTCATTAATTTTTTTTATGCTAATTCTACTGATAATTTTATATTAGTTCAAAGCTAGTATTTTAGTTGCCAAAACATCGCTATATAAGGACTAGTCTAGGAAAAAAATAATGAAAAACAACAACATTGAGATTCTGACCAAGGTTCTGTTATCAACATAAAAAATATTATTAATATCTCGATTATGATTGTAAACGTTTACTTGGTCAATCCCTAGTATCAGGTGGGATGACACTGACAGCTCACTCCACGCTCACTTCACCTAAGTTTTCACGGTGAGATGGTTACAGAATCGGACTGCTGCAGGACTAATGAATGCATGTACTTATGTAGTATTCTAATTTTCAGTCGTTCGGAAATTAATATCTGGAGTACTGCACTAGTCCTACATGGTCTGGAAGAACAATAAAAATTAAAATACTAAAATCTATTTATTTACTTATTTATAAAGGTACACCAACAGCTTCTGTATAAAAAATATTAAATAAGAGTATGATAGGTAACAGTTATGAGCTTGTACAGTTGCCAATAACAGGTGAACCAACATTCTCAAATACAGTGATAACCTATGGTAAAAAAAAAAATAATAAAATTTATTCAATAATATAAGGACTAACGCTAAATACAGTTTTTCTTAAATTTATGTCAAGTTCACCATTTTTTTTGTGCCTGAACTAGGTAATCCTGTGTTTCAGGCGATTGGAGGTAACAATAATTTATTAAATAATCACTTAATTATCATATTTATCTTATTGGTACACATGTAAAACGTTTATAAAATTATATATTACTAACAATATTTACTTTAGTACAACTAATAACTTCTCTGTATCTTCATAGGACATAGTTTGAAGAGTCTGCATAAGGATTTTCTTGCAGTTACTCTGATTTAAGGAGTAGATGTTTCCTTTATCATTTAGCCTATTATAGAGTAGCGGTCCGAGGTACATATAAAATTTGGCTGTAAAAGCATGCTTTGTGCTTTTTTGAGGGCAAACAATATCTTTCCGTCTCCTTTTTGTGAATTCAGTGCTGAAAGGAAGCGCCGCGTGTTGTTTTAGTACAGTGCTCATTATAAATAACTGTCGAACTGTTAGTACTTTACAAGCTTTATACAGGGTGTTAGTGGGGAAAAGAAAAGGGCGGCAAGTAGCCACCTTGAGAATAGCTCTTTGTGCTCTTTCAATGGGTAGTAGCAAAGTTTTACTCGCCCCACCCCATGAAGTGATACAGTAAGTCAAAATTGACTGACAAAGGGCAAAGTATACTTGCCTAATTATTATTGGATCTGCTATACATCGTATCTTTTTAAATACGTATATCAGCTTGGTAAGAACGAAGTGTATAAAAATGAAGTGGTAACAAACCATATAACGAGCTATAACTCACCGGCACTGCTTCCAAATAATAAGTCACAGGATTTACTAAAAGAATTCCCTAAAACCGACTAAGTTTATCTTTTATTTGAAATTGTGGCGGCGAACCGTTGTCGGATAAAATATCACCGGTTTATACGGGTTTACACCGGTTTATACCGGTAAGAGGCGGTTTATGCGCTTATAAGATATAGTGGATAGTTTTAGAGATAAACGGACGTTTGAATAATAGTTCGGCTAGTATTTGTCGACAATGTCATCGTTTAAAATAGTGGTCAAACGCAAGACTATCGAATATCAAAAAAGTAATAAAGCGGGCTATGCTCGGAGTTTCTTTGAAGGATAAAAATCAGAAATGAAATTATCCGGAACAGAACCGAAGTTATCGACATAGCTTGCAGAGTAAGCAAGTGGCAGTGGGCTGGCCATGTCTGTCGAAGGACCAATGGCCGGTGGAGCAGACGAGTCCTGGAGTGGAGACCGCGTATCGGCAAGCGTAGTGTGGGACGTCCCCCAGCTAGATGGACGGACGACCTAAAGAAGGTGGCTGGGGTAGACTGGATGCGGAAGGCGGAGGACAGGGTGTTGTGGCGCAGTCTGGGAGAGGCCTATGTCCAGCAGTGGACTGCGATAGGCTGAATTGATTGAAGAAAAAAGCTTCCAAAGTCCGTAGTTAAATAATGCACCAACAGTTCGCCAGTTATTTATAAAGTCCCATGTCATGACTGCGATCCAATTGCTAAAACTCTGTAAAATCTCGATTCTGTAAAAATCTCACCGTGAAATCATAAGTGAAGTGAGCACAATAGTGTTAATCCCTAGCGAATGACAGCTCACTTCCCGCTCACTAAACCCAAGTTCTCACGGTGAGATTTTTACAGAATAGCACTGCTGGTCACAAAATAACTTTTACTATTTAAACATAATGTTTGTTGACGCTAATCCAAGGTAAAAATTCCAGATCATAGACAGAAATCGACTACACTAATTGCGTAACAATAGTGTGCGTAACAGACTTTCAAACGCAATCTGTATCATCACCCAAAGGTTGACTAGTAGAATATGAAATGGTAGAATTTGAAGCATATTGCTAATCCATTGCTTCATATGTTCGAAAAATGTGTCTGCTCAACAACGTAAATAACGCAATGAATGTCGTTGAACTGTCAAAATGAAAGCCATTCCTACTGTTAGTGTACTACGCAATTACCCCGCTGTTCTTATACCTAAAACCACCAGCTAAACCAGAGTTGGTTGATACCTAAAGCTAAAAACTCTATGTCGATAAACTCAATAAAACATTGCACAACCTGCAACCGAAGCCCAGGATCGTACGCTCAGCTTCCGACTACTACACCAACGAGGAATTCTATTGTTATTAAACAAGTCAATTTTTATCAACGTATGTGGATGATTGCAGAGGCGGCGTAAGGCGTGTGCGACGTGGGCCATCGCCTACGGCCTCGCGCTCCTAGGGGCCTCGCTCCTCGAAGGTAGGACGAGCAAAATTTTTGTCGCGTTTAAGCTGACGAAAAATATTATCCGTCATATAACAATAACTCTTACACTTACCAAATTCTTTTTTATTTCGGCTAGCACCATTTGCGTTAACTACGAGTACTATGGGGAACCACCGTCGGCCTAGTGCCAGTAGTTTCTAAAAATTTGTATGGAACCCCTGCACCAACCACCTCGCACTTTACCGGTTTTTTATTAATCGACCGACTGAGACCCGTTTTTGTGCTCTTGCTAAGAAACAGACTTAATAAGACTTATTTATACGAAAATTCAGTTTATAAATTCCTACCCATTAATATTAAGTAAATAATTAGCTGATTTTATATATGTTATCCCTATTTGTTTATTTAAATTGCTTATGGATATGTGATCCTAAAGATGTAAAACTTGCATCTTTTATATACATTTTTTTTTTGTATTATCCAATGTCCACGCTCATTTCTGTTTTTAGATTTTTTGCATACCGTGCCAACCTCTAATTAAAGCATCACTAAAACTCTAAACATTTTCATTGTTTCCTACCTATAATAATTTATGTATAGCCTTTTTGTAGCTTTTTGACTGTCCATAATAAATAAAAATTATTAGTTTCTAATAATTGTTGTTCAAATCCATCTTTTTGCGTTACCAGAGGGCCTCGCAAAATGTATGTTGCCCACATGAAATTTAGGTCTTGCCCCGCCACTGGATGATTGTTGCTATTTCAGTTAACCAAATACAACAACAGCACGATATTATATCCCATCTTCCCAGCTCGGTGGGTGGCTGTTGCAGGTGCAGAAAACCTCAAACGGCGCAAATATAACAAACTGTAACGTGGTAACACTGCCAAGCAGTAGGCGTGGCCATCGAACGCGTCATCGAGCCTCAGGAGGTGGCAAGCTGATAAAACGAGCGGCGCATGAAGATTCGGCCCTTTTCACCTGGACGGTCGGAGCGTACGGTTGTGCTAGGATTTAGGAACTATTTCTCATATATTCTCATTTTATTTTTACTATTGCGCTTGTAATTATTTAATTATTCAAATATACAAGTGTTCTGTTTGCTTTGTGCATTTTTTTTTTATTTAATTTCACTTCTGATCGATAATATCAGAAGTGGGATAGTGCCACATTTTGCCTACCCGCTTTTGTTATTCCTGATCGACATTATATTAAGACAATAAGTGTCTGGTTAATCTTAAAAATCATTTTATAGTAGTTTTCATTTCAAGTGTTTAGTTTAGTGAAGTCGAATAATGTCCGAACAAAAATCTCGCTCTCGTAAACGCAAGCGTGATTCGAGCAAGGATGCGCTGGATGCTATCCTTGCCAGATTAAATACACTTGAGGAACGTTTTGCTACGCCACCGCCGTCCAGGTTTCCTTTACAGGTTCCGTCGACATCGCCGCAACCGGTCCTACCCGCGTTAGCAAATAGTGCAGTCACCGACAACATGCGCGATGACGACTCGACAGTGGATCACGTACCACCCTCAATATCTCGGGAAAGTACCTCAACAGGCGCAGATGCAACTGGCAGAATCGTGGAGGCCATCACTTCGTTGGTTAAAGTAAGGTCTAATGATTATTTTGTTTCTAACTTTGACCCACATGTTCACAATATAGACGTTTGGTGCGAGGAAGTAGATAGGGCTAAAGAAATTAACGGATGGAACGATAACGAGTGTTTGTCGCGAATCGGAAACTGTTTAAAGGGAGACGCGCGTATGTGGTTGGACGAGTGGTCTAGCACCGATCGTTCATGGACTTCATTCAAAAGAGAATTTAAAACATTGTGCCCACGAACCGTCGATATTGCGACCATTCTTTACGAAGTGATGACCAAAGATTCCAAAAGTTATGCTACTTATGCCGAATATGCTAGGCGTTCGTTATTGAGATTGGGCCTGGTTAAGGGATTGTCTGACGAGCTAATCGTTGCTATAGTGTTAAGGGGCATTACTGATCCTCATATTAAGGCCGCAGCCACTAATGCTAAATTACAATCCTGTGATTTAATACATTTTCTGTCGATGTATGTAAAACCAAAAAATGATTTTCGGTCTACCCGCGATATTTCTCGTGTATCACGTCCTGGTTCTAGTTCTTCCACCGTCCGATATAATGAAAATAAGAAAGGGGTTAGCGATTTAAAATGTTATTTTTGCGGAAAGATGGGACACAAACGTATAGACTGTAATAGTGCTAAGAGAGCGCGGTCTAACAACGAATCAGGGTCAAAATCGTCTGAAATACAGACACCATCACCTTCAACGAAAACATAATCGTTTTGTAAAAATAAAAATAAAAAATTAACCACGTAGTCAATGATTGTTTTGCCAAACAGCGTTCCGAATCAACCAAACTTACTCGCATAGTGTCAATTTTTGTAGAAAATCGGATGATAGTGCCTCGAAATCAACGACAGATATTACAAGCGCTGTAATCGAAGGGGTACTGGTAGATGTGTTAGTAGATAGTGGTTCTTGTATATCACTCGTATCGAAGTCGTTGTTGAAATATTTTAAGGGTAACCAGAAACAAGACCTATCGTGTTTTACGGAGTATAGGAAGTCAGCTAGTCGAATTTACTTCGTGTGACGCTAATTATTTAACTACCCCACATGTCTATGGAAGCTGATCTTTACGTAGTCCCACATAGCTGCACTGGCACACCGGTTATAATAGGTGCCGATATATTGAATCGCGCGGGTGTCGCGTATATGCGAAGGAACGGTGTTCAGCTGTTAACGCGTTCAGATATACGTGTATCTGTGAACAATATCATTGATAATAGTAAAGTAATCACGCCCCTTGAAAAGAAAAGGAATTACTTTTGTCGGCTATACATGTTTTTCGAAATACTTATATCGGGCACGGCTACGTCTACAGTTACGCCAGGTTAGGCCGAGCAGGCGTAAAGTAAAAGCACTAGTTGAGTCTAAAAACCTAGTAATGTTAAACAAAATCCACAATTCGGATTGGTCAGATGTGCTGTGGAAAACCAGAGTTATTTTAAATAGTACGAAAGACAGTACGACCTATATGTCCCCCCTCCAACTTCTTATTGGCAGTGACTCTTCAACTCCTATTATACGTGCTCTTGTCCGAGATGTTGCGATAAATATCGCTACTCCGAATCATGAAGCGACTATGGTGCTGCGGAGACAACGTGCCTCGTCATTATTATCAAGTAACCAGCAAAAGCAAGACGATTATGTGAACAAAGGTCGCAAATCACCTCGTATGTTTAATGTTAACGATAAGGTGTTTGTTATTAAGACTTCACAGGCTGTAGGAAAATTAGATTCCTGCATGCGTGGGCCCTACAAGGTAATGAAACAACTTCCTCATCATCGGTATGCACTGGAGTTACTGGTTGGCTCGTACGGAAAGTGTACAGAGGCTGCAGCTGAAAACATGGTGGCATGGGCAGGAGAGTGGACTCCAGAGACATGCGTAGCATTTTTTGATAGTAAGTTGCTAATAATGATTATCTCATATTCACGTTGACATTGAGTGTTGTTCTCTGTCACGGCAGATGGATTACTCATGTGGAGTACTTCCATATTCACGTTGACATTGAGTGCTGTTCTCTGTCACGGCAGATGGATTACTCATGTGGAGTACTTCCATATTCACGTTGACATTGAGTGTTGTTCTCTGTCACGGCAGATGGATTACTCATGTGGAGTACTTCCATATTCACGTTGACATTGAGTGCTGTTCTCTGTCACGGCAGATGGATTACTCATGTGGAGTACTTCCATATTCACGTTGACATTGAGTGTTGTTCTCTGTCACGGCAGATGGATTACTCATGTGGAGTACTTCCATATTCACGTTGACATTGAGTGCTGTTCTCTGTCACGGTGTATCGAGTGGTATCGAGTGTGATTCTCTACCACAGCGGTTTAGTAAAACTTAATGGGGGCCCTCAAGAGATCGATCTGTATGAACGAATTTGAACGATTTGTGTATAACGATATGATTGTATGAATAAAGTATGAAAGTTATGACTTTGAAAGGAGTGTGTTTGTTAATAGATAAGCAAATTCTAATTAGCCCAATGTATTTGTGCATTTCAACGGAGTCGGACGACTCGTTGCAAGATGTGTCGGTGGAGCCTCGGGCGAGGACAAGATGCGAAGACATTGGCGTTGCGGACGAGGACGACCGCCCGTCAGGAGAGGCCGTGTAACGTGGTAACACTGCCAAGCAGTAGGCGTGGCCATCGAACGCGTCATCGAGCCTCAGGAGGTGGCAAGCTGATAAAACGAGCGGCGCATGAAGATTCGGCCCTTTTCACCTGGACGGTCGGAGCGTACGGTTGTGCTAGGATTTAGGAACTATTTCTCATATATTCTCATTTTATTTTTACTATTGCGCTTGTAATTATTTAATTATTCAAATATACAAGTGTTCTGTTTGCTTTGTGCATTTTTTTTTTATTTAATTTCACTTCTGATCGATAATAAAACCTTATTAGGAGCTATATGTTGAAGCCGTTTGGGCTCGAGTCATCACGAGACCAGGAGGGCTGACCTATTTTTGTCAAAGAATCAGCGGTTCAGGCTCAGAATGTCCCTTTCCCAAAATGTCGTTCGGTTTCAAATAGTCCCTTTCCCAAATTGTCCCCTCCCCATAATGTCCATTTCCCAGAATGCCCCTTTCCCGAAACGTCCATTTCCCAAAATGCCCCCTTCCCGAAATGTCCCTTTCTCAAAATGTCCCTTTCCCGAAATGACCCTTTCTCAAAATGTCCCTTTCCTACGACAGCTACGCGTCTAAACTAGGAATATTTAAATAACATAACCCAAGTAGTCAATCAACTTTTTATTCACATATAATATAAAACAAAAAAAAAAAACAATCAAAAGCCTTTTAATTACATACTTATAAATCAAAACGTCAAAAGCCAATAATTATCCACGTGAAATCTAACTGTTAACATAATTATATAAATTGGGAATACATATTAGTACTAAATATAATATTTACAAAATCATTATCATTTTTAAATATATTTTTGGGATAAAATGTAACATGGTGGTAAAATTATTGTATGTTTATATGTTAATTAACTACAAACAATATTGTTATCTAATTTATATTATTTTATTTACAAATTAAAAAAGGAAACTGAGTATTGGGATTTTCGTATAAGCAATTCATTATTTAAAAATATGGCAAATCGAAGAAGGCCGAGAGACATCGAGTTCGATAAAAAATATAACAAATACTTGCGAAAATTACAAACAAAACAAATCACAGTGGCACAGTTTTTAACAAAAATAATATTTTGAGACTGCTTATTTAATTAAAATAATTTTAAACTTAAATTCACTAAGACTTCTATGATTTCTATAATGTTATTATACAACGTGTAACGTTAAATGCGCAAAACCTCAGACACCCCAACTGATTTTTAATTCAATTGACCTATTTCAGAGAGAAAATAAGTCATTAAAAAAATTGTAAAGGTTTTATGTGCTGTTTTAGTTTTGCTGGCTATTCTGATCGTTTCTTGCGTCTGCGACGACGCTTTATCGAGGGAGGAGTCATCACCGTGCCGCTGCGCCGTGCTGACATTGGCTTGCTTGACCTATTAATAAATAGACACGGCAACGTTTTTAATGAAGATTTTTTGAAAAATGTGACCTATATTAAAAAGTGGTTCAATTAATTCTGCTCGTTATTCTGATCAAACTATTTTCAGGTTTTGCGCATTTAACGTTACACGTTGTATAATAATAATGTGATCAGTTAGGTATGTAGGTATGTATGATCAGGTAGGTTAGGTGGATAATTATTGGCTTTTGACGTTTTGATTTATAAGTATGTAATTAAAAGGCTTTTGATTGTTTTTTTTTGTTTTATATTATATGTGATTAAAAAGTTGATTGACTACTTGGGTTATGTTATTTAAATATTCCTAGTTTAAACGCGTAGCTGTCGTAGGACAGGGACATTTTGAGAAAGGGTCATTTCGGGAAAGGGACATTTTGAGAAAGGGATATTTCGGGAAGGGAGCATTTTGGGAAATGGACGTTTCGGGAAAGGGACATTCTGGGAAATGGACATTATGGGGAAGGGACATTTCGGGAAAGGGACTATTTGAAACCGAACGACATTTTGGGAAAGGGACATTCTGAGCCTGAACGGAATCAGCGTTGCCATCCAACGTGGCAAAGCTGACAGCTTTTCGAGCACTTTTCCTCTGACAGCGATTCGGACGATTTTTTTTTTGGTACACAATGAGCTCTTCCCTTATTTCCTTTATATATTTTTACAGACGCCAGCACATCAAGCTACTACAATCTGTCAGATTTCTTTAATAGATTTTGAACTTTATTGCTAAAGCATAAGGTTCAAAGTTGATTGGGAAAATCTGACAGTTTCGGGTAGCTTCATGTGCTGGCGTCTGTACATAATTCACATATGTTAGGGTTAGATCGTGTTTGAGATTTCTTAATAACAACAGCTAACATGAGATTTGCCAGCAGAGTTACTGATCGGAGATTTGATCAGAAACGCTCAAAATCTACTCGCAGTATCGTCTCGGTGACAACCAAATGTCAAAAACTTGTCAAAAATGTAAGAAAATTAGAGGTATTTTTGACGGATTGAAACTGTAGCCGTTCTTAAAATTACGAGAGTTACCTTTCAGGTTTTGACTTTTAAGGTGATCATTCTCTACTAGTATAAACAAAAGAACTAACAATTCATAAAGACTTTCGTACGAAGAGCACTGAAAGTTAAGTCGCATACACACTTAAGCGAACGTAGTGTCGCGAACATGTAAATATATGTGCATTTTGAGGTGGATAACATTTGTCAGAGCGAGTGTTTTTTAATGCAAGTCAAATGTACCTTAGTTGGTGGCCGTAGTTTGAATACAACGGAAATGTGCCGTCAGCCGGTCGATTCTGTAAAAATGTCACCGTGAAATCATAAGTGAAGTGAGCTTGAAGTGAGCAGTTTCAATAGTGTTAGTCCCTAATGACAGCTCACTTCCCGCTCACTTCACCTAAGTTCTCACGGTGAGAATTTTACAGAATAGCACTGCAGGTTCGAACGCACATTGCTGTTTAGACTTATCTGCAGAGTTGTTTCTGTTTTATACAAGACTAGCGACCCTCCCCGGCTTCGCACGGGTGCAATACCTACTGATCACTACATAGTATAAAACAAAGTCGCTTCCCGCTGTCTGTCTGTCGCTATGTATGCTTAGATCGTTAAACCTACGCAACGGATTTTGATGCGGTTTTTTTAATAGATAGAGTGATTCAAAAGAAAGGTTTATATGTATAATACATGCATAATATAGTAGAGAAACACTGATAATTTTAGAGCCATTACTCCTCGTAAAAAGTATAGGATAAAAAATGGTTATTGTGGGTTATCCCTAAGAGATAGACATATGCCATCGCGGACTTTTTTGTAGACCTTTTTAAGGTGTACAATATTGTAGTTCATTATTTTGATCTATCTCGTAGGGTTCAGCTAGCGTTTGCAATGTAAGCGCAAAAAATGTGTTTATTTACGACATCACATTAGTAACCTCTAAAATGATCACTGTTTCTCTACTATATTATGCATGTATTATACATATAAACCTTCCTCTTGAATCACTCTATCTATTAAAAAAAACCGCATCAAAATCCGTTGCGCAGTTTTAAAGATCTAAGCATACATAGGGACAGACAGACGGAAGCGACTTTGTTTTATACTATGTAGTGACTATCTGTACCGCGACTTTGTTCGCGTCGATGTCGGAATACATTATTGTGTCTCTTTAGTAATTATTGTTATCAAATAAAAGTAACCTAAGTTACTCCGTACAAAATTCGCTATCTGCTAGTGAAAGTCCCAATACGAAGACAAAAAATAATTAAAAGAATAAACCTAATTTATCAATTATGAAAAGATGGCACACGCCCGCTAGGTCGAAAATGGATATAGTTTGAAAATAGCTTAATAATTTAGCTCCGTGACCGTCCATCGTTCGCACGCGTGTGAGCCCGGCACTACGTCTGACACGCCGCGGGTGACGGCTGACGACTCTCCACTCGCGCCTGCCGCCTTTGTGCACAACTACTGACAAGTGTGTTAGTATAGTGAGGGACACTTTCTATTTCTGTTGGCACTAGATTCGTACGGTTGGAGGTAAATTGGCAGGCGTTAACATCTCGTTTATTTTCTCTGGAGAAGATGGCAGAGGTGTACAGTGCAGGGTGAATTTTTCCAGTTATGTTTCAGTCTTATACAAGGTGTAACTTAAATAACGCACAACCTCTTAAGGGGTCATTGTACTCATCATTATGAACAAATTTTACTATGGGACCAAACCGGAAATCGCGAAAAAGAAATCAGCTGTTCCCTACATTTATGTTCGCATAACTCGTCAAAATGTTGGGAACAGCTGTTTTTTTTTCGCGATTTTCGGTTTGGTCCCATAGTAAAAGTTGTTCATAATGATGAGTACAATGACCCCTTAAGAGGTTGTGCGTTATTTAAGTTACACCTTGTATAATAGACCATTTTGTAGTCTGAATAAATAAAGATCAATAAATAATAATAATAACTTAGCACACGAGGCTGTTGACACGTGGAATGTGAGCTGGGCTGTCATTGTGCCGATTGTCGTATCGGCCAATGGCCTGGTGGCCGAAAACCTCGATCGAGATCTCTCGATGCTCTCGTTAGGTCTGATTCAGAAAGCAGTACTCCTCGAAATCGTGAGTTTACAGGTTCCTGTCTCTGGAGCCCTAACCTCCAGTAGCTTGGTACCTGCTCCCGATGTGGACTATCCTTACATACTATAAAAGAAAGTCGCCGAAATGTCTGTACGCGCATAACTTCCAAATTGGATAATTCTTTTTTTGTTGTGTTCGGTATTTTTAATGAAAGAAAATTTCGGAAATTCGAAAAAAACTTTGCACCCGTGCGAAGCTGGAGCGGGCCGCTAGATTTTTTAATTTTTTTAATGATTTTTTTATAAAATGTATTTAATAAGTATGAAAATAAATACACGTAATAATAATCATAGTAGGAGGACTGTATGAAAAATTAATAGAAAACGCCGAACTATGGCGAGCCTATTGACAATAGGCGCCCTAGTTTCTATTAATTTTGACGGGAATAATCCCAGACTTGATGCTACTGACAAATCCCAATAACACTTTGGTCGATCTGGGGATCCAACCCCCGAACCCACTTAGCCCTTGCCATCACTACACTAACATTAGAGTTCTGGCCGAAGGGTGTTGTGTATCGCTGGTTTCGTGGCCGGCTACATGACACCAGTCAGCGAAACACGACGCCGACACTTCGTGTGCAGTAGTATAAGTTTGTTATGTTGTCTTTATTTCTAGTATTTTTAAGTTATATTATTATAGTATTGTATTTGTGATAATTTTGTATGTATTAGTTTATAAGTATGTTTGTAGTAGTATGTATTGTTTTTTCTATGGGCCTTAGTTGCCTGAAATAAAGGAATAAATAAATAAATAAATAAATAAATTATCCAGGAAATCGAGTCTTATTGTTGGTGTCCATCACCACTTCCTAGTGCTTTCGCTGGGAAGAAAAAGTGGCGCAAAAAACTCCCCAGCAGCACAGCTGTTTGTACAGTTAAAAAAAACATTGCTTCTATACAATAGTAGGTATTCAAAGCAGTCAACATTACGAGACACAGAACATTAAATTAAATTATTTGCCATATGTCAGCTAGCCACGCCAATATACCAGCAAATATAATTTAAACTATACTCAAGCAAAAGAAAATAACTAAAAATACTAATGAAAACAAAATTTAACACCTAAATAAAAGCCTCCAGGCATAAACATTATTTATACATATAAAAGCACTAGGAAGTGGTGAAGGGTGGGCGTTTTGGGGGACTGTCTTTTGTAATTTTGACGTTCAAAAAGTGCTGATTCTCAGCCTAGTTTGAATAAATGACTTTTGATTGGCATGTATTTAACGCGGCGACAAATTAATCTGAATTTAAGGTAGCAAAAATAGTAGGTTGGCAGCTACGGACGGCGGATAAAAAGTAGAAAATGGGCATTCTTAAATTAAACAACGAGGTTGTGTATCAAGTTAACTAATTATCTTTAATAATAATAATTAGAAGTAGTCGACGGAGCCCCGCTTCGCGGGGCCCCTATTTCCGCCTGCAGGGTTTAAAGGAACCTAACAGAACCTAATATTAGTCGCCATGTCATTATTTTTAGTCGCCATGTCATTATTTTTAGTAGCAAATAGTTAGTCGCCCTTTTAAGTTGTTAGTCGCCTGGAAAATAATATTCCCTTTTGATTTTGATTTTATAAGAAATTTACTACCACAGCGGATCTTATGTTGTCCAAAATAAATAATTTATTATTATTGTTATTATAAAAGGCGAACGGCGACTGAACGACACTTGCTACGATCCTGACATACCTACTCCTTTTGTTTCGTTTACGTTCACACATCTGCCGTGCGATTCTGTAACCATATCACCGTGAAAGCTTGGGTGAATTGAGCGTGGAGTGAGCTGTCTTTCGCTAGGGATTAACACTATTAAGTGCTCACTTCACTTATGATTTCGCAGTGACATTTTTACAGAATCGACCGGCAGGACATAGGTACACGCACGCGGGTTGCAATTACTACGCACTTGACCTTTTCGAGGAACATCACCAATAAGGTTAGTTCGTAAAGTCCACAAAATTTTAAAAGCGAGATTTAAATTGCAACACATTTGTTTAATGTTTCCGTATCTATATTTACCCCGTAGAATAATTTTATACAAATTCTAGTAATCTCGACTGTTATTCCAAATTGAAGATTGACTTTACAAACAAACCCAGCAAAGTCCAAGTGAGTTGAGTTTCAATTTGCGTAAAGATAATCGTTTTTATCGTTTACTGGACATTGTGGACTTTACTAACATTGATTGTATACCCCTCATATGTCCTCGTGAGGCGACTCTCCCAACGTTTTAAAAAAATTCTCCTTGTATTCAAATGACTTCCATAAAAATGCCTGTATAAATCTTTCCTCTACAAATCAACACGCATTCGTTGTCTAATACATATCCCATATATCTCATTACGCACTGAACGGGCAGGATTATACTACATTATGCATTCCTTCACGTGTCAGCGCAATCACAAACAGGGCCAAATCAAGACGTATGTATGTTTTTCTGCGATTCCTTTGCGTGAGCTGAATGCAATATGGTTGAATAAGGGATGGGGTAGGCTGGGATTTTTATGAGTTTTTGATTGTGGTATTATGATTTTCTTTGGATTTTTTTTTTAAATACGTTGCCCCACACTAGGAATTTCTCCTGTATTGTGGGTGCGTTTACAAACATTTAAACTCCCATACACAAACAGCCAGGCCCGGAACAACTACTTGTAGGTCATACAAATATTTTTTCCGTGCGGGAATCGAACCCGCGACACGCAGCGCAGCAGTCAGTCGCTTAACCACTGTGCCAACCGTGCCGCCCTTTTCCCAACTATGTTAAGATCGGCTTCCAATCTAAACGGATGCAGCTGAGTACCAGTATTTTACATGGAGCGACTGCCTATCTGACCTCCACAACTTAGTTACAGGGTAATACGATACCCCTTGGTAAGACTGGTTCTTAGACTTTCGGGCTTCTGACGACCCGTAACGACTGTCAAAGATCCACGAATGACAGCCGGGACCACTGGCTTAACGGACTTTCCGAGGGGTCTTGGTATGTAAAGATGGTCACCCATCCACAGACCAACCGCGGCAAGCGTTGCTTAACCTGATCGATCGACACTTGCAGCTATTATTACTTAGCCACAAGCCCTAAAAAAACCCCAAAAATTCACTCACTTATAAGAAAAAAAAAAACTTTGTCGTAATGCAATAAGATCTGATGCTCAGTTTTTATAATTAAAAAAAAAAAAAAAAAAAACTGTAAAGGCAAGGGTCTTCCCCTTACTTCGCCATTCATCTTTCCCTGCTACCTTTCCCGGCCAATCAGTCAAGAAAGCGTCACCAACAATTTTATCAAGACCAAAGACCTACGCCACTATAAAAACTATCTCATAAAACAAATTACTGCGTTTCATCCGTTAATATTATTCTAACAACACTCTAATTGCAGTGTCCAACATTGCCCAGTCTTGCACTTATTCTATTTAGTTACCATTTAAATAAAACACCACAACCACACACTAGGGACGTTCCACACACCACCCGGGACGCCACCCCGAGACGCCACCCCGGGACACCACCCCGGGACGTTTCCCGGGATTGCATCGACGGCTAATGATCCGTTGGAGGCAATTTGTTGGAGACGATGAAAGCCTTTTGTTTTAGCTTCACAGAGATGTAATGGATCGGAATAGAAGGGGGGAGGATGGCGATTATGTGTGCAAGGAACGAGAATGGTGTTTCTGGTTCTGTTTGACTGTAACATTATGAACGATGACCATATACGATGACCCAAGATACGAGCATGTCTGTTTGGTAAATTGCCTCTGTACTTTCACCTCACTAAAATAGATGAAAACTTTGTTTTTTTTATAACGCTTTTGTACTTTTTGAAGAATAAATCAATTTATTATTATTATGTTAGTTTATAATAATATTTCTTGATAAAACTACCGATTCTGTGGCCTAAAATTATGAATATTACATAATAAACTGACGCCTTCTTCCCATGGGGGTTGAAGAAGCAGAAGTTATAGAACGTCACCTGCTACTGACCGTACACAAGTTTGCGCGGTCAGGGCGGACATGTTCTGTTGTTGTTTTTTTTATTTTTTGCCTAATTTTTGGTGAAATAATGTATGCAATATAGACTCGTGATGTGTATTGACAATAAGTGCAAAAAGTACTAAAGTGATATGAACTGATTTACGTGCTATTGGAGTGAATTCGCAAAAATACTGTTGTTTATTTTACGTTACAGTATAGATTAGGCTAAGCTAAGATTATTATTAGATGTTATTATAAGTTTTACTAGTTTTATATATTTTTTAATAATTTTTTTTCTTTTCATAGTTTTTACATTGTAAAAAAAATAATTTTAAGACCGCGCTATCGCATTAGGGATACCTGTAATGATAGTTGTAAGGGACATTTTAATAAATAAATAAACTAATATTATAAAGGCGAAATCAGTTATAAAAGCAGTCTACTGCGAAAACAGCGTTCAGCAGTGTACATTTTACCCCTTGTAGCCGTACCAATACTCAACAAAACATCCCTCTTTAAATTCCCGAGACTGAAAACCTACATCTCTAGTCGCCTGCGTGCGGGTACTTCACAAACGTACATCACTTAGAACAAATTAATAAGAATGGCCACAGTCGGCGCGCGCGTACTTTATTTTATTAGGCTGTCGAGAAATGGGAGGGAATTTCGTGTGCAGCCAGCCTGCGGTACTGGAGTGGTGTTTAGAATGTCATGATTTTAATTGAGAAGTAAATTGTAGTGGGAATCTGTTTTTAAATGTGCTGGCTTTAGTTGCATTGTCCATGTGTGTTAGTATATAAGGTTTTATTTGGTTGTTAGGTGACGTTACCACAGAAATGTAAGACAGGCACTAAATACACTCGATTGATTGCATTTTTGCATGGAAAAAACAAATGTTTTGTTCCAATAGTAGCGTGGGAGCGTCAACGGCATTTTGATGGTCATCAGTGAGAAGTCATACATGTACCCGGTGCGTCAGGTGAGTGCAACAGATATTATGAATTATATTTTTGTATTACAATTTTTTTGCTAACATTATAACAAAGCTGTAAAGTGAAGTAGTGTGTGTTACGAACAATATTTGGATCAATGTCTAAATTAAAGTATGTATTTTTATTAGGGTTCCGTACCCAAAGGGTAAAACCGGAACCCTATTACTCCCGCTCCGCTGTCCGTCCGTCCGTCCGTCTGTCAGCAGGCTGTATCTCATGAACCGTGATAGTTAGACAGTTGAAATTTTCAAAGATGATGTATTATTGTTGCCGCTACAACAACAAATACTAAAAAAAACAGAATGAAATAAATATTTAAGGGGGTCCCATACAACAGACATGATTTTTTTTTGCCGTTTTTATAGATAATGGTACGGAACCCTTCGTGCCCGAATTCGACTCGCGCTTGGCCTGTTTTTTTATTTATTTATAGTAAAAGTTTTTTTGTATTCATGAGTACTACCATCCCTTACAAAAAAAGTACATATTGTTAGATAAAGTCTAAGAATGATTAGTAATACTTGTATTTAGTAAATTGTCATCCAATCAGTCCTAAAATAATTATTATTAAAATACTTGACATTCGCATAAATTAAATGTCGATTAGCCTATTTTTCTCTTTATACAATCATTTATTCCAGTCTATACGACATAATCTTAAACCAGTAGACGTTTCAGGGCAGTAACATAAGCACTTTATGTGTGAAAGAATTTCTCAAGTGACAGCCTCGAGTCTGTATTATCATCCCCTAACAGGCTCGCCCAAATGGACAGAGCTGTGGTGGACCAGTGGTCCTCTACTTACGAGTTGTAGGTCGTGAGTTCGAACCCAGGCAAGCGCTTTCATCATCATCTGTCTGCCTTTTCCCAATGCCTTTTCTATGTTGGGGTCGGCTTCCAGTCTAGCTGGATGCAGCTGAATCCAGCTAGACTGGAAGTATGAACCAGTATTTTACATGTAGCGACCGGCTTTTTTTTTTTTTTTTTCGCTGAGAAATGACATTACGCATCTCCGCTCGTCGGGGGACGGAACGGAGTATGTGGGACTCCCTGCCAGAGTGGCAGTATACCCACTAAAACTCAGCGGTGTTCCCTCATCGCCTTGATGGGGGGGTCATGGGAATCCGGCTCAGCCTTTGCGTCCACAATCCCCCCGGCGCATGCCCGCCTAGCTGGCGGGCCCTGCATGTCCCCCCGGGTGGGGGGCTACGGGATGGGCCGGGAACACCTGGCCATTCCCGTCCGGCACTGGTGTAAGCCTGTGCGATGCAGGCGAGAGTGAAACCCCCGCACCCGTCGCCTGCTGGCTTCCACCTGGGAGGAGTCGGAGATGACTGTCATACTGACGTCTTCTTCGGCCCCTCCTCCGCCTTCGGAGCGGCGCCGCGAGAGGGTCTTCCTCCCGCACGCGCTCCGCCGCCTCCTTCTGGGACATGACGTGTTCGCAGAAGGAGGCAACTGCCGCCCAGGACCCCTCATCCCCCAGCATGGCGTTGACCAGGCCGGGGAGCGAGAGGTCCGTTCCGATCGCCGCGGTGAGACTGCGGCGCGGCCCGGACCACGAAGGGCACACCTCGAGAGTGTGTTGCGCCGTGTCCTCCACCGCGCCACAGTCGTGACACGACGGCGTCTCCTCTCGTCCGATCCGGTACAGGTATGTAGCGACTGCCTATCTGACCTCCACAACCCAGTTACTGGGTAATACGATACCCCTAGGTAAGACTGGTGGTCAGACTTTCGGGCTTCTGACTACCCGTAACGACTGTCAAAGATCTACGAATGACAGCCGGGACCAACGGCTTAACGTGCTTTCCGAGGCACGGTGGGGTCTCGGTATGTAAAGACGTCACTCATCCAAAGACCAACCGCGTCAAGCGTAGCTTAACCTGATCGATCGACCTGTGCGGCTGTTATTATTTAGCCACGGGCCCCTCACCTTACCTTACCTTACCTTACATTACCTTTGGAATATGGTTATAAATAATGGACATAATGTAGCTGTTTCTGTAGTGGAGAGTGCTATTACAAAATTGTTTTTTTTAACTTGGTGGGGTTTTCTTGTTGTAACAAAACCGAGATTTCTTTATAATATGTAAGCTTCAAAACCAGCTTATATTGTTTCCACTGGGACACGGGCCTCCTCTCTTCGAGAGGGAGTGGGCTATAATCCACCACGCGGGCTCAGTGCGGGTTGGTAGACGTCACATGTCTTCGAATTTTTGGTTCTAAGACATGCCAGTTTCCTCACGATGTTTATCTTCACCGTTTTGAGAGCAGTTGTGATGAAATAATTTACACAAAGTAAATCGTCTGTCTGGACCATCTTTACATACCAAGACCCCTCGGTCTTGGTATGTAAAAATGGTCACCTATCCACGGACCAACCGCGGCAAGCGTAGCTTAACCTGATCGATCGACCTGTGCGGCTGTTATTATTTAGCCACGGGCCCCTCGGCAAGCGCTTTACTTTGTATCAATATTTTCATCACCACTGCTCTCAAAACTGTGAAGGAAAACTGAGGAATCCAGCATGTCCAAAAATTAGAAGACATGTGATGCCACCAACCCGCACTGGGTCCGCGTGGTGGATTATGGCCCACTCCCTCCTCTCACAGAGAGGAGGCCTTTGTCCCAGCAGTGCGGAAATTATAGTTTAATTTTACTGTTAATATAACTTAAAACACAACTGCCAAAATGTAGGCGTATACACTTCTGCTTACTCTTGGGGAGATACAGGCGTAAACTGTGGGAAAATCAAAATTTGATTTCAAACAATAGAAAATTTAATTTTGTCTCAGTAGTCACAATTGAAATACTAAGCTCAGGCTACTAAGATGATGACCAAATGCCTGGTCATCATTTACCTGGCAGAATCAGCCTAGACATGCCTCCTCTCTGTGAGAGGGAGTGGGCCGTAATCCACCACGCGGGCCCAGTGCGGGTTGGTAGATGTCACATGTCTTTGATTTTTTTTTGCTCTAGGACATACTAAATATTACGATTTTTTACCTAAATATAAACTGTAAAGTGGATACCTCTAACTTTTGTACAAAATGATCTAACAGAAAGACATCATTAGCTACGCCGTAGCCGCGTAGCATTATTAGTGTAGCTTTTAGCGCATAGATGGCCGCTACGTGCTACGCCGTAGCACTATCCGTGGCGTATTAGCAGAATGGACTGATAAAATTTTCTCTAAAGCTGCAGGGTTGATACTGGGATTCCCCACTTTACGTGTGTAGGAAGCACCATAAATAAAAAAACAAGATTACATTTTACCACTTTGTCGGCGCGATTAATATGTATGTTCGTGCCAAAATATAGCTTTCTAGTACTAAGAGTCTCTGAGCTAAGCTGCGGACGGACCCAAGGATCGATCCTTGGGTAGGGCGCAGGTACGAATAGATTGCGGGACTCTAATCGTACATGTTAATCATTAGCATCATCATCTGCCTGCCTTTTCCCAACTATATTAGGGTCGGCTTCCAGTCTAACCGGATGCAGCTGAATACCAGTATTTTACATGGAGCGACTGTCTATCTGACCTCCACAACCCAGTTACTGGGTAATACGATACCCCTAGGTAAGACTGGTTGTCAGACTATCGGGATTCTGACTACCCGTAACGACTGTCAAAGATCTACGAATGACAGCCGGGACCAACGGCTTAACGTGCTTTCCGAGGCACGGAGGGGTCTCGGTATGTACAGATGGTCACCCATCCACAGACCAACCGCGGCAAGCGTAGCTTAACCTGATCGATCGACCTGTGCGGCTGTTATTATTTAGCCACGGGCCCCTCATGTTACATGTTAGTCATTAGCACTGGCAACTTGAACATAAAAGGCAAAATATGGGTGTGTCCTATACATCTCTGCTGACCCCCCCTGGGAGTACCTACAAGCGTTAATATAGCAGATATAATAACCGCTTGTTTCACATTTTCAGCTTTAATATAGCTTGAAGAGCTGTCGAGAGCGCGAAGTGGCAGTAAGTCAAAGAATTGAAATGTAATTGCGGAAACAGAGGGCACACCATAATTTTATACATATACAACGTGTAACGTTAAATGCGCAAAACCTGAAAATAGTTTGATCAGAATAACGAGCAGAATTAATTGAAACACTTTTTAATATAGGCCACATTTTTCAAAAAATCTTCATTAAAAACGTTGCCGTGTCTATTTATTAATAGGTCAAGCAAGCCAATGTCAGCGCGGCGCAGCGGCCCGGTGACGACTCCTCCCTCGATAAAGCGTCGTCGCAGACGCAAGAAACGATCAGAATGGCCAGTAAAACTAAAACAGCACATAAAACCTTTAAAATTTTTTAAGGACTTATTTTCGCTCTGAAATAGGTCAATTGAATTAAAAATCAGTTGGGGTGTCTGACAGGTTTTGCGCATTTAACGTTACACGTTGTATATATGTGGGCTATATATGTAGGGTATACAGCTCGAGGATTACCTACAGCTTGAGAACGGGGTATTATCCATTTTACCCGTTGATGTACCCCACTCTGTTTGTGCTCGGTATGGTCGGGTACAACCAACTGAGGGTGCGACGGGAATTCACGCTTGTTTCGTATTTGGTTGGGCTACTTCGTGGCATTGAGCATAACCCAGGAGTACTGCAGCAGCGCACCGGGCGTCGGCGGAGGGCGGATAACGCCCTCTTCCAGCCCCCCTAAATGGGTCCAGGGGCAACGGACTTGGCGACGTCCGTCGCCCCTCACACATCAGGACCCGAGGCGGCGGCGCGTAGTGTTCCACGCGCGCCCCTCTTAGACGTCGCGGTGGGAGTTTAACACCTCACTCCCCCCCCTGACACGAGGAGGCCCGCAGGTGCGGGCCCGCACAAGCCGGGGGTTGCGGAAGTATCGTTCGTTCTCGCGACTCCCGGCGTAGGTGAGAGAGGGAACACCGGGGTGGTTTTTAGTCAGTAAGAGTCTGACAGACCCCGCCGCCCGCCCCAGGGCGACGGACATCCATGAGGATTTTCCACCCAGAAACAAAAAAAAAAAAAGGAGTGCTGCAGCGCCTGAGTGTATGTGTACCGGACCGCTATGTGCGTAGGCGGCGCCGCCCGCCGCTACTGGCCGTGCCGGTTGCCAGGACCAACCTTCTAGCGAAAACACCATTGACCCGCGCAATTCGGGTTATTAACGATCTGCACGTCAAGATCGATGTATTTACGTGCTATTTGAGTGAATTCGCAACAATACTGTTGTTTATTTTATGTTACAGTGTAGATTAGGCTAAGCTAACATTATTATTAGATGTTATTATAAGTTTTACTAGTTTTATATATTTTTTAATATTTTTTTTCTTTTCATAGTTTTTATACTGTAAAAAAAATAATTTTAAGACCGCGCTATCGCATTATAGGGATACCAGCCGTGCGATTCTGTAATCATCTCACCGTGAAAGCTTGGGTGAAGTGAGCGTGGAGTGAGCTGTCATTCGCTAGGGATTAACACTATTAAGTGCTCACTTCACTTATGATTTCACGGTGGGATTTGTACAGAATCGACGGGCTGTAATGATAGTTGTAAGGGAAATTTTTATAAATAAATAAATAGGATAAATAATAACACCCGGGAGAGCAGTGGATGCCCAGTCATAACGGGCGCGGCTTACGGGTTGTAGGTCATGGGTTCGAACCCAGACACTCGCTTTACTTTATATTTGTAATATTTATTCCTCAATTTTCATGATTGCACCTACTACTGTTTGTCTCACCCGAAGGTTGACTGGTAGAAAATGCCTATGGTATTAAATTCGCCTCTGTGCATTAACGTGCTTGAAGTAATAAATATTGTTTGTTTGTTTGTATATGGGGGGGGGGGGGTAATCTCCGGAACTACCAGTCGGATTTGAAGGCTATCTAACATCACGCTAAGACTCTAAGGAGCCGAGCAAAGAGAAAAAAACCAGTAAGAACGCTAAGTGAAAAAGAAATACTAGCGTAGGCAGGCGATGCGTTGCGATGCGACGGAGACAACAAATTTCACGCAGACAAAGTTGTAGGCAGAAACTATGTAGTTAGTAAAAAAAATTGAATTTTAATTTTCAATCGTGGCTAAATAATAACAGCCGCACAGGTCGATCGAACAGGTTAAGCTACGCTTGCCGCGGTTGGTCTGTGGATGGGTGACCATCTTTACATACCGAGACCCCTCCGTGCCTCGGAAAGCACGTTAAGCCGTTGGTCCCGGCTGTCATTCGTAGATCTTTGACAGTCGTTACGGGTGTCAGAAGCCCGAAAATCTGACAAACAGTCTTACCTAGGGGTATCGTATTACCCAGTAACTGGGTTGTGGAGGTCAGATAGGCAGTCGCTCCATGTAAAATACTGGTATTCAGCTGCATCCGGTTAGACTGGAAGCCGACCCCAACATAGTTGGGAAAAGGCTAGGCAGATGATGAATCATCTAGTCATTCTATGAAATAGTTTTAATTCTTAAAATTCATAAAAAAAATTCTCGTAGTTTTAACATAATTTGAAACCATTCTATATACGAAGGTAGTTTCCGAACTCCTCGCTACGACACGTAGCTCCCATCTAAAAGCGACGAGCCTCATTATGGCTCCGAGCGACCACAGCTGGTACGCATTCCTTGCTGATGATATTATTATACTAACGGTCCTCTTCATCTCAATCACGGCATAATCAAGTTCTTCTAAGTTAACAGAGATATGCTGCTGGGGAGTTTGCTGCGCCACTTCTTCTTCCCAGCGAAAGCACTAGGAAGTGGTGAGGGGCGGGCGCGCAAATCCCTCCATATAAAGAATATATATATATATACAACGTGTAACGTTAAATGCGCAAAACCTGAAAATAGTTTGATCAGAATAACGAGCAGAACCACTTTTAATATAGGTCACATTTTTCAAAAAATCTTCATTAAAAACGTTGCGATGTCTATTTATTAATAGGTCAAGCAAGCCAATGTCAGCGCGGCGCAGCGGCTCGGTGACGACTCCTTCCTCGATAAAGCGTCGTCGCAGACGCAAGAAACCATCAGAATGGCCAGTAAAACTAAAACAGCACATAAAACCTTTACATTTTTTTAATGAATTAATTTCTCTGTGAAATAGGTCAATTGAATTAAAAATCAGTTGGGGTGTCTGAGGTTTTGCGCATTTATATGAACATCTGAATTGATAACGCGTCTTAGTGAGATCCCTTGAGATGGGACCCTTAGAATTTATGCTTTTAGGACATGCCAGTTTCTTCACGATGTTTTCCTTCACCGTCTGGAGAGCCGTGGTGATAAAAATATTTACACAAATAAAACCGCCTGTCTGGGTTCGAACCCTCGACCTCGTATGCCGGGGCCGTTACCACTGGCATACTGCTAAAATCTCATACAACAGCCGGTTGATTCTGTAAAAATCACACCGTGATATCATAACTGAAGTGAGCACTTAATAGTGTTAATCCCTTGCGAATTAAATTAAAATTCATTTAATTCAGCAGGTTGCCATATCAGAAAAATTAGACATTACACAGGACATCACAACAATTACAAAATTCAATTAATTAAAATTCATTATTATTAAACAACTCAGTCAATTAAAATTCATTACAGTAGTCTCCTATATGCGGCACTATATGTAACTTGTCTGTCACAGCAGTGCCGCACATAAGGACAGTCCACCCTATTAGCTATCATTTTCAGAACGGCATTGGAGCTGGCCCGCACTCTACGTACGAGTGATGCGCAGCGCTTCCGCATGGTCGCATGAAAACAGTCTGTGCATGCCAATGCGAACATACCTGAAGCGCTGCAGTAGCGGGGTAGACCCAAAACCGCCCTGAAAGCGTTATTAAATTGGACACGAAGGGTACTGTATCGTTTCTGCGTGTAATTAGCCCACAGGCTGCATGTGTACATAGACGTGCAATATGCACGGAAAAGAGTTACTTTCACGTCATCCGAGCACCGCGCGAACCTGCGGGCCAGCATATTAGCTCTCTTAGATACAGCCCTTCGTTCCCGTTCCAAGTCAGCATGGTCCCTGAGGTCAGCCGTGACTATATGCCCTAGATATTTAAAGTGATACACCCTGTCTAAGGGTACATTATTCAGGCGCACCTGTGATACATTGTCCGACAGCTCACTCCACGTTCACTTCTCCCAAGATTTCACGGTGAGATGGTTACAGAATCGCACGGCAGATATGTTTACACCCATCCTATACCATACTTAACTTCGAAAGAATATAAATATGCGCGGCTACCTCGCGCACACTCGCGCATAACTCTTTTTTACGATGACAAGTCGGGTAAAGAGCTCGTGGGAATAATCTTACACATAAATCTATTTAATACTTTTTAGAATTATCGGATTTGGTAGCTGGAGTAGTGAATTTGGGTGGTATACTGTGCCAAGAAGATACTAGAAAAAACCGGCCGGCCACGAGTCGGGCTCCCGTACTTAGGGTTCCGTAACACCATAAATATTATCGTCTTAATATTACAAAAAAATAATAGTTTTAAAAAACTAAGAAAACACGCTTTAATAGCAAATCGAACTAAAAATCAGAAAATAACTTTTAATTTAAAATTCTAAAATAAAAACGACGGGTTGCACTCCGGGAGTGCCGGCAGAAGTGAAAACTTGAATATTAACGTTGTGCATTTTTGATATTTTGGAATGGTTAGGGAATAATTTTGCACGAATTGCTTTAATTATCAGTATAAAAGTACTATCATTTATGCGGCAGAATACAATATTTATTTATTGCACTATCGACAAACACGACAAACATGACAATTTATATTACATTAAAAAGTTTATCTCTCAGAAAAATCAACTTCCATCCACATTCGCGCAAGCGCCCTGCGCCGCCTAAACGAAACAGCAGGCGCAGGCATACATTTTCGCCGCGCCGTAGAAAGAGAGGGGGATACTTCCTCTCCTACGCCGCGCCGGCTGTCTACTCTCCATCCGTCTTAGCAATTTTCGATCAGGTCACGTGTCCTGACGCGAGTTTAACATTTTTTTACCCATTACAAAAAAGTGTACAACGCCGCTAAAGAAGTTTTCACTTCAAAAATAAAGTTATGAAAAGGATATTAATTTCATTGTAAAAAAGCGTGGGGTGCTTTTTATCATATTTCTATACTAACTCTACGTTTACAAATAACTACTAATTATATATTTACAACAATCAATATCGAGCACCCCACGATTTTTTACAATGAATTTAATTTTCTTTTCATAACTTTATTTTTATTTTAGAATTTTCAATTAAAAGTTATTTTCTGATTTTTAGTTCGATTTGCTATTAAAGCGTGTTTTTTTAGTTTTTAAAAAATATATTTAATTTATTTTTTGTTTTTTTTTAAGTATTTTTTTTTTTCAACTTTTTTTTTCAAATCAAATCAAATCAAATCGTTTATTGCAATCCATAATGTACAATTACAGGTGGTAAATAAAGAAATAATAGAAACAATTATGGACCCTGTCGGGCACAGCAAATTTTTAAATAGTAGAGAGAGGAAGAGCGTATTTTATTAAAATATGGTATTGTCGTCGGTCGTTGATAAGTCTACAACGTTTAAAGTAAATCTGATCGCTTAAATCGGGGCAAAATCAAGCCCAAACGAGTCAGTTGCATACAAACAAACAAACATACAGGTGAAACTAATAAAAGCGTGTTAAAAACGCTTAGCTTTAGACCAGTGCGGTAGTTTTCATATTTTTAACATGAAAAACAGTATGCCGTTTGTCTAGTTTGTCTGTCTTTCTTAGAAATACACCCGACGGGTGCGGGTTTTGGGTACGGTCCCCTAAAAAATCGACTAAATTTTAATAAACATGTCTTTCCAGCCCGCTCTCGCCTCCGCTTATACCTTGGCATTATTTCTTCGGTGCATTCTAGTGGAATGTTCTAAGATAGAAAGAGGTCGAATCGTAAAAGAGTTTTATGTTCAACACGTTAGATTTGTGGTGACTGAGATTAGATCAGTTTGGTGGCTAGATTGAATTGGGATTTACTAGACTATTTATTGGATGTGTATTTCTTTTCCTAGTTTTTAGGATTCCTTACCCAGAGCGTCAACGGATCTTTATTACTAAACTTACGCTGTCTGTTTGTTTGTAAGTCCCTCTGCCTTTTCGCTTATCTGTTCGTCTGTCTAACTGTCCTGTATCCCAAGTTGAGTAAGTGATTTACTATTAATGCTTGGGCGCAGCCAAGTTCTCTGGCTAGCTCGTGCGTACTTGCTTCCGGATTTGCTTTGATGCAGCAGAGTAATGCGTCGTCGTCGATGCTCAAGAGTCGTCCGGAACGTTCCTTATCTTCAAAACTTGTGTCTCCAGATTTAAAACGATTGAACCAACGCTGGACTGTTCGATGAGAAACTACGTCCTCCCCGAATGCATCCTGTATATTTTTAGCAGTAGTACTTGCGTTCGTGCGGCGCCGCCACACATAAAACATGATCGCCCGAAGTTGCACCTGCGAGATCGAAGCCAATTCTGTCCATTAGAACGCAAGCTCGCTCTTTTATACCCTGTCACGCGGAAGAGTAGAAAACACTCTAGAATATCCTTTACATAGCTCGATGTCACATTGTGTCAATACTTAAAAAAACATCGTTGAAATTTTTGCAACAAAACTTTTTTATCAACCTTATACAAACGTGTGGATAGGTGTGGATCCGGCTTCAATGTATTCAATGTATTCAAGCGGGGGCGCTCCCCGCGTTTTCGGTTAAGCCACACCCCACGAGCGATGATTTATTTTTTACATATCACCTTAATAAAAATCAAGTAAACTATGGCGAGTCGCTTTTGTCTGAGCATTTTCTAAAACCTACCCAAGTTCCTTCAGTTGCCTGTGCCAAGGGCCACGGTAACTCTTTCGAACAACCGACGACCCTGGCAAATATCACATTAGCCTAACAATTCAATATTTTATCCTTCACGCTCAGTCAGCGAACCATATAGAAGTGAGGAGAACATTAAAATACGATGACAGTTGCGTTCGCGGCAATATCGACGCTGAACTGTGTGCGGACGAGGCGCGGCTGCGGATATTGTGGCGGTACTGCGAGTTGTGAGCTGTAGCGGGGGCGGGGAGCGAGCTCGAAAGTTCGTATACGAGATAATTCTACTGCGCTTAAGAAAATCTACAAGTAATACTATCGATGTTTTTATTTTTTTAATTTGTAGCGAGGTTAGTAAATATACACTTCCTAAAGTAGCTTTTTGTGTCTATCTGTGTGACCGCTTAATTCTTCTAAACTACAAAATGGGTTTTGATGCAGTTTTCACCATCATTATGGTAATTTATTCCGGAAGGTTTTTGCATACAATACATTAATATTAAGCTTAAATAAGAGCTGTGGTGGCTCAGTGGTCGACTTACGAGTCGTAGATTCGAACCCAGACAGACGATTTACTTTGTGTAAATGACTTCATCACAACTGCTCTCAAAACGGTGAAGATAAACATCGTGAGGAAACCGGCGTGTCCTAGAATCAAAAATTCGAAGACATGGGACGTCTACCAACCCGCACTGGGCCCGCGTGGTAGATAGCCCACTCCCTCTCGAAGAGAAGAGGCCCGTGTCTCAGCAGTGGAAACAATATAAGCTGGTTTTGAAGCTTACATATTAGGGGGAAGTCCCCTAGTGGCGGACACCTAAGGTTTTCAGGAAATAAAATAAAAACCGTTTCGAAAAATGTAATTTTATTTATTAATTAGTTAAGTTGACTAACTGTAGAATGAATACAAATTAACAAAAATGCAACTTCTGCATAATCTTATTCAAAAACAAAAATTAAACATTGGTGTAAAAAAATGCAATTGCTTGAAGTGGCACCTAGTACCGGACGGACTTCAGTTCGAACTCCTAGCACCGGACGTTTTTAAAATATCTGGCATCGATCACATATGTAGTCGTCTGAAGACTCAGGAATGGCTGCACATTCTTCATGAGCCCACCCATGGCAGCTGGAGCACTGTATCCAGTAATTTACGTGATTCACTAAAACTTGTTCGTACTCAGGTGAGAAGGTGTTAGTGAATCTACCGATCTTTGGTTGCACGTCACTTCTTCTCCACGTTTCAATGCCGATACCTTATCATGTAGAGTACCTACTTTTTGGGAAGTTGTAACGCAATGAAGCTACTCCCAAACTCAGTTCTTTGGACAAAATTTTATCTATCGCAGTTTGTAAACTTTTTTGGTCCCATTTTCCTTTCTTTTTCTTCTCCTCCATTGCAACGTTTCTCTGTTCTTTTATCCTCTGAAATAACGTACAAAAATTACTACTTACAATAAATCCAATTATTTACGAGAAAATATTTTTTTTCATTGTCCGACGTTAAGGGACAACTTTTTGTCCGGTACCAGGGGACAGGATAGTACCACAATTACGTAATCTATACATAATTCGTTTTGAAAATCAACAAATAAAAATATAGACTACGAATAATAATGGAACCGTATCTTAATTAACAAATACCATAAAGACTTAAAACACCAAAATGTAGCTGTAACACTCACCTTGATCTTATATGACGCAGTATTTTTCCGCCAAAAGAAAAACCGACCGCTCCCGCTGTTGCCTACAGCGTCACTAACAAACTGCGTCATGTGACTCTGTACCGCTATGCCCCCCCGCGCCTCTTTCACACGTGTTTGAATCGTTCACATTCTAACTTGTCGAGATAATAAGAGTGTCCGGCGTTAGGTGCCGTCCGGCGTTACGGGACTTCCCCCTATAAAGAAATCTCGGTTTTGTTACAACAAGAAAACCCCACCAAGTTAAAAAAACAATTTTGTAATAGCACTCTCCACTACAGAAACAGCTACATTATGTCCATTATTTATAACCATATTCCAAAGGTAATGTAAGGTGGCGTAAGGTAAGGTGAGGGGCCCGTGGCTAAATAATAACAGCCGCACAGGTCGATCGATCAGGTTAAGCTACGCTTGACGCGGTTGGTCTGTGGATGAGTGACCATCTTTACATACCGAGACCCCTCCGTGCCTCGGAAAGCACGCTAAGCCGTTGGACCCGGCTGTCATTCGTAGATCTTTGACAGTTGTTACGGGTAGTCAGAAGCCCGAAAGTCTGACAACCAGTCTTACCTAGGGGTATCGTATTACCCAGTAACTGGGTTGTGGAGGTCAGATAGGCAGTCGCTCCGCAAATTAAAAAAATAATAAAATAATGGTTCTGGTAATAATGATGGTGAAAAAGTCGTCGAAATTATGGATGGAAGTTGATTTTTCTGAGAGATAAACTTTTTAATGTAATATAAATTGTCATGTTTGTGCAAGATAGCGCAATAAATAAATATTGTATTCTACGACATAAATGATAGTACTTTTATACTGATAATTAAAGCAATTCGTGCAAAATGATTCCCTAACCATTCCAAAATATAAAAAATGCACAACGTTAATATTTAAGTTTTCACTTCTGCCGGCACTCCCGGAGTGCAACCCGTCGTTTTTTATTTAGCCACGGGCCCCTCGGCCCGTGGCTAAATAATAACAGCCGCACGGGTCGATCGATCAGGTTAAGCTACGCTTGCCGCGGTTGGTCCGTGGATAGGTGACCATCTTTACATACCAAGACCCCTCCGTGCCTCGGAAAGCACGTTAAGCCGTTGGTCCCGGCTATCATTCGTAGATCTTTGACAGTCGTTACGGGTAGTCAGAAGCCCGAAAGTCTGACAACCAGTCTTACCTAGGGGTATCGTATTACCCAGTAACTGGGACTTGGAGGTCAGATAGGCAGTCGCTCCATGTAAAATACTGGTATTCAGCTGCATCCGGTTAGACTGGAAGCCGACCCCAACATAGTTGGGAAAAGGCTAGGCAGATGATGATGATTCCAAAGGTAATAAGAGAGCTACCATTTCATTTGTACAAAAAAAAAACAAAAAAATTGGCTTCTCCAAAATAATTTTTACACGCTAAAAGAATTTTTTGAACATAAGTAAATAATATAGATATATACATTTTTTTAATAAGGTAGATTTATTTAGTTGTATAATAGAAATGTTATTATTGTTGTGTTTTTATTTTATATAGTATAATGCCCATATTATAAGTGTTTTGTATTGTTTATTAGAGTATAAGTAGAATAGTTAGGTTTTTATATCCACGTGTACGTTAGGTTCACATTGTAAATATTCGTATGCCGCTATTAGCGGCGGATGTGTCGAACTTATCCATATATCCCAACCAACTTTGTACCTACCATATCCAACGAATAAATGTCTTTGTCTTTGTCTTTGAAGAAATTTCACGTGGATTAAGTCGCGGGCAGATGCTAGTATTATATAAAAAGAAACGATCAGTAATTTCTCCGCTTCCGCTTATAATTTGCACGGCCTCCCACTAAAGCGGCTGCACCGCTGCACAGATAGCGCTGCATATAATTCAGCGCTGCACCACAGACGCCGCTGTGGATTGTTTGTACCCAAGGAATGCTTTCGTGGCAGAGCCTGCCGTTGTGAAGTTTTGGGTAGAATTCTTGGAAAGAAAGAAAAATATTTTGTTTGGGACACGCACAGGAAATACAAACAGTATTACCACTAACAAAAGAGTACATTACAAACTACGAAAAAAAAAACAGGAGAAAAGATCTTGCGGGGTCAAAAAAACTCCTATCTCAGCATAATGTTGCGATATATAAAAAATAAATACCACAGCGCAGAGAGGCAATTCTCGTAATTTTATAAATGAACGTTCACAGTCGGATCTCATTCTCAATCTGTCAAAAATACCTCTAATTTCCCTACATTTTTGACAAGTTTTTGACATTGATTGTAGCTGAGTTGAGATTACGAATAGATGTTGAACGTTTTTAATTACGGGAACTGGTCTTCTGGTATTCTGATAGTGGCCGCTGTGACACCACGGACACACCTAGTGACATCTATTAATCCCACTAGGGGATTACAAAATAAGAAAATAAAGCAAAATAGGTACCTACCTACCTATGCAAAAGAATGGGCAAGAATTTTTTCAGACATTGTTTTAAATAAATAAATATTCTATAAATAATAAAAACAAGCAAATATTTACAATCATAATCGAGATTTTAATAATATTTTTTTGGCTAATTCTATTGATCATTTTATATAATTTCAAAGCTAGTATTTTAGCTGTCAAAACCTTACTATTTTGAGGGTGCCTGGCTGACGGACCACAGAATTTAATCTAACGTAGTTTGTGTGGCGTGATCACTTCATCCGATTCACGAAATAAGCTTTGAATATTAGAATAGCTTTGAAATTATATAAAACTAGCGACCCGCCCCGGCTTCGCACGGGTGCAATGCTGATCACTATCACTACATAGTATAAAACAAAGTCGCTTCCCGCTGTCTGTCTATCTCTATGTATATGCTTAGAACTTTAAAAATAACCAACGGATTTTGATGCGGTTTTGTTTAGTAGATAGAGTGATTCAAGAGGAAGGTTTATATGTATAATACATGCATAATATAGTAGAGAAACACTGATAATTTTAGAGCCATTATTTCTCTTAAAAAGTATAGGATAAAAATGGTTATTGTGGGTTGTCCCTAATAGATAGACATATGCCAACGCGGACTTTTTTGTAGATCTTTTTAAGGTTTACAATACTGTAGTACATTATTTTGATTTATCTCGTAGGGTTAAGCCAGCGTTTGCAATGTAAGAGCAAAAAAATGTGTTTATTTACGACATCCCATTAGAAACCTCTAAAATGATCAGTGTTTTTCTACTATATTATACATGTATTATACATATAAACCTTTCTCTTGAATTACTCTATCTATTAAAAAAACCGCATCAAAATCCGTTGCGTAGTTTTAAAGATTTAAGCATACATAGGGACAGACAGCAGGAAGCGACTTTGTTTTATACTATGTAGTGATTATCAATAGAATTAGCATACAAATATTACAAAAATCTCGATTATGATTGTAAATGTTTGCTTGGTCAATCCCTAGCATCAGTGGTATGACACTGACAGCTCACTCCACGGAAATTTTCACGGTGAGATTTTTACAGAATCAACCGGCTGGGGTGGAACCGAGGACCGCATATTTAGAAGTCGTTAGGTTAGTAAGGCAGTTACCATAAACTAAATTCAATTTAAAATCACAATTTTCATAGCCATACGACCTCTTACACTTAAGCACACAAGGAAGTTTACATCAAATGAGTGTCGTGAACATGCTCTGAAGATGACAGACATAATGTGGCGACATGTTCCGTAAAGTATAATTATATCTGCTTACTAACACAGTGCAGGGAATTCCAGAAGGCATAGCTTTTTTTTTTTTGCATTATCTCTTTATGTTTTCTTCATTTCAGTGTATATTTAAAAAAGCATTTACTGCTGATTCATTATAATTATGAATACATATAAATTAATTAATTAAAGTCACGACTTTCTCGGTTTTCCCGTAAATTAATTAAATTAATACGTAGTATTTGTATATTATACAACGTGTAACGGAAGGGGGGTATCAACCCTGAAGGAGGTGAATGTGCTCATGAAACTCAATAACTTTCCCCAAAGAACATAGGTCGAAATATGAAAAAAAAATTTGGCCCTCCCATAGTAAATCAATCAGCTGGTAGTCAGTTTTGTAAGGGAGGGCCAAATTTTTTTTTCATATTTCGACCTATGTTCTTTGGGGAAAGTTGTTGAGTTTCATGAGCACATTCACCTCCTTCAGGGTTGATACCCCCCTTCCGTTACACGCTGTATATACAGCATGCTTTTTTGTTACCGGCTCCAAATTTTTACTGGGTGTTCTATCCATGAATATGAATAACTTTCACTATATATTATAGACATTCACTATTATTTATTCATCGTCAAGTAACAATTGACTTATTATTAGACACACGATCAGAGTAACGAGCAGAATTAATTGAACCACTTTTTAAAATAAGTCACATTTTTCAAAAAATCTTCATTAATAACGTTGCCGTGTCTATTTATTAATACGTCAAGCAAGCCAATGTCAGCGCGCCGCGGCGCAGCGGCCCGGTGACGACTCCTCCCTCGGTAATGCGTCGTCGCAGACGCAAGAAACGATCAGAGTGGCCAATAAAACTAAAACAGCACATAAAACCTTTACAATTTTTTTAATGACTTATTTTCTCTCTGAAATAGGTCAATTGAATTAAAAATCAGTTGCGGTGTCTGAGGTTTTGTGCATTTAACGTTACACGTTGTAGAAAAATAAAAGTTAAATCAAATTACTAGTCATAAAAAATAAAAAAAAACACAATAATTATAATTTTCTAACCGGCATTGGAACGGCAAAACATGCCTACCACATCCATCCCGGATATAAGGGCAGTCCAACCTTACCCTTTCGGTGATCATTAGCAGGATGGCATTTTTTTTTTTTGGGGTGGGAAATTATCAAATAACTTCTCCCGTTCTGGGCGGAACGGGAGGGTGTGTCAGACTTTTACTGACTAAAACCCATCGGTGTTCCTTCAGTTGCCTGTGCCAAGGGCCACGGTAACTCTTTCGAACAATCCGCGACCCTGGCAAGAGGAAGGCAATGGGGCTGGCCCGCACGCAGCGAACCAGAGACGTACACCGCTTGTGCATAGCAGTGTGGAAACAGTCAGGGAGTGCCATCGCGAACATTCCTGTTGCACTGACATCGCAGAGACAAAGCTAAACTATCTCATGTGCCTATCAACGGCACACATAACCTTCAAACCAGAAAACAGCAACGCTAGGGATAGATATATAGGGTGACTGGTAATTAGTAATTGATACTTAAACACATGATTCTACTCATGACAACAAACAACTTTTACTATGGGACCAAACCTGAAATCGCGAAAAAGTCGGCTGTTCCCTACATTTTGACGACGTACGAACTTAAATGTAGGGAACAGCTGATTTTTTTTCGCGATTTCGGATTTGGTCCCATAGTAAAACTTGTTTGTTGTCATGAGTAGAATCATGTGTTTAAGTATCGATCACTAATTACCAGTCACCCTATATGTATGGTGGTAGTACTTCCCCGTGGAGGGGCTCGTGGCTCAATAATAACAACCGCACGGTACGATATTCAAGGTAAATCAACGCTTGTTGAGGTCGGTCCATGGATCATCCATTCACGGACCGATCTCAACAAGCGTTGATTTCCGTACACCGTTCCGTGTCCGCAACCGTCCATTACACACCGAGACCTCTTCGTGCTCCAAAAAGCATCTTCGGCCGTAGGTTCCGGCTGTCATGTGTACTCATAGATCATTGACAGTCGTTACCGGTAGTCGGAAGCCTATAACTCTGACAACCTGTCTTACCAAGTGGTAACGTGCTTTCCAAGGCACGGAGATTATTTATTTATTTATTTATTTTACCATTTATGTACACACATATATAAACAGACAAGAAAAAACAGAACAGAAAAATAAGTACAAAGGTAATGCTTATTTCATAAGAAATCTCTTCCAGCATACCTGCGATAGGACATTAGATAGAGAGATGTAGACAGCGTGTGAAAGAGTAAAGGAGGCAAAAAGAATACATAAAATCGTAATCAATTATTTACTTAAAAAACTAAACACATACAATGAGAATATACTTACATACATACATACAAATAAGCATAAATTTTGGTATGTGAAGGCGGTCTTCATCCACGGACCAACCGCGGCCAGCGTAGCTTAACCTGATCGATCGACCCGTGCGGCTGTTATTACTTAGCCACAAGCCCCTCTATTATGACCTATTTTTTGAATATTTGCCTCTTCATTTTGATACAGCAAAGCATGACTTAAATGCGTGTATAGGTCACACGAGCTATAAAATGGTATACGATACGTGTGACTTAATCTTTCATATTAATGCGCGGCGTTTAGCACCCTCGCGCGCCGTGTAATTGTGGACTATTTAAGTCAAACGTATCGTAATATATTACTTATAATATTTTGTGAAAAGAATAACTGAATTTTAACTAAAACTTTAAAGCTATAGGTAGGTACCATATTTTGACGTATTAAAAAGTTATTTGCGTTTGATCATATTCGTGTCGCGTCCCACACACATAAGACTCGCCTTACTAACAATAAAATGTCTTATTTTACTGTCGAAGAGTTCTGCAACGTGTGAGACGGTATTACTATCAGTAAACACGCACATACTAACGTTATTGTAGACAGTAATGTTTTACTCCACAAGTTTGTCAGTTTGAAACTACACAAGTATTTAAGGCGAAAGCGTCACGGAAGCCTGCGAATTTAAATTTTTCTTACGTATTTTGCAATTTGCAAGTCAGTATTAAGTTGTATGTTGACTTAACTTGTTAACCGAGCGGAACGTAGAAATACGTCAAACGTAAACAATAGCGTGTACGGGTAGGACATATGAATACGTTCTTGAAATATATGTTGCGCTCTGGAACGGGTGGGACGTATAGTTTCGTACAACAAAGGAACTAGTCATCGATACATGTTGAAACATACCGACACAAGTATTTAACACGGAGAAAATTCGTATCATTTTGCTGTTGAGAGTGGTGGATAAGCAGTGACGAGTACGTACTTACACTTACCTACTTATTTTCATATTATAGTATATTATATATCATAAATATAAATAATAATAATATAAAATTACGTTCTGACACGTCCTAGTGAAAGAGTTCGCGCCAGTTATATGCTGCGTAATTAAAAAAGGGAATTCCCCGGTTAACAGGTTAAATATGATTCGCGGCCGTAAAAAAATATTTATTTATAGAAATATTATCAAAAACATCATCAATACAACTCTCTAAGTTCATTACCCTCTTTGGTCTCAAATGTCATAAAATCATGACATGTGAAGCCAATTCTAACTCAGTTCTATTGCTGATTTTAATGATTATAATTTAGTAAATACATACTTGTTACGATCGTGAATCATATTTAGACAAACATACAACCTGTCTCTGACTTGCAAATTGCAAAAAAAACTTAAGAAAATTTAAATTTCGCGGACTACCTAGCGTATCCCCCATGATAAGTCGTTTCATAATATGTGGGATACGCTGAGACAACCCGCGAAATTCTCTCATTTTAGACTTGTATTGATGATTTCAATTATTGTAATTCTGTAAATAAACAAATCAAAAGAAGTATGTAAGGATCGTAGCAGATGGAGTTCTGTTGTTTCTGACTTTCTGCCTACCCCCATGGGTAGGCGTGACTTTATGTTTGTAATTCTGTAAATACAATATACTTGGTCGCTAATCATATTTATATCAACATACAACCTGAGACTCACCTGCAAATTGCAAAAAACTTATGAAAATTTGAATTTCGCAGACTATGAGTACCTTATCGCACCCCCTTAACCCTTAAATTGTCATCCTTAGATTTCTTGTGTGTATAATGTTGAAATTGCGTATATGGGTTGAAATTAGGATAGAAAAGAGGATAAAGAAAAAAAAAACATTTTTTTTGTATTTTTTTTATTGTTTTTACAACGTCACATAAAACGGACATTGTCCATTATATGTGCAGTTGTGGTACATGAAACTACGTCACATAAAACGGACATGGCATATTATATGTGAAGTTGTGGTACAGTGCTTAGGAGTGTTAAAACAGCGTCTGTGTGCGTGGAGATACTGCGTCCTTTAAAACGGACAAAATCAATTCAAGGGTTAAATGTGATGTAGTTTCTTAACTCTGTACAGTCCCCGTAAAAATACGGTCGTCACTTCAAGGTTTATTTTTGGATTTTTGCTCGGTACCTAGCTGGGATACAGGCCTCCTCCCTGTGAGAGGGAGTGGGCCGTAATCCATCACTCGCACACAGCGCGGGTCGGTAGAAGTCACATGTCTTCGATTTTTTTGTTTGCAGTTGTGGGTTTCTTCATTATGTTAGAACACGTTGACTGCCAGACAACAGACAATATAGAAAATCTATTGTTTGCGGACACCGTGTGAGTGCGGTGGCAGTCAATGACTCATCATCTGCCTGCCTTTTCCCAACTATGTTGGGGTCAGCTTCCAGTCTAACCGGATGCAGCTGAATACCAGTATTTTACATGGAGCGACTGCCTATCTGACCTCCACAACCCAGTTACTGGGTGATACGATACTTCTTAGTAAGACTGGTTGTCAGAATTTCGGGCTTCTGACTACCCGTAACGACTGTCAAAGATCCACGAATGACAGCCGGGACCAACGGCTTAACGTGCTTTCCGAGGCACGGAGGGGTCTCAGGAGGGGTGGCAGTCAATGACTAAAAAAAAAAAACAAAAAAATAAAATAAGTAAACATGAAAAATAATATGAATATTATTTATTTTTCTAGCTTCAGTCGTTTTTCAAATAATTGTTTCTTCTATCAAGTGAGCAAGAACACGGCAATGGTGTCTCAGTAGTATCGGCTCCGACTTACGAGTAGAGTGTAGGTCGTGGGTTCAAATCCAGACAGATGCTTTACCTTGTGTGAATAATTTCATCACCACTGCTCTAAAAACGGTGAAGGAAAACATCGTGAGGTCTTCGAATCATTGGTTCTAGGACTTGCCGGTTGGGATGTCCTAGAACCAAAATTTCGAAGACATGTGACATCTATCATGTTGGGATTGGCTTCCAGTCTAACCGAATTCAGATGAATACCAGTATTTTATATACCCAGGACAAATGTTTGTGTGATGAGCACGATCATTTGTTCTTTGTCTGGGTGTAATTTATCTATAATATGTATGTATTTAGAAATATATATGTATGTTTATCAGTTGTCTAGTACTCATAGCACAAGCTCTGCTTAGTTTGGGATTAGATGGCGTTGTGTGAAAGTTGTGGAATATCATTATTATTATTATTATTTTACATGGAGCGACTGCCTACCTGACCTCCACGACCCAATTACTGGGTAAGACGGGGTTAGACTAGTTGCGTCTTTCGGCCTCAGCATAAAGTTTTCAAATAAAATGAACACATTTCATTACTAGGGGTCCCAAATGACCCCGGAAACACTAACAGTGAAATACCAACACACGCGGGCAGCGTAGTCAAGTTTTAACCCAACAGTTAACTGAAACTATTTAACCAACTCAGTTAGACGGTACAATATTATGTGTATACTAGTTTTTCCTCGCAGCTTTGCTCTTTTGACCTAAAGAAAGGAAGAGAATACATAATATTATTAAAATTAAATACAAATGAAATATATATTATTATTATTATTATTTTTTTATTAATATTTTTATTATTATGTTTTATTATTATTATATTAAATTCAATATATAGTAAATCGTATGTATGTGTTTATAACCTAGTTATGTATTTGTCTACTTTTTTATTTTTTTTATTTTTATCATTGTCCTCTCAACCAAAGCACCTGCCACCTAATCTCTTCACCACCCTTGGTTGACTGGTAGAGAATGCCTAAGGCATGTCCGCCTTTGTAGCTTTTTGTGCGAAAAGTTTAAATAAATAAATAAAAAAATGTCGATGTTTTGTCATGTTGTAAAAACCGTGCAAAGCAGAGGCCGATCGCTAGTAAAGTATAAGGTACTAGCACCGCTGCCGGTTTTACCTGCATAAGTTTCGATTCCGTGAAAACATCGGGATAGAAAGTATCCCATGTCCTAATCCAGATCATGTTCAACCCATGTGCCAAATTTTATCTAAATTTGTTCAGCCATTTTAGTGTGAAAGCGTAAAAAACAAGCATAAAAAAACAAATCTTTTCTGTTCATATTAGTTTAGTTTAGATTGTGCCAATAACATAAGAATCAAGAATCACTTAGAAGATCTATCATCTACAAATGAATAGGTAACATCTAAGATAAAAATCTAGGCAGATTGTTAGTCTTTTAGTCTTTTTATCCCAGGCCAAATCGGAGCCCGTTTTAAGTCGTTCTTACTCAAAGCTTAAAGAAAATCTATTCTTTGTGACTTTTCATGGATAGCCTTTTATACTTTCTGCTGCAATTTTAAAATTTAGTTTGAATTGTGAATTTTTTTTTAAAATCACGTTTATGAATCGAGGAGCTCGTGGCTAAGGAATAACAGCCAGGGATCAGTGGTAGACTTGCCGAGGTCGGTCCGTGAATGGGTGACCATACATTAGATACACACCGAGACCCTTCTGCGACTCGGAAAGCACGTTAAGCCGTTGGTCTCGGCTGTCATTCGTGGATGTTTGGCAATCATTACTGGTGAATATCTAACAACTAGTCTTACCGAGGATACGGTGTTACACAGTAAGTGGTTTGTAGAGATCAGATAATTATTAAACGATATATCTATTAGGGACTCAAAGATGATTGGATAGATGCTGTATTCCTATTTTCATGTAAACACCTCTGAGTTTTTCGGCGTTTCTTCTCAGGGATCAGTCAGCTATAAAATGCGCCATCCAGTTTTAAAATATTGACCAACAAAATATTGACGTGTAAGTGTCTTAATTCATAGTTCTTATTTCATGCTTTTAAAAGGCATTTTTAGTAAAAGTTAAAGAAACGTCTTATTAGATTCTATCCGATAAACAAATGCATTTAAAAGCCATATAGTTCTACATCTTTTGTGAGATAGTACAAATTGCTTCTCACTGTACGAATCCGAGGAAATTCTCCGACATCTTGTCGTGAGAAGTGTCTGTTAAAAGCTAAGCTAGACTTTACTGGCAAACAACTTAGTGGTGTAAAAAACTGTGTTTTTAAAAGATACCTGAAGGCATGAAACGTTATATCACACGTTTACTCCTGGATATGTATCAAGAGAGCAGCGGTGGCCTAGCGGTACCTGCCGCGACTTACGAGTTGCAGGTTCGGACCCCGACAGGTGCTTCATCAACTCAGCCTATCCCAGTCCACTGCTGGACATAGGCCTCTCCCAGACTGCGCCACAACATCATGTCCAACTCCTTCCGCATCTAGTCTACCCCAGCTACCTTCTTTAGGTCGTCCGTCCTGCCAGCTGGGGGGCGTCCCACACTACGCTTGCCGATACGCGGTCTCCACTTTAGGGCTCGTCTGCTCCACCGGCCATCGGCCCTTCGACAGCCCACTGCCACTTCAGTTTGCTTACTCTGCAAACTATGTCGGTTACTCCAGTTCTTTTCCGTATAATTTAATTCCTGATTTTATCATTCAAAGAAACTCCGAGCATAGCTCGCTCCATAGCGCGCTGAGCGACCTTGAATTTGTGAACCAGCCCGACCGTCAGTGTCCACGTTTCAGCACCGTATCTTATCTCTACTGTACGAGTACAGCTCACTGCCACTTAAGAAAATAATAACTGCCCTGTTGGTCTCGTGGTTGCAAGCGCGACTGCTGATCGTGGAGCCTTGGGTTCGAGTCCCAGGTCGGGCAAAAAGTATTGGGTGTACCATTAGGAATTTCTTAGTAACGGCTCGGAGTTTGAAAGTTGGCGGGTTAATACCCCCGTGCCTCGGAAAGTACGTAAAGCCGTTAGTCCTGCGCCTGATCTCTCCCCGGTCGTGTCGGATTGCCGTCCCTGAGGACTATGAGAGTAAAGGAACAGTGAGCGCACCTGTGTTTGCGCACACATGTGGGTCATTGTTTCCGTTTTAATCATGGTCTGGCAGTTTGAGTGGTGTATGCGGTCAACACAAATGTCCTGTCCTTGGTATTGCTCGTCGAATCGTTGAGCTCCTTAAGTTCTGAGTTGAGCTGCACGGTTACTGACGAATGCGTGCACTGACTGCACAGGTCCACTCAGTGTGGTTCTTTCCTCAAAAGACCACTTCAGACACCAATCTACATGGTCCTCAAAGATTATATCCGGATTTTTATATACACATTGACATTGATGAATTTTATATAAACAATGACATGGATATTTACTTTGTAAAGTATCTTATTTTTATTATTATTACTGTGAGTGTGAAGACTATGTGGGTCATTTCTTTTTTTTCGGTTTTCCTTCTTAGTTAGTTTTAATCATGATCTGGCAGTTTGAGTCATTTATGCGGCCTACCCAAATGTCCTTTCATTGGTATTGTTCGTCGAATCGTAAGGCTCCTCAAGTTCTGAGTTGAGCTGCACGATTTTTGACAAATGCGTGCACTGACTGGACAGGTCCGCTCAATCTGTGTGGTTCTTTACTCAAAAGACCATTTCAGACACCAATCTACATGGTCTTCACATTATCTGACCAAGATTATGTCTGGACTTTAAAAGAGACTGTGACCTCTGAGTTTGTTTCGGCCTTTCTTCTCAGAGTAGTCAGATAGGAAACGCCAACCTCATCTAGTTTAAAAAAATATGATTGACATGTAAAAGTGTTTGTACAAACCTACTTACAGAAAATAAATCATTTATCATTTATCATTTAACACACTTGTGCACTATAATATCTCCTGCGCATCTAGCTAATCTCAGTTGAGATTGGCCACCGTATTATTATTGAGTTAAGAAAAAACTAATATTGTAGAAAGGATAGATCTGCCTAGCCTTTTCCCAACTATGTTGGGGTCAGCTTCCAGTCTAACCGGATGCAGCTGAATACCAGGTATTTTACATGGCGTGACTGCCTATCTGACCTCCACAACCCAGTTACTGGGTAATACAATACCCCTTGGTAAGACTGGTTGTCTGACTTTCGGGTTTCTGTCAACCCGTAACGACTGTCAAAGATATACGAATGACAGCCGGGACCAACGGCTTAACGTGCTTTCCGAGGCACGGAGGGGTCTCGCTATGTAAAGATGGTCACCCATCCACAGACCAACCACGGCAAGCGTAGCCTAACCTGATCGATCGACCTGTGCGGCTGTTATTATTTAGCCACGGGCCCCTCTGTAGAAAGGATAGATACTTAGATAAAAGTTATCATAACGATTCGACGACCTCCACTTATCAAGTCGTAAGGAGTGGCCCCACTGAACTGAATCCACGATAACAGGCTTGCACTGTCGCAGACCACGGCGGGGTGAGGTCGGTAGCGGAGGAGTGTGGCGGAAGCAATCGCCTGATTGCTTCCTATTCCAGCTGTGGTATGTGCGGCTAGGCAGGCAGCGGGGAGGGGAGGAGTGATTTGAAAACCTTATTGGTGATGTCCTTCAAAATAGAATAGAATAGAATATGTTTATTTGCATAGAATGTAGGAATACAGGTGATATGTTTCAAAATATTATAATAAATTAAACTTAATTATTTATTGTGAGGGGCCCGTGGCTAAATAATAACAGCCGCACAGGTCGATCGGTCAGCTACGCTACGCTTGCCGCGGTTGGTCTGTGGAGGGGTGACTACATACCAAGACCCCTCCGTGCATCGGAAAGCACGTTAAGCTGTTGGTCCCGGCTGTCATTCGTAGATCTTTGACAGTCGTCACGGGTAGTCAGAAGCCCGAAAATCTGACAACCAGTCTTACCAAGGGGTATCGTATTACCCAGTAACTGGGTTGTGGAGGTCAGATAGACAGTCGCTCCATGTAAAGTACTGGTATTCAGCTGCATCCGGTTAGACTGGAAGCCGACCCCAACATAGCAGATGATGATTTATTGTGATGGAAAAAGCTCAACTCTTACCAAGAGAGATTGAAGTATTTTAATATTTGTTGTCGCTGCAGAAACGCAGGAATATGCTGGATTTGGTTTTACTTAAGAATTTAGTAACGGGCTCTCTGAACTGTTCCGATTTTCTCAGTAGGGTGCTATTCCATGTGCCACGTAATCTCCCAAGAAGTTCTAATGTAAGACTTTTCTGCATGCCAAGATGTCATACCAACGTTAAGGTATTATACTGTCCACTGTCTAGAATGAATGCTGCATACAAAGAGCATGAAGTGGGCATTAATCTTTTTCACTCATCAATACCAGCAGTGCGATTCTGTAACGTGTCACTGTGAAAACTTAGGTGAAGTGAGCGTGGAGTGAGCTGTCAGTGTCACCCCGCCTGATACTAGGGATTGACCAAGAATGCATTTACAATCATAATCGAGATTTTAATAACACTTTTTATACTTATTTAACTTATTTATTTGATTTGTTTTAATCTAGGAAAAAATACTAGTCCTTATATAAGGACTAGTCCAGGAAAAACAAAAAAAAAAAAAACAAAGTTGGTATTCTGACTAAGTTTCTGTTTTGCTATTTTATTTTTAAACCCCACAAAATAGTAATGTATTGACAGTTAAAATACTAGTTTTGAAATTATATAAAATTATCAATAGAATTAGCATAAAAAATATTATTAAAATCTCGATTTTGATTGTAAATGTTTGCTTACTTACTTCACTCGGCCTGCTAGGGATTGACTCCCTAGCAGGCCGAGTGAGCTGTCAGTGTCATCCCTATCAGTGGGTTGACACTGACAGCTCACTCCACGCAAGTTTTCACGGTGAGATTTTTACAGAATCGACGTGCTAGTCTAAAAAAAAAGCTGCGCTTGCCATTTAATGGGTGTCTGTAGTCTAAAATCAAATATTTACCTAAACTTATTTTATTTAAAAAAATATCAAAAATAGCATCTAATCGAATTTAATTTAGCATGTGTTATTAAATTTAGTTTTAACAGTTTATTTTTTCAAACTATCTGTGTGCCAAATTTCATCAAAATCCGTGCAGTAGTTTTTGCGTGAAAGAGTAACAAACATCCATCCATCTTCACAAACTTTCGCGTTTACAGTATTAGTAGGAAGTAGGATTCCTTGAATGAATAACTAATCACCCAATGTCATATCAATAATCACTTCGACGTCGCTCTCCGCTACCTTCGTGGCCTGCTAATGAGTTCAATCGATACATCAAAAATACTAGGCTAGGTCACTGGTATTATTAGCTTACTAACAACATATCTGTCTATACTAATACAATAAAGCTGAATAGTTTATTTGTTTGTTTGAACGCGCTAATCTCTGGTACTGCCGGTCGGATTAGAAAAATATTTTTTTTAATTTTACAGCCCTATTCTTGAGGAAGGCTATAGACTATTTTACATCACCCTAGGACTTTTAAGAAAGAATGCTAGATTAAATTTTCTTTAAAAGTACGGACGAGCCAAGGTGTCAAAGGAGAATGCCCACGGCACTATGGACAAAAGTACCCAATTTAAGTGTTGTGTCTTAATAAATTAATAGATAATAATAATAAGCATAATAGCATAATACATTAATAGATTTTGAACTTTATTGCTAAAAAATAAGGTTCAAAGTTGATTGGGAAAATTTGACAGCTTCGGGTAGCTTGTTGTACTGGCGCCTGTACTTTGATAAATCATTAAATTTCTGGATGAGAGTTGCATTAAGCAGTGATTTTATTTACGTTTGAAATATTTGAGAATCGGTGTTGGCAGAATGTACAAATATTTTTTAGCGAAACGAAATCTTCACCTTTTACAGACCGGTGGTTTTTTCACAAATGTTTTTTCTCGTAAATTAGTATCGTGCAGTTGGTCGTCCGATGGTTGTTTAAGAAATTGAAGTTCCGCTTCTTGTAAGAGTTCTCTAATCCCTCATACAACGATCTTGGGATTGATTTTGCACTAGCGCACTATTCGTCGAAACTCAAGAAAAGTTGTTACTAAAGACGCCCTGGCCGAAATTTTCATCTGCGTAAAACAATAAAAAAAAATGACTAAAAGAGTTCTGGTTTTTTTTTTTTAAATTATTTGTCGTACCCCTTCAAGGTTGATTTGAAACATATTTTTTACAGAAGTATCTTTTTTTAGATTTTCATGTTCACACATTACTTTTGTTCTTTCTTCTATGGTTCATTTTCACCTCGAACCCATTATTTTACCAGAATAAATTCAAAAGTTCTGGCAATGACTAAATCTTATTTGAAAAATATTGATATTTCACTAAAAACCACCAACATGTGGAGCCCCGACACTGCTAGAAGGCGTCGCGGCAGACACCGTATAAGATGACGGGACGAGCTGGAGAAAACAAACTACCAGTGGTCTACTTTAGCCCTGGATCGAAAGAGCTGGAAGTCATGGGGAGAGTCCTTTGCCCAACAGTGGGGTGATGCAGGCTAACAGTAACAGTAACTAAAATGTTTATCTTTTACTAGCCATTAATGTCCCACAGCTGGGCAAAGGTATCGCTACTCTCTTTCTGAGTCTTTCCACCTCTTACTGTCCAGAGCTGTCAAGGACCAATATTTATTAAAGGAGACACCGGCTCTGTCTGGGCATGTCTAAAAATGTTATTAGAGTAATATTAGAACCCTGTAAATACAGAAGAAAATCCATAGAAATATAAACGACAACCAACATTGGCGACTGCGATTGAAGCATTTGACAACTAAAAGCCAGTTAGTAAAAAAAAAAAAACAGGTAAACCCTTATCACAGGTAGTTGAATTATTAAAAAAAAAAAAAAAAACTTTATAGTGTACTGTTGAAACATTTGAAAGTAGATTTTCAAATAATAATGTGGCATTACAGCTGAAGTGGAAAAATGTAAACTAACTTTTGGAGGGCAAAAGCTTATTTGTTTGATTGAAAAATATACAAATTATCCGAAAAATCCGGATAGTTCGAATAGTAATGATGAACGGATAGTGCAAGCCCTCTTGACGTAATTCATAATCAGCCTAAAATTTTCCCACTCCTGGGACACAGGCCTCCTGTCTTCGAGAGCAAGTGGGCTGTAATCCACCACGCGGGCCCAGTGCGGATTGGTATGATGATGTTACACGTCTTCGAATGTTTTGTTCTAGGATGTTTTCCCTTCACCGTATAGAGAGTAGCGGTGATAAATGATAAATGATTTATTTCCTGTAAGTAGGTTTGTACAAACCCTTTTACATGTCAATCATATTTTTGAAGTGAAAACTTCTTTAGCGGCGTTGTACACTTTTTTTGTAACGGGTAAAAAATGTTAAACTCGCGTCAGGACACGTGACCTGATCGAAAATTCGTAAGACGGATGGAGAGTAGACAGCCGGCGCGGCGTAGGAGAGGAAGTATCCCCCTCTCTTTCTACGGCGCGGCGTAAATGTATGCCTGCGCCTGCTGTTTCGTTTAGGCGGCGCAGGGCGCTTGCGCGAATGTTCGTGTGTGTGTTTAAACTTTTTAATGTAATATAAATTGTCATGTTTGTGTACGATAGCGCAATAAATAAATATTGTATTCTACCACATAAATGATAGTACTTTTATATTGATAATTAAAGCAATTCGTGCAAAATTATTCCCTAACCATTAAATAAATAAATAAATATCAAAAATGCACAACGTTAATATTCAAGTTTTCACTTCTGCCGGCACTCCCGGAGTGCAACCCGTCGTTTTTTTTTAAACTAGATGAGGTCGGCGTTTCCTAACTGACTACTCTGAGAAGAAAGGCCGAAACAAACTCAGACGTCACAGTCTCTTTTGAAGTGCAGACATAATCTTGGTCAGATCATGTGAAGACCATGTAGATTGGTGTCTGAAATGGTCTTTTGAGTAAAGAACCACACAGATTGAGCGGACCTGTCCAATCAGTGCACGCATTTGTCGAAAATCATGCAGCTCAACTCAGAGCTTGAGGAGCCTCACGATTCGACGAACAATACCAACGAAAGGACATTTGGGTAGGCCGCGTAAGTTACTCAAACTGCCAGATCATGATTAAAGCTAACTAGGAAGGAAAAAAGAAAACAAAAAAAAAAAAAAATGTGGTGCAATTATTTACACAAAGTAAAGCGTTTGTCTGGGTTCGAACCCACGGTTTACAGCTCGTAAGTCGGCGCTGTTACCGCTGGGCCACTTGTGATCTCTTCAGGTAATATCTACAGACTATTATGTATTCATTGGAAGGTCATTGGTTCTAGAATTATCCGATACATATTTCTCTGATATAATATACCTTTACGTACGTAACTGACGTAATTCCTCAGCCACATTTCACTAAGCCCACGAACCACACATAATGGTCTACGCTCTATAAAGTCTGGTTCTTTCTTGTTTTGTACGTATTTTGAAGTCTGAAGTCGTATGGAAGTCGTGAAATAAAGTCGTTTGAACGTAACCATTGGTTGTGAGAGAGCGTTTCTGACAGGCGTCTTGCCAAATGTAGGGTGACGGTGTGGTGGTGAAATGAGGGATATTCTGATTCACTTTATTTATTGAACAATCTTTAGATAAATATAAGATCACTCTTGTAATACGCGAATTTGAATAGCCCGTTGGTCTCGAGGTCGCAAGCACGAATGCTGATCGAGCTCCGCTTAGATTGGTCGCTATGGCAGATATTCGGTCTGTAGGACTTTATTAGGCGAATGAGGTGTATATAAAGAAAAATCCTAATCTAACCTGCAATAAAAAAAAAAACCTAAAGATTTTCTTTTGCTTATTCCTTAATATTTGTAAAAAGAGACGTTCTCGAACGTCGAACGTTCTCGAATGTTTGTTATAAGACGCATTCTTTTTGTTAAAGAACAGACCAAAAATGTTATTATTTATTTCCTTCAGCAAAATCCATTCACATTACGTTTTGTAGTAACAATTGTATTTATTTTTCGTTATGTATTTTCTGGTGTACAATAAAGTATAAACGAATCACTACATAGTATAAAACAAAGTCACTTCCCGTCTGTCTGTCCCTATGTATGCTTAGATCTTTAAAACTGCGCAACGGATTTTGATGCGGTTTTTTTTAATAGATAGATATGTGTAATACATGCATAATATAGTAGAGAAACAGTGATCATTCTAGAGGTTTCTAATGTGATGTCGTAAATAAACACATTTTTTGCGTTTACATTGCAAACGCTGGCTGAACCCTATGAGATAGATCAAAATAATGAACTACAGTATGTACAGTCCGCGATGGCATATGTCTATCACTTAGGGATACCCCACAATAACCATTTTTTATCCTATACTTTTTACGACAAATAATGGCTCTAAAATGATCAGTGTTTCTCTACTATATTATGCATGTATTATACATATAAACCTTTCTTTTGAATCACTCTATCTATTAAAAAAAACCGCATCAAAATCCGTTGCGTAGGTTTAACGATCTAAGCATACATAGCGACAGACAGACAGCGGGAAGCCACTTTGTTTTATACTATGTAGTGATCAGTAGGTATTGCACCCGTGCGAAGCCGGGGAGGGTCGCTAGTAAATAAATAAATAAGCTTTAACATAGGTTCATACATAATAGTTCATCCGTACCTATTCCCAGAAGGAAGCACACATAGTAATATTACATGACAATATGTCGGGAAAAGGTCTCCTTAAAATCTTTCAACTGTCCACCGTATGGTCACCGTACTACCCCGTCCGGTCGGCCCACGTCTTTCGAACGGTTAATTTGCCGTCCAATAAATAGTTTCACAATAAATACTGCACAATAGAACCTCATTGTGATAGAACCTTACTTCTTGGCGCACTTTCAATTTCTAGAAAATTGTTGAGAAAACTTTTAACAACGCAACTTTGCGTGGGTTGTCCTTGAAGGGTCAGGCAAAGGTATTGACTAATAGTTAGGGTTACCTACGTATATTTCGCATATAAAAAATCGAAAGGACATCATTCAAGTGTCGAACATTTTATACCCAAAAATAAAATGCCGGCCAGAAAAAAAAAGTAGTTTTTTCTTACGGGTTATTACGGGACATTTTGAGCAATTTTAACTATCGCTGCGAAAGTCTTAAATCTAACCCCTGGGTTGCTTTTTGAGATTGAAAATGCCAAAATATATCGTATTTTTATAACAGGTGTTTTAGAATATGAGGGGCCTGTGGCTAAATAATAACAGCCGCACAGGTCGATTGATCAGGTTAAGCTACGCTTGCCGCGGTTGTTCTGCGGATGGGTGACCATCTTTACATACCGAGACCCCTCCGTGCCTCGGAAAGCACGTTAAGCCGTCGGTCCCGGCTGTCATTCGTAGATCTTTGACAGTCGTTACGGGTAGTCAGAAGCCCGAAAGTCTGACAACCAGTCTTATCTAGGAGTATCGTATTACTCAGTAACTGGGTTGTGGAGGTCAGATAGGCAGTCGCTCCATGTAAAATACTGGTATTCAGCTGCACCAGGTTAGACTGGAAGCCGACCCCAACTTAGTTGGGAAAAGGCTAGGCAGATGATGATGTTTTAGATTAACATTAAAAAAACAAAAACAACTTTTAATTGAGTAAAATGTCCCGAACATCTTTTTACTGTAAACTTTTTATAAAAATATGTTTATTGGCATTTTCAATCTTAAATAGCAGCCCAGCGGTATATTTTAAACTTTTGTTGTTGGTGATTTCCCGTAAGAAAACAGCCGTGCGATTCTGTAACCATCTCACCGTGAAAGCTTGGCTGAAGTGAGCGTGGAGTGAGCTGTCATTCGCATAGGGATTAACAATAAATAAAAAAAAATTAAAAATAAATAAATAAATAAATAAATAAATAAATAAACACTATTAAGTGCTCACTTCACTTATGATTTGACGGTGAGTTTTTTACAGAATCGACCGGCTGTACTTTTTTTTCTGACCAGTCACTTTAATTTTTGGGTACGAAATGAATGATGTCCTTTCGCATAAATATAAACTCAAAAATGGTGCTAACTATCGTCAAACCAAAAAAAACGTGGTTTCTAATTACAATTACAAAATTATGGGCTTGACTTACGTCAAATAATAACGAGTACGTACCCGTTATCATTTTACGTACAGACGCCAGCACATCAAGCTACACGAAAATGTCAAATTTTCCCAATGAACTTTGAACCTTAAGATTTAGCGATAAAGTTGAAAATCTACTAAAGAAATTTGACAGATTGTAGTAGCTTGATGTGCTGGCGTCTGTACATTATGTGTTATGTTAACCAACCGTTTGAAGCAACCGGCCCATAACGTGCTATTCAAGGCACGGAGGGGTCCTGTCCGTGAACCGACCGCGGCAAGGGAAGCTTCCCGTGCGGCTGTTATTATTTAGCCACAAGCCCCTCAAATGGCGAAGTAAAGTATTTAACCCCACAGAGCATGATTTTTCTTATCGGCTTAAAAAAATTACACTAGCCTGCAAATACAGAATATATAACTATACTAACAGAATATAGCTAGAACCCGGGCCAGTGCCAACAGCATTCTAAAAATAGTGACTGAGAATGTGTTTTCCCGTGGTTTTCCCCTTTTATGAGGCATTTTGTGGAGAAGATGACCGGTTGAGAAACTGGTTTCGTCTTCTTTACAAAGTGACTCATACCCAAATTGTTACCTTAATCTATGTATGTATACAACGTGTCCCAGAAATCAACGTCAAGCCGAAAACGGGCAATAGGCCAAGTCGTGACAGCTATTAGAAAAATATAAAAAAAAATCTTGGTCATGTACTTTTCGAATTATAAGCATTCAAAAATAAATCTCAAAAAGTGACACCCTGTGATGGTTTTTCAAGTCCTGTGACTACATTATTAACATTTCGGTAGTTTTTTTCTCTGTAATGTAACCATGAATAACCCTTCTGTAAATTACAGTTAAAAGTAAAACGTAACTGCCTCAGTTCTAAATTAAATGTTAGATTTTTGCCCAATATTGAATTCAAAATAATGACATCACCCAACTTTAACCGACTGTACTGAAAAAAAAATCTACTACACTATTTTGGCAAGTAACTTTAAAAGATGGCGCGTTTAGTCAGGATTCCAAAATGGTATAACACATACTAATTGCTACTTCTTAATTGAGAAAAAACATTTTTTTTTTATGAAGCCGTATTTCATAAAAGTTCGATTGAGACGAAGAGTGACGTTATTTTGACTAGTGTGAGCGAGAAAGATTCATTTTAGCTAATGTGAGGTGACGCTACTTTGACAAGTGGGAGCGAGATAGATAGTGACGCTACTTTTATCTAACTAAGAGGGAGACGGATTGACACATCATTTCATATGTGTGAGTGAAACAGATAGAGACGCTACTCTGGCTAAACAGGGATGCGTCGGCAAATTGTGCAATACTGCAGTACGTTACGCTCTTTCGTTGACTGCACATCTTTTTGTATTCGTATTGACTTCGTACTTACAACTGTGGCTTTGTTTATTGGACTTGATTTGCATTGTAATTTGGATTTATCTGCACCGTTTCTGACAACCCCGGACTTGTTTTAATCGCAACCCCGTGTTTGTGTAGTGTTTTATCATGCCATCTCGATACACCGCACAGGAATACGCCAACATGCATCTCATTTATGGAGAATGCTTATGCAACGCCAATGCCGCAGCAAGAGTGTATCGTGAGAGATACCCGAATGCTGAGCGTCATCCCGATCATCGAGTATTTATTAATGTGCATCGGTCATTATCAGAGGGTCGATTTCCTAGCCAAATGGTTAGCGAGGGAAGACCCGTTATGCCCTACGAAGCCGAAGTCTTGCAAGCAGTTGAAGAAGACAGAAGTATCTCAGTACGTGGAATTGAACAGAGCATAGGAGTCCCCAAAAGTACTGCACATCGTATTTTAAAAAAGAACGAGTTTCACCCATACCATGTACGACGAGTACAAAGTCTGCTACCCCGAGACTACCCAGAGAGAGTACGATTTTGTCGAACGATGTTGCAGAGGCACCGAGAGGACCCGCGATTCTTTGAAAAAATTCTATGGTCCGATGAATCAACATTTAAAAAGGACGGTTACATGAACCTCCACAATTTGCACGAATGGCACGTGGAAAATCCAAATTTGATGCGGGAAGATAGATCTCAGTACCAGTTTAAAGTAAATATGTGGACGGGAATTTTGAATGGTAAAGTTATTGGTCCAATCGAGCTGCCGGAGAATTTAAATGCCCAGGGTTATTTGAACTTCTTACAGAACCAATTACCAGAATTATTGGAAGAAGTGCCACTGAACATTTACGGCAGCATGTGGTATCAACAAGATGGCTGCCCAGCGCATTATGCTCTCACTGTACGAGAGTTTCTCAATCGAGAATACCCCGATAGGTGGATTGGGCGGGGTGGTACAATTTCGTGGCCTGCCCGTTCACCCGATTTAAACCCCATAGATTTTTTTTACTGGGGTACGATAAAGGATAAAGTGTACTCTAAACCAATTCAAGATTTAGACGAGCTGCGCCAAAGAATTGCAGAAGCCGCTGAATACATCAACTCAAGAAGATACGCCCGTCTTATTACGCGATCATTTTTAAAGAGATGTAGAACTTGCATTGCAGCTGAAGGAAAACAGTTTGAACATTTGTTATAAAACTTCGTAAATCTGATTTAATAAAAATTATAATAAAAGAAATCCAACGACTGAATTTTATTTCAAATGCACCTAAAACCAACAATGTACTTTTTTTCCTCAATTAAGAAGTAGCAATTAGTATGTGTTATACCATTTTGGAATCCTGACTAAACGCGCCATCTTTTAAAGTTACTTGCCAAAATAGTGTAGTAGATTTTATTTCAGTACAGTCGGTTAAAGTTGGGTGATGTCATTATTTTGAATTCAATATTGGGCAAAAATCTAACATTTAATTTAAAACTGAGGCAGTTACGTTTTAACTTTTAACTGTAATTTACAGAAGGGTTATTCATGGTTAGATCACAGAGAAAAAAACTACCGAAATGTTAATAATGTAGTCACAGGACTTGAAAAATCATCACAGGGTGTCACTTTTTGAGATTTATTTTTGAATGCTTATAATTCGAAAAGTACATGACCAAGATTTTTTTTTATATTTTTCTAATAGCTGTCACGACTTGGCCTATTGCCCGTTTTCGGCTTGACGTTGATTTCTGGGACACGTTGTATACTAACACTAAGTAAAAGGTACTTTACTAACACTACGGATCCCTGTTATCTGATTATTTGAAATAAATTAATTAAATTAAATTAAATATGATGCCATTTCTCGAAAAAATATTTACAAAAATCATAACTCAATAGAAATGTTTTTGTGTATGACCCACACGCACATCGCGCATTATAATTTGAATCTTTGTTACGTAGAATCAATTAAATTACAAGATTACACGTAAAATAAAAAAATATGAACATGAACTTACTTCTACTAATTATTTCCACACTGAAACGATTCAATTTTATCATTTTTTTGCTATTATTATACGCCGCTCGTTAATCGTATTCAAAGTGCATACCTACCGATTTGAATAAAACATAAATAGTTAAATGTTTAGTTTATTCAGATCTGTCCAAAATATCTGGTACTAAATTCGAAACTGAAATATATAATACTTAATCTTGTCAACACTAGATTACGCTACTTGGATCGATTTTTGAAATATAAGACTTTTTTCGGTGTGTCCCACATGTGGGACACTATGCGCTGTAGGGTTAAATACCGCCGCCAACTCCAGGCGGTTAATTCACCGTCCAATAAAATAAGTTCACAATGGAACCTCATTGTTAGAGCTCGGAGCATTTTGGCTTCCTTTCAATAAAGGAGATTGTTTTGTAACTTTCGCAAAGTTATAGTTATAGTAAGTTTAGAACATTGGCTGTAAGGCGAATTTGTGTGTTTAATTAGTTAAATGTTATTTAGTAGCAAAAGCAGATAGAGTGGCCAAACGAAGTTAATACGACGGCACGGTTGGCGCAGTGCTGCGCTGCTGCGTGTCGCGGGTTCGATTCCCGCACGAAACAAATATTTGTATGACCTACAAGTAGTTGTTCCGGGTCTGGCTGTTTGTGTATGTGAGTTTAAATGTTTGTAAAGGCACCCACAATACAGGAGAAATTCCTAGTGTGGGGTAAAGTTTTTTAAAAAAAATATATATATACTTATATATATAATATATATATACAAAGAGCGGTAACGACCTGCAGTAAGAGCAGTGGTGCCCCAGCGGTAACGGTCTGGACTAGTTGGATTTGAATTTTTTCCCTTGTAAAAAGTTATCTAAATTCTGAATAAAAATAAAAATTTAGTTGGAGCAAGGTCAGAGGGGCCCGTGGCTAAATAATAACATCCCCACAGGTCGATCGATCAGGTTAAGCTACGCTTGCCGCGGTTGGTCTGTGGATGGGTGACCATCTTTACATACCGAGACCCCTCCGTGCCTCAGAAAGCATGTTAAGCCGTTGGTCCCGGCTGTCATTCGTAGATCTTTGACAGTTGTTACGGGTAGTCAGAAGCCCGAAAGTCTGACAACCAGTCTTACCTAGGGGTATCGTATTACCCAGTAACTGGGTTATGGAGGTCAGATAGGCAGTCGCTCCATGTAAAATACTGGTATTCAGCTGCGTCCGGTTAGACTGGAAGCCGACCCCAACATAGTTGGGAAAAGGCTAGGCAGATGATGAGTTGGAGCAAGGTCTGGTGAGTATGGCGAAAGTACTCGCGTCACTGTATCGGTGGCGCGAGGAAATGAGGGCACGGGGCGAGCGACCGATGCAGCGACACTGGGAGCTGCGTCGGTCTCAGCTCCGCGAGGTCCTGGTGGCGGAATGGCGGGACAGGCTTTTGCGCCCTACCGCCGGCCTCGTCACCATCGAGGCGGTCCGGCCGGTGCTCGAGCGCTGGCTCGGGAGGAGGCACGGCTCCCTGTCGTTTCGTGCGACGCAGGTGCTCTCGGGGCATGGTTGCTTCGGGAAGTACCTGTGTCGCATAAACAGGGAGCCGGACGCCCGGTGTCACCACTGCGTCGACTGCCGGGAGGACACGGCGCGGCACACGCTGGCAGAGTGTGCCGCTTGGGAGGAGCCGCGCCGTGCCCTCATCTCAGGAGTAGGCAGTGACCTATCGCTGCCGGCCGTGGTCGAGTCTATGGTCGGCAGCGAGGAGTCCTGGGACGCGGTGGTTTCCTTCTGCGAAACAGTCGTCTCGCAGAAGGAGGCTGCGGAAAGGGAGAGGGAGATCTCGTCCCCTCACCCTGCCCGCAGCAGGCGCACCGGGCGTCGGCGGAGGGCGGATAACGCCCTCTTCCAGCCCCCCTAAATGGGTCCAGGGGCGACGGACTTGGGGACGTCCGTCACCCCCCACACATCAGGACCCGAGGCGGCGGCGCGTAGTGTTCCACGCGCGCCCCTCTTAGACGTCGCGGGGGGAGTTTAACACCTCACTCCCCCCCCTGACACGAGGAGAGGCCCGCAGGAGCGGGCCAGCACCAGCCGGGGGTTGCGGAAGTATCGTTCGTTCCCGCGACCCCCGGCGTAGGTGAGAGAGGGAGCACCGGGGTGGTTTTTAGTCAGTAAGAGTCTGACAGACCCCGCCGCCCGCCCCAGGGCGGCGGACATCCATGAGGATTTTCCACCCCGAAACAAAAAAAAAAAAAAAAAGGTCTGGTGAGTATGGTGGGTGACGGAGAGTTTCCGGTCGTAACTTCTATAGTTTTGAGACAGCCCGTTGTGCGGTGCTTCGACGCTATTTTGTTGTTGTTGTTCAGTGAGTTCATCCGATGGCCGCACTTTCCGAGCTTTTTATCTTTCCAATTTGAAGTAAATACTCTAATTGGGGTATGAGGTCTTGCGTTCATTATGTGATTACGGCAGCATGTAGCGTATACCGCTCTTCTAGGAAACTAGCTTTAAGTAGGTGTAATATACGTATGTACGTCACTTTGAATCGTTCCTAACATTAGTTTGGATCGATCGTCCTTGGATTCGAGTGTATTATTAAATACAAATACTGTGAACATTACAATCATTTAGTCGAGTCGGTCCGTGCTGTTTAGCTAAGCCGGTATTTCCTGAAGGGGTACGCAAAGATGTATGGAAAAAAATGGAGGCCCCTTGGAAGGAAGGAATTGCTTGTAGGAGGACGCTCTGCAAGTTCGAGGTGACATTGTAGAACAATATACGAAAGGTGTAGACAAAAAACATTATAGTTGTGCCTCTAGGGGGCAAACGTATTGTCATCAACCGTCACATATACAGACTCCTACTGAGAACGTCCAGTTCATGGCATGGGTCGATCGAGGGTTATATTCCAGTGTACAGAATAAATGTCTATTCAGTTGACCATGACTATTAAGCATACTTTTTTTTTTTGCCTCACAATAGGAATTTCTCCTGTATTGTGGGTGAGTTTTACACATGTAAACTCACATGCACAAACAGTCAGACCCGGAACAACTACTTGTAGGTCATACAAATATTTTTTCCGTGCGGGAACTGAACCCGCGTGTTGTCACGGCGCTGGGAATACGACTGGCCGCTGAACTCTGTGCGCGGGGAACATTGCATTATTAACTACCTGTACTCCCTACACTACTCATTATTGTTCATGTTACAGCCCGCTGACAAACAGACGGACAGACGGACAGCGGAGGCTTAGTAATAGGGTCCCTTTTGATACGGAACCCTAAAAACACTCAAATTCCACATTATTTCACAGAAGACGTATGATAGGCGCCGCCAAACGATTCAGCCATACATTATTTAAAATGGCCGCTATTTAAACGAACAGAGAAGAGTATTGTTTTTTTTATTGCTCTTTTATTTGGCAACAAAATGTCGGAAAGTGTTTTTAAACTGTGCTGTATAGCTCGACATGACTGGTACGATAAATGGGTACACATTTTTTATATATTTATATAGACTTTTATAGCTAGGATATTTATAGTCATTGCCAGAACCGTAAATGCCTAGATTATTATTAGAATAGAATAGAATACTCTTTATTATGTAAACCATATAAATTACAGACATAAATATATACATTTTACACAGGGTAACACAATGGGCGGTCTTATCGCTAAGAGCGATCTTTTAAAGACAACCTTTGGATGGATTGAAAAGAGAAGGAGAGACAAATACTGTAGGTGTCCCTGGTAAAAAATACGGGCCAAAAATACGCCGAAAACAGTCCGAGGTAGTGAACAAAATGCCGAAAACACGCCGACACCGGCCGAAAACATGCCGACATCCTGAAAACAGGCCGAAAACACGCCGACACACTCCAAAAACAGGCCGAAAACACGCCAAAAACAGGCCGAAAACACGCCGACACACTCCAAAAACACGCCGAAATGAGGCCGAAATCACACCGAAAATCATTTTTACCCGGGGTACCATTGACATAATACGATACATACATACACAAAGTATATTATACTAGTCTAAATAAATAAATATATATAATAATAAACATGAAATATCCAATACCTATTTATGAAAGGAGTCCAGTTTATCCCGCAATCTCCGTCTGGGCCTGCCGCGATGTCATTTCTCACTAAGCGGGACCCGGCCCGGGCCTAGCGACGCGACGTAGGGAATTCAGGATCCTTCAAATGTGAGCATAAATATCGTTTTAGGGCAGTGGAATGAAACCCATGAATCGTTTTTAAAGAAACACTTCTTTGAAAACAATTTTCCTTTCCTTTTTGTTTCATTTTTTAGGGTTCCGTAACCAAAAGGTAAAAAGGAATCCTATTACTCCCGCTCCGCTGTCCGTTCGTCCGTCCGTCCGTCTGTCACCAGGCTGTATCTCATGAACCGTGATAGTTAGACAGTTGAAATTTTCCCTGATGATGTATTTCTGTTGCCGCTATAATAACAAATACTAAAAAACAGACTAAATAAAAATTTAAGGGCAAAAAAATCATGTCTGTTCTATGGGCCCACATACAACAGACATGATTTTTTTTTTTGCTGTTTTTATAGATAATGGTACGGAACCGTTCGTGCGCGAATCCGACTCGCGCTTGCCCGGTTTTTATTTCTTTAGACTCAAAGAAAAAAAAGATAAAAGAAAAAAAAAAGCAGATGTTTTTTACCTAAAGCAGGACTCAGGGCTTCACTTTGTCTGAACACATTTTTAATGCCAATAAATATAGGCTTATGTTTAAACACCACCCAAAAAAGTACCTATTTCGCAACCAAAAAAATTCTAAACGGTTACCAAAATGGATTAATGGTCACCAAATAACGTTTCCTAAAATATTATGAAATAAATCCATTTTTTCCTATTATTGTCTGTCATAAAAATATATGGACGCCTTAAAAATACACTTTAGACTAAATATTATATATTGTGCTACTTATCTTTAATAATAATAAAGTGTAGTCGACGGAGCCCCGCTTCGCGGGGCCCCTATTTCTGTCTGCAGGGTTTAAAGGAACCTAACACGAAGTGGATGACGGGGGCTCGTTCGCTCGCTCCGCTCGCTCACTTGAGCCCCCGTCATCCCCTTCGAACCTAACCTGTCCGTGTCGGGGTGCCCAAGAGATTTTTATTAATATTAATCTTTGAGTTGGATAGAATTTGGTGACCGTTGATCTATTTTGGTGACCGTTAATCCATTTTGGTGCCTAGGCTTAGAGTCTTAAAAATATTTTTGGTGGCCGTCTAAATTATACCCATAAATATATATTTTTTTTTTTTAATATGAAACCTCCACAAAATTTTCCGTATAGTTTTGACGATGCAAAGCCTCACTCGATGTGCTAAATTTATTTAGACGATTTTGCATCTAAGTTAATTTGGCACATCGAGTAAGAAACTCGCTAACACGTTCTATCCGAATGGTTAGTTTCATTACCGAACACGTTACGGGCGTGGTCGGACGACACAAGAACATAGACTATCACGAGTTAAACTAAGGTACTTTGGCAGTTTGGTGTTTGGTAGTTTGGTAGTTTGTTTGGGGGAGTTTAACATCTCACTCCCCCCCTGACACGAGGAGGCCCGCAGGAGCGGGCCAGCACCAGCCGGGGGTTGCGGAAGTATCGTTCGTTCCCGCGACCCCCGGCGTAGGTGAGAGAGGGAACACCGGGGTGGTTTTTAGTCAGTAAGAGTCTGACAGACCCCGCCGCTCGCCCCAGGGCGGCGGACATCCATGAGGATTTTCCACCCCGAAACAAAAAAAAAAACGTAGTTTGGCTTCCGCGTTGCTCCGTGCCTCGGTAAGCACCACAAAGTACGGAGGCATATAGGCGTTCGCTAGTAGAGGCGGTTTTGTCAACACTTTCCATACAAACTAAGCGTGTCACCGTTTACCCCCACAACTACCAAAATTACGACTTTGAAGGCGGTCCGTGATCTCGCTGGTCAGACTCGCCTGGTAGAAAGCAATGGATGAAGTCTATGTTGGAACGATCGTGCCCAGATGATGCCTGTTCACTCTTGCTTTGTAGCCTGACGGGTTATACGTGGAAGGGACCACAGACTTTGGCAGAGAGTTCCAAACTTGGCCGTGTGCATAGTAAATGTGGTGGAGAAGCGCTGAGTACTACTAGTCGGTATATCGAACAAGTGCGGATAGTACCCTGGCGTCTGGCAGTCCGGTAGTGAAAGGGAGATGGTGGGATCAGGTCGTGGAGCTCCTCCGCACACTCTCCGAAGTACAATCTGTAGAAGACCGACAGGCAACCAACATTACGCCGATGTGTCAGTCCTATGTGAGTGTGAAGACTATGTGGGTCATTTCTTTTTCGGTTTTCCTTCTTAGTTAGTTTTAATCATGATCTGGCAGTTTGAGTAATGTATGCGGCCTACCCAAATGTCCTTTCATTGGTATTGTTCGTCGAATCGTAAGGCTTCTCAAGTTCTGAGTTGAGCTGCACGATTTTTGACAAATGCGTGCACTGACTGGACAGGTCCGCTCAATCTGTGTGGTTCTTTACTCAAAAGACCATTTCAGACACCAATCTACATGGTCTTCACATGATCTGACCAAGATTATGTCTGGACTTTAAAAGAGACTGTGACCTCTGAGTTTGTTTCGGCCTTTCTTCTCAGAGTAGTCAGATAGGAAACGCCGACCTCATCTAGTTTAAAAAATATGATTGACATGTAAAAGTGTTTGTACAAACCTACTTACAGAAAATAAATCATTTATCATTTATCATTTATGGTGAGCACGCTAAGCCGTTGGTCCCGGATGTCATTTATATATATTTGATAGTCGTTACTTTCGGGCTTCCGATTACCCAATCGGAAGCCCGAAAGTCTGACAACCAGTCTTATCTTGATAAGACTCACTCTCTCTTGAGGTATCGTGGTTATCGTGTTATTCAGTAAGTGGGTTGTGGAGGTCAGATAGGCAGGCGCTCCATGTAACATACTGGTATGCAACTGCATCCGGTGAGACTGGTAGATGACACCCACATTGTTGGAGATAGGTTAGACAGATGATAATGAGATTGCATCGTTAGTTTACTGGTCGCAAACGAGACTGCTGAACTGCCCCGCAGGGATAGGCAGAGTTGTACAGTACACACGCATTTCGGTAGTTTTGTAATATTTCAAAGTATCTGAAGTGGCAGTGGGCTGGCCATGTTTGTCGAAGGGCCGATGGCCGGTGGAGCAGACGAGTCCTGGAGTGGAGACCGCGTATTGTCAAGCGTAGTGTGGACGCCCCCCAGCTAGATGGACGGACGACCTAAAGAAGGTGGCTGGGGTAGACTGGATGCGGAAGGCGGAGGACAGGGTGTTGTGGCGCAGTCTGGGAGAGGCCTATGTCCAGCAGTGGACAGCAATAGGATGAGTTGATTGATCGATTGAATATTTCAAAGCTATTGAAAAACTTGACGTTGAGTTTGTTGTCATTTTTTCTGCATAGGAATCGACAAATTGGAACTGTGCACCTAAGTTATGACTTTCCGTAAGTGCACATGAAGATTTATTAAATGTGAAAAAAATGTGGAATTTGTATTAGCATCAACCGGGCACCAATCCAGCCTCTTGACTGTTATTAATTCCTGATGATAGAATCCCAACACACTTTGTATAACCCGAGAATCGAATCGTTAGAAGTTGCGCTTGCAATCGCAAGATTCGATTTTAGGTTATCGATTCGGTTCGACATGAGCATGGCTATTCAGAACCACTCGATACGCGTCCGTACCGTATCGAACATCAATCAGTGTTTTCTTTGAAGTCCTCTAAACGCTGTTCCCAAGTCCAAAAAACCGAAAATTTTGTCAGTTTAAGGGCTGATTTTTCAGTCGACAGATAATTTTTATTAGTGGAATAAAACTGACGTCTGACAGTTTCTATATGTACGAACTGTCAAAAATTCAAAATTATGCCTCGGATCAAGTTATCTGGCGTTGAAAAATCAGGCGTAAGTCAAATAGACGACTACTATTCTTCTGACAGCTGTTTGCAGTCGGGGGCAAAGCAAATTGGGTACGATAGCTTGTGGGATGGTTATGAATATAATAATAATCACTACATAGTATAAAACAAAGTCGCTTCCCTGTCTGTCTGTCCCTATATGCTTAGATCTTTAAAACTCCGCAACGGATTTTGATGCGGTTTTTTTTAATAGATAAAGTGATTTAAGAGGAAGGTTTATATGCATAATACATGCATAATATAGTAGAAAAACACTGATAATTTTAGAGGTTTCTAATGTGATGTCGTAAATAAACACATTTTTTGCGTTTACATTGCAAACGCTGGCTGAATCCTACGAGATAGATCAAAATAATGTACTACAGTATTGTACACCTTAAAAAGGTCTACAAAAAAATCCACAATGGTATATGTCTATCTCTTAGGGATAACCCACAATAACGATTTTTTATGCTATACTTTTTACGAGAAATAATGGCCCTAAAATCTTCCTCTTGAATCATTCTTATCTATAAAAAAAACCGCATCAAAATCCGTAGCGTAGTTTTCAAGATCTAAGCATACATAGAGACTGGCTGACAGCGGGAAGCGATTTTGTTTTATACTATGTAGTGATCAGCATTGCACCCGTACGAAGCCGGGGCGGGTCGCTAATAATATATTATATTTGCTAATCGGAAATACAGCAAATATAATATTTATTACACATACAAAAACACAGTGCAATAGTAAAACTTCCTTTATCGTTCACAAACAAAAGTACAATACTCCCATCCCTTTTTAACATTTTCATTTCTGCCCACAATTTAAACTTTGTCCCTCAAGAGACATGTGCCCAATGAGTTCGCATTTATTTTGTGAAAGTTATAAAAACTCACGAAAAATCCTGTATTGAAATACTACCTCTTGAAATGCGGCCTTAAAATTTAAGGGGAGGCCTCAAATTGACAATGACTGGAGTTTATTGTTTTTGGTTAGTGTTTTAGTCAGAAGCCCAAAAGTCGGACAACAAGTCCTACCAAGGGGTATCGTGTTACCCAGTGACATTCCAAAATATATTGCAGCTTAGTACCAGCATTTTACATGGAGCGACTGCCTATCTGACCTCCAAAACCCAGTTACTAGGTAATACGAAACCCTTTGGTAAGACTGCTTGTCAGACTTTCGGGCTTCTGACGACCCGTAACGAAACATCAACGAATGACAGCCGGGATCAACGGCTTAACGTTCTTTCCGAGGCACGGAGGAGTCTTGGTATGTAGTGTTGGTCACTCATCCACGGATAATCGCAGCAAGCGTAGCTTAACCTGATCGATCGACCCGTGTGGCTGTTATTACTTAGCCACAAGCCCCTTACTACACTGACTAATTAACTATACAAATAAATACAATAACAAAAGGACACTTATGCGTCGAAGTACTCGTCCGCATCGCTGTCATCCGGAAACGTGCCCAGAAGACTGGCAGCATTGCCACGTTGAATGGCAATGCTAATTCTTTGGCCAAAGAACGACCCAGCCCTCCGGTCATGTGAAGTGTCGACCAGCCGGCGAGACATTTCCTTAAAAAGAGATGCGCACTCGGGCCCCTCGACCCGAGTGTTTTGACCCAAAACGGCTCAAAGCTGTAGTTACCCATAAGGTTACACAGTATTTGCGCCGCTTCATAGTCTCAGCACTCGCAGTAGAAGTGCCAGCACAGCCCGCCGTGCTAGGAACATGAGATGGCCGCAAGGGTATCGACACACGTTGCGTCCCACACCAGAGGCCTACCCACCTTCCAAGGCAACAATGTCATGCCATCTGGTCTCTTCCCATCGTCACGTACCAAGCCGTTTAGTTCTAATATCGGCGGGTGCGCCTTCGGTGACAAGGGCTCGAGGAATAATATTGTTTTCGGAATTAGAAATTCAATGATAATGTGGACTATGAAATCTCTTCTATAATATCAGTTTTCAAAAAATCGTCTATGAAGCCTCCTATGTGTGGTACGGACACATAAATTATGCGTTTTTTTAGATTAGAGGTGGGATACGGACACATTGTTGTCTGGCCATAGACAAACGCAGCAAAAAAAAAATTGTCTATGATGCTAAGTTGTTGTTTATGGATGTTTTGTTTAGTTTTTCTTTTTGTGAGGATTATGGGTAGACAAGTTAAATTATGATTGTTTTTGTTTTATATTATCTGTGAAACAGGTTGAAGCTACCGGCAGCTAGAATCTCAGAGAATGATTATCGTATTATATTACACTAGCATCCGCCCGCAACTTCGTTTGCGTATAATTCGAAATTCCCGCCGTTTAAATCCTATTACCTGTTTTCCCGTAGGAATGAAGCATTTTCCCGCAGTAAAAAGTAGCCTATGTTCATCAGGGATAATGTCGGCTCCTAATGGTAAAACGATTTTTCAAATCGGTCCAGTAGTTTTAGAGCCTATTCAATACAAACAAACAATCAAATCTTTCCTCTTTATAATATTAGTATAGATATATGTATGCTATTACAAATATGTTTAGTGAGACACACATGACATAACGCCTGTCTTCTTCAAAGGGCTAGGCAAAGGCGTACCAGCACACACACTTCACCAGTTATAAGGGGCGAGCTTATTGCTAAGGCCACAGGTTCGTCCTGCGGGCTCCTATTGAGAAATTCCTGATAGGTAAATAAAAAAAAAAAAACAAAAAAAATGCAAATAAATAAATAAATAACACTTTTCTTGACCCGGGAACCAGTAAACGAAACCCAGGACCTCAAGCCCAGCAGTAGCACTTGGGATCACTAAGCAACAATTCAGGCTTGACCCAAATTCGATAACACTTCCTGACCCGGGAATGGGTAGCCAAACCCAGCAATGTCCAGCACTTGGGATCACTAACCCACTTGACCCTACTCTGCTCCTTGTAACATTTCGTTCACACCAATTTCCCGTGGCCCCATTGAACCTACTCTTCTATACCCCCCGCGACCCCCTCTCTTCCCTTCCCCTCATCACACCGCATCAGCTATTCACTCTCTGAAAGGGAATACTAACTAACATTTTAACTGCAGCGACCCGACGGACATTCGACTGGCATAGGTTGGGTTGTCAACAGATAGAATGTTATATCCGACACCAAACGCTAATACTGGACGCTAGTACTTACGCTATTAATTACGCTAGTACTTACGCTAGTCCTGATGCTAGTACTAGACGCCAGTACTGGACAAGGAGTGCAAATATTTTTCTATTTTATTTTCCGAATTTCAATCAAATTTTTTTTATTTAAATAATAATTGATACTCTCCTGATTTCAACTTTTTATCTCGTTTTTATTATCTAATATTTACAAACTTCTAATACTAAATAAAATACAAATTATGAAAATAAAAATATAATAACCAATTTTTACTAAAACTATTAAAAAACTAAAATATTGCGTCGAAATATTCATCCGCTTCGCTGTCGACTAGTAATATACCCAAGATAATGGCGGCATTACCGCGTTGTATGAATCCTATCGGAGAAAAACATTTGTTAGTTAGTGACATCTCGATTTTTGAAATTTTGATGTATGACATTTTTATAATGATATTTGTAATAGTAATGACATGATATATAATCTAATGATACTAATTTATATTTTCCTTTTAATACAAACATATATTTTTAATTAAGTTGATAATTTAAAATTTTATAATAGTACTTAATTTATAAATTTGATCTAAATAAGTGTAATAATAGTGATATAAATAATTTCAAATGTTTGCATGCCGATTGGTAAAATGTGGCTGAGCTAAATATAATCTTAAGAACTATTATGTATTACCCATATTTGCAAAATAAAATTCTATTCTATTCTATTCTATGGCAATGTTTAAACTCTGGCCAAGGTAAAAGCCAGCCCTTGGGTCACGGGAAGTGTCCAACCAGCCGTTTAGAGATTTCATTGAACAAGCAGAGATTTCATTGCAGAGTTATTTTCAAAACGAATAGTGTAGAGTCATCTCCCTTGACTTTGTTTACATGTATACAAGGTGTAACTTAAATAACGCACAACTTCTTAAGGGGTCATTGTACTCATCATTATGAACAACTTTTATTATGGGACCAAACCGAAAATCGCGAAAAAAAAATCAGCTGTTCCCTACATTTTGACGAGTTATGCGAACATAAATGTAGGGAACAGCTGATTTTTTTTTCGCGATTTCCGGTTGGTCCCATAGTAAAAGTTGTTCATAATGATGAGTACAATGACCCCTTAAGAGGTTGTGCGTTATTTAAGTTACAACTTGTATATGATAAGTATATATTATAGTAAATATTATGTATGTATATTATATCAGTTTTTTTTTATCATTGTTCGGTTCAACCAAAGCACCTGCCATCTAATCTCTTCACCACCCTTGGTTGACTGGTAGAGAATGTCTAAGTCCACCTTTGTACCTTTTTGTGTGCGAAAAATTTAAATAAATAAATAAAAAAGCAATGAGCTAATTAGATATAAGTGATTACTTATGTTCTCTCCTGATTATCTATAAGTTGTTATTTACGTATATATTAATTTGATTCGGAACGATCTGCTTCTCACACGAACAACTGTACGTCGCTTGCTCCCGCTTCACTAGTCCTGACTCTCTTCATATTTTGGCCAAAACTACAAACGTAGTGTACTGGGAAGTTTTATAAAAAAATGTGGCTATTGTTTTAGTATATTGTGTATATATATATATTATTTATTATTATATTTATTATTTTATATATTGTATATATATATATATATCTTATGACTTCCACGCGAATGAAGTCACGAACAGAACATAATTCTGAATAAACCCCTACTACTAAGAAAATGACGTTCCAAACACTTTGAACCGCGTAGGTATTGCATTTATCTATGAAACAGCTGTTTTTTTCTTATAACTAACGAAAATTGTCTACGCTGGGCTGTTTAGAATCATGGTTTCAGTTTACGCGTCGATGTACCAGCCTGTATTTAATTAAAAATGGAAATCTTGTTAAAAAAACTCAGCAAAAGTAGACTTACCTACTTATTTTATTTGGTTAAAATAAGCAACGGAACTTCACAAAAGCTGTAGTTTTTAAGAAAAGTTGAACTGAAACCGGGAAACACTCGGTGCACAGAAATAAGTTGAAAAATAAAAATACAATTTCAACTTTCTTTTGTTTACAATTAAGGTTTGAAATGAAACAGAATTGCACACCTTAAGAGGGTTCATGCGTTAGAGCCATGCTGGAGTCAAAATTGATGATTTCCGACGGACAATAAAACCATAATATGTTTAATTTATAGATGAGATATTGACGTCATATTATTGGGAATTTTATAATCTAGTGCATGGCTGAAAAACATTTTCAATTTTTTGTTTAGTTTTCTCATCAGAACCGTTTTTATGCAAGCCTTTTTTAAAACTAGCGATCGACGGTCTAAGCAGATGCTAGATATTAGTAAAACCATATATGACAAACTTATTACAACATTACTTTATAAAAAATAAGAACATTTTTTAGTGCATGGCTGAAAAAAAAACACGATTACTGTAAGTTTTCATTCAAGAAAAGTATATTCAAAAGTGTCAATTGTAGCCACTTTTCGAGATATTAAACGTGTTAGTTTAGGATGAAATCTGAAATATTTCTATTTTCTTTTAGACCTAGTAAATTAAGACATTTATGTTCTAAAACATGGTTCAAATATTTTTTTAATAATTTATATGTTTATTTTACTATGAATTATTTAGTATTGCTATATAATCGGCGCGGATTCACGCCACCGCTCATTGCCGGCTGAGGCCTTTCAGAGGCAGGACGTGTGTCGCTCCCATCGCTGCGTGTCGCGTAAAATATTATCGTACTTTCGCGAGTTTTTAGCGCGACTGAGACATATTGATACTTTTTATTATAATATATTTTTATTATATTACAGAACTTTGGTGAGTACATATTTTAATGTAATGGTATTCAATTAACTTAAGAAGATTAAATTAGACTTCTTTATGTATGTTTCGATTTTACTTTTTTTTAGATATAGCTAACAAAAGGCGCTATACGGAAATAAAACGAAAAAAATATGAAAATTTAGCCAAGGCTAATGAAGCTAAAAGGTAATTTACCGAGGAGCCACTTTTTAACTATGTAACAGGTTATAGCCAATTCATATTTTTCTTACACGGGGATAGAATTCGTAATAATTTGCGTTTATAATGTCTTATAATCTCATAAACTGAATTGACCATTCTGGGGTTGTCAGTTTTGGATAGTTGAGAATATACCACTGAAACGAGGTGGGTTCTCTACTTATAAAAAAAATATCTATATTAGGTGTAATTAGTAAACCATAAGAAACAATATTATACTTACTACTTTCTGAAGTCAATATAATTTTTTCAAATTACTTTTTGTCTGGGTATTTTTATGAAACACAGTAGTGATAAGATAAAATTAATATCCGATTCGTTGTTATAGGCAGAAAAGAGAAGTTCAAATATTTCAAAATGCTGTTGTAAGTTTTATTTTTTTTTACTTCTTTATATGTTATGGCAATTTTTGAGATTTTATATCTAAACAGACACGTGTTTCCTTTATTTTGAATTAGCACCTATTAAACCAAAACTAAATAAGACATTTCTTCGTTATTTATTTATCTCAAGCCGACAATCGATCGCCTGTCGTGGTGCTTCTTATGGTTTGTGTCACTTCATATTATACTCTGCATATTATTTTCAGACTCAACAAAAAGAAAAAGTCACTGAAAAAACACTGGAAATTCAGGAAAACTTGCAGGCGTTAGAAACGGTTCCAACTCAAGATCCTGACGCAGGAAATCTTGTAAGAATGACTTGGACATTTGTAAACATATTTTAGCACAAATAAAACATTGTTGTGTCTCAAGCCGACAATCGGCCGCCGGACACGATGCTTACGGTTTGTGTCACTAACCGACACAAACCGACCAACATGTTATTTTCAGACTCAACAAAAAGAAAAACTCAGTGAAATAACACTGAAAATTCAGGAAAACTCGCAAGCATTAGAAACGGCTTCATCTCAAGATCCTGACGCAGGGAATCTTGTAAGAATTACTTGGTCGTTATATACATATTTTAGCACAAATAAAACATTGTTGTGTCTCAAGCCGACAATCGACCGCCGGACACGATGCTTACGGTTTGTGTCACTATGTTATACCTACATGTTATTTTCAGACTCAACAAAAAGAAAAACTCAGTGAAATAACACTGAAAATTCAAGAAAACTCGCAAGCATTAGAAACGGCTTCATTCCACTATACATAGAGTACTCACGGAGGATTTATGTCTGGTCAATAAAAGTGCAGTGTGGGTGCCCCACACTCTGAACACGGATCAGAAGGAGTTTCGTTATGAAACTGCGCGTAAAAAAAAATATACTTAATAGATTCATATGCCTTGATGAAACTTGGGTCGAATTTTATACTCCTCGTCAAAGACATCAGTCACGATGTTGGGTGGAACCGGGCACTTCAGCTGAACATTTACCACGTGCAGAGCTACATGAACGAAAAATACTACTAATAGTACCTATGGATGTCAGAGGCATTGCTTTTTGGAGAACTTATGATGAAAATACAACTATGGGAGAGCGATATAAGTCATTTTTAGAAGAAAATATTCCTATTTGGGCAGACGAACATCATATAACGAGTCCTATAATTTTACATGATAACGCCAGACCGCACAAATCAAAAATAGTTCAGAATTTAATTGAAGAAAAGGATGGATTGAAATTATTCAGCCGCCATATTCCCCGCATATGAATCCTTGTGATTTCAATTGTTTTGGCCATGTGAAGAGGAAATTGTCGGGTACTCGATACAATAGCAAAAAGGAGTTAGATATTAAACTAAAGAGCATTATTGATGAATGAAATGAAAGTGGTACTTTAAATGGTGTTCAAGATTTGCCAGCAGTCTGGGAGCGAGTGATTAATAGTGGTGGAGATTATTGATTAGTGTCACAAGGTTATATAGTATAGTAGTCAGTTTTTGTAAAATAATAATAATAAAAAAATATGACACTGGAAGTGGGATGACCTAATATAATATTAATCGTTGTAGGACTTTACATTTGTAGTACATTTCTAACTTTTCACCCCTGATTAGTATATATATACTTTATAAAGTATCCAAAACTGCCTATTTATTTCACAAGGTTGTAATAAAAATAAGAATAGTAAATAAAAATCAACTAATGGTTAAATAAGTATCATTATACATAAGTCAACGGATCAAAATGGGTTAGTTTGACTATAATGACAGAGAGCGCACCAACTCTACGCACACAGACACGCGCGCATCTGTGTGAGTGCAAAGAGCACTGCAATTACCTAAACTTGGTGCCGCGGATTTGGCGTTAACGCTCTTAAATGCATATTATAAATCTCATCAACCTCAATCTGTCGATTGATTCTGGAAAAATCTCACCGTGATAACTAAGGTGAAGTGAGCTTAGAGTGAGTCATACTGATCCTATGGATTGACACTATTGACGACTCACTCCACGCTCACTTCACCCAAATTTCACGGTGAGATGGTTACAGAATCGCACGGCTGTTACGATATATAACTCGATTCATTATTCATCATAACTTCGCCACATCACTAAAAGCTTATGCCATATAATTAGCATCCATTTGTTTGTTCCTTTCTCTGAAAGATTAATTAATGAATACTTGATCCGTCACGCCGCAGATGTAATGGATGAGCAGGAAAAAAAGTTCATTCATATTTATTTAGTTTTGTTATGAAGATAGAACGTTAAGAAGTGGATTGGCTGATATTTATGATGAAGATGATGTGAATTAATTAGTTGTTTCTGAATTGTTGTGCTTACTTTTTCAGATTGAGATTAATATTATTTTCTTATAGTCAGGCAAATGTATTATTTAGCAAGTTGACTGGCAACTTAATTGTTCCTATTATTCAAATCACTATTAGTGTACATTCTCGTACACACGAGCGACACGCGTCATCGGTTGTCGCCAACACGGACTTGCCTCTGTTGCAGACGCGTGTCGCTTGTGTTTATGCACACTTAGGTACAATTCCGAAGGCGACCGGACCTCAACCGCAAACCAAAGCAGTATGCGTCACAGCTATCACAATAACAGACCGCAGCGACACGACTGGTCTCTATGTAAGTAGCTCTGTGTAACTACGTAACGTGCGTAACGTATTGTACGTTACGCCTTCAGTTATTGTACCTTTAGCTCGGGTTCAGATGGGTGATTTTCTCCCGCGGCGATTTTTTTTAGCGCACTTGATATTCAGCTGCTTAGCGCCGTGAGTTGAAGTTCCAACAGTGTGTTTTGATGCGCTGATGGAGATCTCAACGCTCGCCTCAACACCGAGAGTGAAAAATCCAGTGCGCGATAAAGTCCCGCCGGGATTTTTTACGATCGTGCGGACGTGTGCTTATTACCATTCTTCATTAACGTTATTAAATCTACGTAGTAGTTAGTGCGTCAATTTTGCTTCATATTTTATTGGAAAGTGTTTGCTCAACAACGTAAATAACGCATTGAATGTTGTTCAACTGCCAAAATGAAACCCATTCCTACTGTTCGTGTGTTACACAGTTACTCCGCTGTAAATAAAAAGAATAATTAAATAATCACTCACCCATTAGGTCTGCCAGCTTTACGCCTGTGTACTTCTGGAGTAAACTCTAACGCCTTAGGGATATACTGAGCACACTATATTCACTGAATGACTAGAATTTACACGTTTAAAACACTGAGGAAGGAGACTGGAAAGGGATGAAGAAAATATTGTGAATTAGTAAACAAAATCAAACAGAAAATAAATTTTGAATTTATTTAGTCAACGAAATTATTTTTTTTTACGTTTTTTGCAATTTGCGGGTCAGTTTCGGGTTTATATGTTGATTACAATATCACGGTAATATTATCATACAGTACTCCAACTTCATACAAACGGACGAAACGCGAGCTATACCTACGCGCCTCGATGTCGCTGTGCGCTCGGAGCGCAGACAGTCACGGCTGTACCGCAGTGTCGAACGGACGGTGTGTTGTTTTTTTAACAATAACCGCGCGATTTTTTCTCTAAAAATCAGTTAATATGACGAGTACGAAATATTGTGCTGTTTTTGGTTGCATGAATTCGTCAATAACGCATCCAGACATAAGTTTTTTTTAAATTACCTGGAAACTCTGAAAGGTGAGACTATAAAATAATTTTACTTACTAGTAGGTAGGTACATAATGTGTGTCTTTTTAATGGATAAGTGTATTTCCTTTTATCTCACGAAAAAAAAGGTGTTTGGATTAATAAATAAAGCGAATAGAGTAACGGAAAGTTATTGAGACGAGTGAAATAGGTAGTTATATGCGGTTCTGAATGAATCATGATACGGTAGGTACCTACCTACTTACGCTTGTGTTAAAACTTCGGTGCATGTGTGTTTTGTTAGTTTGCATAATTCAAAGTAAAGACGTGGTATTTTATTCTTAATAATATTTGTTTATTATCTGTGTGTATGAATAATACTAGAAAAAAAATGAAATCCACCAATCAAAAAACAACACGCATTTTTATTGAACACTTCCTATTCAATATACAAAGTATTTCATTTATTTATATAAAAAGGAAATTTACAATCACAAAACTAAATAGAAACAGAAAGTAGGCAAATGTAATTAAAATGCTGGAGACGGGCAGCCCTATCGCATGTTTACGTACCGCGCGGCTGTAGGTATTTATTTCCAAGAAGCGGCCGAGTTACAATACTGTATAGATAATATTACCGTGACAATATGATCCGCGATCGTAATAAATATGGCTTTACAGATTTATAATACGCACGCACACACACACACACTTCCGACTTCGACACTGTCTCCTTACGTCAAGTGAGCGTGGAGTGAGCTGTCAGTGTCATCCCATCTGATACTAGGGATTCTATTGATAATTTTATAATATAATTTCAAAGCTATAAATATAATATAGTTGACGGCACGGTTGGCGCAGTGGTTAAGCGATTGAGTGCTGCGTTGCGTGTCGCGGGTTCGATTCCCGTACGGAACAAATATTTTTATGACCCACAAGTAGTTGTTCCGGGTCTGGCTGTTTGTGTATGTGAGTTTGAAATGTTTGTAAATGCACCCACAATACAGGAGAAATTCCTAGTGTGGGGCAACGTTTTATTTAAAAAAAAAAAGCTAGTATTTTAGTTGCCAAAACATTACTATTTTGTGGATTTTTAAAATAAAATAGCAAAACAGGAACTTAGTAAGAATATCAATGTTGTTTTTTTTTTCCTATACTAGTTCTTATGTAGCGATGTTTTGGCAACTAATATACTAGCTTTGATAAATTATGATAAATTGATCAATAGAATTAGCATAAAAAAAATTTACTAAAATCTCGATTATGATTGTAAATGTTTGCTTGGTCAATCCCTAGCATCAGTGGGATGACGCTGACAGCTCACTCCACGCAAGTTTCGGTGAGATTTTTACAGAAGCGACATGCTGATTTTTGTTTCGCGATTTCAGGTTTGGTCCTATAGTCCTACAACAAGGCTTAAGAAAATAGGTGGCTCGTTTAGATGCCAATGTATACATTTTTATAATAAACTTCCTAGCCACATTCAAGAACTAAGCATTAATAAATTCAAATCTTTTATAAAGCTAAAACTATGCCAGAAAGCCTATTATACTGTAAAAGACTATATTGAGGACAAAAAAGCTTGGGATTGAGCTGCTCCAATAGGTCTAGACAGTGAATGTTGTTTATTTTTTATTTTGCTGATTTACACTTTGGTTTTTTTTTTTTTTCTTTCTTTCTAAATATCTATTTATATACAGAATGACATGAACATTTACTGTTTAAAGTCTTATATTATTTTAATTATTGTGAATGTGAGGACTATGTGGGTCATTGTTTCCGTTTTAATCATGGTCTGGCAGTTTGAGTGGTGTATGCGGTCTACACAAATGTCCTGTCCCTGGTATTGCTCGTCGAATCGTTGAGCTCCTTAAGTTCTGAGTTGAGCTGCACGGTTACTGACGAATGCGTGCACTGACTGCACAGGTCCACTCAGTGTGGTTCTTTCCTCAAAAGACCACTTCAGACACCAATCTACATGGTCCTCAAAGATTATATCCGGATTTTTATATACACATTGACATTGATGAATTTTATATGAACAATGACATAGATATTTACTTTGTAAAGTATCTTATTTTTATTATTATTACTGTGAGTGTGAAGACTATGTGGGTCATTTCTTTTTTTCGGTTTTCCTTCTTAGTTAGTTTTAATCATGATCTGGCAGTTTGAGTCATTTATGCGGCCTACCCAAATGTCCTTTCATTGGTATTGTTCGTCGAATCGTAAGGCTCCTCAAGTTCTGAGTTGAGCTGCACGATTTTTGACAAATGCGTGCACTGACTGGACAGGTCCGCTCAATCTGTGTGGTTCTTTACTCAAAAGACCATTTCAGACACTAATCTACATGGTCTTCACATTATCTGACCAAGATTATGTCTGGACTTTAAAAGAGACTGTGACCTCTGAGTTTGTTTCGGCCTTTCTTCTCAGAGTAGTCAGATAGGAAACGCCGACCTCATCTAGTTTACAAAAATATGATTGACATGTAAAAGTGTTTGTACAAACCTACTTACAGAAAATAAATCATTTATCATTTATCATTTAGTAAAAGTTTTTCATAATGATGAATACAATGAGCCCTTCAGATATGTCGTGTATGAATAAATAGACCTTTTACATTTTTTTAGCATTTTTTTAGCGAATCTCTGCAGACGTGGTAGGCATCGATATCTAAACACGATTAAATAAAACAAAATAAAATATCTGCCGGTCGATTCTGTAAAAATCTCACCGTGAAATCATAAGTGAAGTGAGCTTGAAGTCCCTAATGACAGCTCACTCCACGCTCACTTCACCCAAGTTTTCACGGTGAGATGGTTACAGAATCGCACGGTTGATGTTTTTTCGGGGGCAAAGACCGCTGGTAGTTATGTTACTTGAAGTGTGAGTTGAGAAAATTTGTTTTCTTTTGTATTATTGTGTTTTTAAAATACCCAAACCCATCACGTCCATAAAGGTTTAATAAAAATGATTTTTAAATTGATATTTCTAGTGACTAAACTAATTGCGGTCGTTGACCCCACAAAAAAGTCGTCAAATTAATTTTTTTTTTTGTTTTATCATGCTTAGATATCAATACCCATTACGTCTGCAGTGTCGCTAGCTATTTTAATTTGACTCTGTAGATCTTGGGGTTTCCCACGTTTTGACCATTCTACATTAAAACTAGAACTAGCAAAAGAAAAGGAAAAAAAACAGCACGTCGAATTGAAAACCTCATTCTTTTTAGAAACCGTTTAAAAAATAGCCGCCGCTCGCAGGAATGTTGCCTAGTTTCCAATATTTCTGTACGAGCAACAGTTTGGTCGCCATTTTGTTTTTTTTTTTTGTTTACTTTTTTACATTTTTAAGCGCTAGGCAACGATGTTTGTTCTATTGGAAGAATGTTTTTGTTCCTTTTTGTTCTATTTTTAAAATAGTAGGTAATATAATAATATTGATTTACTTTTTAGATTTTGCTGTGATATATTTAGAATAGAATAGAATAGAATACTCTTTATTATGTACACCATATAAATTACAGACATAAATATAACAAAAAAAAAAAATGATATATTTATTGTTGCTAGGCGTCTTCTGTCTGCCCTTCTTCCATGTGAACTGTAAGCTGTTACGTTATTATTATATCGTCGACCGTAGGTTCAATTGAGGTAAGGGACAAAATACCCAAAATGAGTTGAGTATACAGTTTTGTTCAGAATTTTTCGCTCTATCGAATGGTGAATAAGAAAAAATTCTAGCTTAAGAAAAATGTCCCTTACTCTAATGATTTTTGGATCCAAATTTCGAATCAGCCCCATAATAACAATGTATCTGAAAAACTATGCAATAGTTATAGGAACTTGAAATGGTGTAATTATCGCCGCCAATCCACTTCAAATAAGGTAAGGGTCTTCCCAATCAACGAATTACCATTACGTACGTCAAAAGTGTGTCCTTCATTTTCTGTCAAAAATCTCTTTACACTGTATTTTTTTCATAATTTTTTCCAACAAGTCCTTTACACTATTTTTTCATTAACAGATAACCAACGTAGAGGTCAGTTGGGACGGGACTACAAGATACTTGGTCAGTAAGGGACATTACTAACAAAATACGTTGTTGTAAGGGACATCTATTTTCTTAAATAGCTAAATCATTTAAATAAATGTTACACATGTAGATAGAGCACTAAAATACAAGTTTATGTGTGACATCAGACCCGAAAAAGGTTAATAACAAAAAAAGTTATGGGCGATTTAGTCCGAAAAAAAACTTTGTCGGCCTCTCCTGAAAAATCGTATTTTGTCCCTTACAGCAATTGAACCTACGGTCGACGATATCCCTTTTTAATAATACAATCCCCCAACAAATCCATTCTTATTATTAGGTCTTCTCCTGCCTCCATCAACATTTATATTGATCACGACGATTATCACTTCAAGAGAGGGGCTTGTGGCTAAGTAATAACAGCCGCACGGGTCGATTGCTCCGGTTAAGCTACGCTTGCTGCGGTCAGTCCGTGGATGGGTGACCATCTTTACATACCGAGACCCCTCCCTCCGTGCCTCAAAAAGCACGTTAAGCCGTTGTTCCCGGCTGTCATTCGTAGATCTTTGACAACCAGTCTTACCATCGGGTATCGTATTACCGGGTAACTGAATTGTGGAGGTCAGATTCATGTAAAATACTGATTGATTTTCAGCTACAAACGGTGAGATTGGAAGACGACCCAAAAATCGTTGGGAAGATGGTTAGGTTATTAATCGTTGGCTAGGTAGATGATGATCATCGCTTCATGCGATGCCTCCCTCTTCATCACATGACAAACGGTTCACTTTCAACTGTTCTGTCACCGGCGCCTCTTTCAAACTTCCCCTTATATTTCTTCATTATCATCATCCACAGCCCGACTTCCCCCACTACTGAGCATAAGCCTCTCTTCCCTTGTGCCCCCCCCCCCACGCTCCTGTGCCAGCCCCATCCAGGTTTCGGCCACGATGGTAACTATGTCGTCTGTCCACCTTCCCGCCGGACGACCGACATCTCGTCTTCCAGTCCTTGGACGCTTATATTTCTTACTTTATCCATTTTTGTCACTAGATACTTCCGTCTGAACATTCTACACTGGCCGATATTACAAGTTCGTAATAATTAATTAAAACTACCCTCAAACTGCAGACCAAATCAAAATTACAAAATTAATATTATAATATCAATTCGGACTCATAACTCGAAATCAATTAGAGATAGCGATTCGAATAGCTTCGTTCTCGTGTTCCGGACCGCTGCCGGACATCGGACACCGGACGCCGGACACGGATTTCCGGCCGGACATAGGCTGACCGGATTGGTTTTGAGCTGCGTTTTGTCGATTTGACTGCCGCTTCTAACTTTTATGAGTCATGTTTGTGGAGGCATACCTACCTTACCTTATTAACTTGATATTTATAAAGGAGTCTGCCGAAAACTGCCCCTCAACATGAAGACAGATCACAGAGGTTGTGTGTTCGAGCCTTGCCAGTTCCCAGTGGAAATTATTTCCTTTTTTTCCTCTGAACTCAGTAAGGGAGGAAGGGAGTGAAGTGCAGGAGGTAACAACGAGTGCGATAGGGAGCGTTGAGAAATGTATGAATGATATCAACAAACAAGTGAAGTAAAATTTCCCCAAAGATTGCCATACACCATTCGATATGGCTTATTTAGATCTACTTTCTCACGTTATCGAATGTCGAATTGTTAGATGTATAAATGGACGAGGGCCGAAAAACTGTTTTGCCCAGAGACTTCAATGTAACTTTGGAGGCCATTTTGACAATGTTCCCATCTACTTAGAGCAATGGTTATTTTTGCATTCTAGTCAGTATACCTCCTAGTCTACTTCACCGCGAGGTGGCGCTTGTGCGGTAAGGGGCATTTTCCTACACAAACTCGGCATACTCCTTTGTAAAAGCTGCCGGCTTTGGTCTAAAAGTCGTAAGCGTGTCCGCTAAGGCTAAGCGCGCACTACGAAACATAATCATTGCGAAAAAAAAATTGCCAATCTGTGAACAATACCAATATATTAGAATCCGCGCACTGCTACAAAAAATCGCATCACAGTGCGCGCTTAGCCTAAGCGTGGGTCCTGAGTTGGACTATCGAGGCAAGCATGTTTATTCGGTTTTTGTATGGATGCTGATTCGTTTCATGGCAATATGCTCGCCTCCACACACCACAACGGCAGTGTTGGGCACAATTGAATTAATTTTTTAATTGTAGAGGCTAACAATTACAATTTTTATGTCAACTAAATTAATTGCAATTAAATTAATTCAATTATTTTTTAATTGTGAAATGCAATTAAAATCAATTGCAATTAAATCTGTTAATTGTGGTTTACAATTAATTCAATTGCAATTAAAATTTTATTTACAATTAAATTAATTGTTTTAAACAATTAATATTTAATTTAATTACATATTTGATTAATGTAAATATGGCAGGAGTAGTGTTTTAATAAAAAAATTTATATAAAAAAAAAAACAACCGACTTCCAAAAAAACACTACAAAGTGAAAAATAATTTTAATTTTGGAAGTCGGTGTCGTTGGTTCCGCATTTTGGTTTTTTGACACCGACTTCCGAAATTAAAATTATTTTTCACTTTGTAGTGTTTTTTTGGAAGTCGGTTGTTTTTTTTTTTTATATAAAATTTTTTATTTTTCACTTTTTAGTTATATCTACCCCAATCAAATTCATATAAACACTACTTGCTATGTAAATATCAGTGACAGGAAGCTGCATCTGCGTTTATAGGGTACAGACGTGATGTTATGTTGTGCGATTGCGTAAACAGTGCATACATATGCGATAGCAGCAATCGCGGTTGTTTTACTGGTATTAATTATTATTATAATAAAAAAAAATTATAACCTTTGTAGTGAGTACAGGCGTGATATTATGTTGTGTGATGGTGTAAACAATGCTTAGATATGCTATAGCAACAATCGCGGTTAATCTGCTGTTATTTATTGAAGAGTTCCCCCGATTTCTACAAGATCCCATCATCAGATATTGAAATGGTGACAATGGGACCACACGGGAAGCACCAGCTTTCAAATAAAAAAAGAATCATGAAAATCGGTTCACCCAGTCGGTTATTATGAGGTAACAAACATAAAAAAAAAAAAAAAAAAAAAAAAAAAAAAATACAGTCGAATTGATAACCTCCTCCTTTTTTTGAAGTCGGTTAAAAATACCGTATAATACCAAAAGGCTATGTATTAAACAGGTATTTTAGTATAACTTACGGTATTATTGGTATTTTATGTATTTTATATTTTGATTCACTTTTTAAGATCCTGCATTATTACGAAGAGTTCTAGTTTAATAAATAAAATATATTTTAAGTGTCGATTGTATTCTATATTTTAGAATGACTAATTTGAATTTAATGATTAATTAATTACAGAACTTCACAGAGATCGTCATCGTGATCGTCATCGTGATCGTCATCTTCATCGTCATCATCGTCATCGTCATCGTTATCATCGTCATCGTCATCTTCATCGTCATCGTCATCGTCATCGTCATCGTGATCTTCATCGTGATCGTCATGTTGATCGTCATCGTGATCGTCATCGTGATCGTCATCGTGATCGTCATCGTGATCGTCATCGTGATCGTCATCGTGATCGTCATCGTGATCGTCATCGTGATCGTCATCGTCATCGTCATTGTCATCGTCATCGTCATTTTCATCGTCGTCGTCATCGTCATCGGCATCGTCATCAATCATCAATCCTGAATTATTCTAGTTAGGTACCTGTGCTACACTTTTACCTAATGTTCTGGCTTAAATCTAGGCTTTACATACCTTTGAGAATATTAAGGAATATTAAGGCTCTTGTATTGTTTGCATTATGTTTTTCAGTTAATGACATTTATTAATTGTTAACTGTAATTGTAAACGTGTATCAAACAATTAACAATTAATCAAATTTTTACAAGCACAATTAATTTAATTGTAATTGCAAAGTTTTACAAGCTTATTTGATTAATTGTTAATTGCGATACGTTACAATTACAATGAATTATTTTAGTTGTTAGTTGCAACTAAATTTGGCAATTTAATTGTTAGTTGTTAATTGCTTTCACAATTAGTTTTTGCCCCACTCTGCACAACGGACACCACATGGGACTTCAAAGTAATTGACGAAACGTCGCTGTAAGTACTAACTTTTCAGTCACAGAAGAGTCTCGATAATGTTAAAACTTGACAACCAATCACAAACTGATAGCTGTGGCGGCCCGGTGATATCGGCCCCAACTTACGAGTTTTAGGGCGTGGTTCGAACCCAGGCAGGCACCCCGACGACGCTGCTGTACGTGTCCAGACTGTACCACTCCACGAAGGTTGAGGAGATCGTAGAGTACCTGCGTGTGAAGACCAACTGGACTTTGAGGGTCGAGAAGTTGGAGCCGCGTCACAACACGAACTTCAAGTCGGTCATAGTGCGTGTTCCGACACATCATCTCGAGAAGTTCCTCAAGGAAGAGTTCTGGCCGAAGGGTGTTGTGTATCGCCGGTTTCGAGGCCGGCTACATGACACCAGTCAGCGAAACACGACGCCGACACTTCGTGTGTAGTAGTATAAGTTTGTTATGTTGTATTTATTTTTAGTATTTTTAAATTATATTATTATAGTATTGTATTTGTGATAATTTTGTATGTATTAGTTTATTTTAAGTATGTTTGTAGTAGTATGTATTGTTTTGTTCTATGGGCCTTAGTTGCCTGAAATAAAGGAATAAATAAATAAACTTTACTTAGTGTATTTAATTTCATCATCGCTCTTAAAACGGTGACAGAAAATATCGAGAGGAAACCGGCATGTCCTAGAAAAATAAATTCGAAGACATGTGACATACACTAACCCGCACTGGGCCCGCGTGGTGGATTACGGCCCACTCCATCTCACAGAGAGGAGGCCTGTGTCCCAACAGTGGGGACATTGTAGGCCGATCATGATATGACATGGGACTGCAACATACCTGACGAAATGTAGATGAATTTACCTTTCTACCTACCCCTTTGGGTCATAAAGGCGTGATTTTACGTACATTCCAAGGCACAGAACAGTCTCGATAGAGTTGCCCGTAAAACTTGAAAACCAATCACAAAATGATGCAGATAACTCAGCTTATAGCCTTGTGAAGCAATCGATGTAGGCTCTAAAATAGTCTGAGCTATTTCAATCAAAGGAGGGAGGGGCTTGTGACTAACAAGGAAACCTCGCGAGGTGTCCCTCACCGATTTAGTTGCGGCTTTACTATAATAATCTACATGAAAAATGATGAGATACGTATTTTTTCTTTTTTGCTAACAAACGTTTTAAAGGGGTGAAAATCACCCTCAAAGTTCGTACCCCAAAATGATGGTTTGCAGTTTTCACATATTTCTAATAAATTTTTCCAAAATGACTTTAACCATTAAAAGGAGCATAAAAAATTATGAATAATACCTTTATTCACATATTTATAAGACTTAAAATATTGGTCCCGGCTGTCATTAGTCGATTTTTGACAGTCGTTACAGGTCGTCAGTAGCCCGAAAGTCTGACAACCAGTCTTACGAAGGGGTATCGTATTTCTCAGTAACTGGGTTGTGGAGGTCAGATAGGCAGTCGCTCCATGTAAAATACTGGTATTCAGCTGTATAATAATACTTATGTTTCTATCATGGCAAAATAATAATAAAACGGACTAAAAATTATTAAAAATTATAAAATAAAAAAGCACTCGACGCTTTTAGAATACAATTTAAGTAAAAATTATTTTATAATTTTTTGTGCATTTTGAAAGCGTTTTTTCACCTACATAATATTTTTATTTGTAACTTTCGCGTCTAGTGCATTTTCATCAAGTTAATAAGTATTAAGTCAACAAAGTTAGGATGAGTAGGGGCTACTAGCAAACTCGAGGGGTTTACGAGTAGCCCCTTAAGAGTTCCGCTATCCACCTCCTGGCTCCATCATCAGACCCTCGATACCAAGTGCAATAATAATAATAATAATAATATTCCACAACTTTCACACAACGCCATCTAGTCCCAAACTAAGCAGAGCTTGTGCTATGAATACTAGACAACTGATAAACATACATATATATTTCTAAATACATACATATTATAGATAAATTACACCCAGACAAAGAACAAATTATCGTGCTGATCACACAAACATTTCTCCTGGGTGGGAATCGAAACCACGACCTTGCGCATAGCAGTCAGGGCCACTGACCACTAGACCTACAGAGGCCTGTCAAATCTAATCAATCAATAATAATAATAATAAAATTGTTTATTCACCAAAAAAAGCTACAGATATACATAAAACAAAACAAATGTTGCAAAATCTGTACAATAATTTATGAAACCCTGCCTCTTAAACTAGGATCACCTGTATTTTAAGAGACAGTGTTCGGCCGAGCAGTTCCTTAAACATAATTTAATACTATAGGTGATCGGTACTGAGGTAAATCAGGATATTATTAAACTTAAATGGTTTAGTTGTGTGTTAGTGTGTGTGTGTGTGTGAGTGTGTGTGTGTGTGTGTGTGTGTGTGTTTGTGTTTGTGTGTGTGTGTGTGTGTGTGTGTGTGTGTGTGTGTGTGTGTGTGTGTGTGTGTGTGTGTGTGTGCGTGTTTACGACTTTATGGATTGGACATATAGGCGTATGTGTGCTATTATTGTGTGTGTTAGACAGTGAGTACTTTTGTTGCTAGACGATGTATGTGAGTAAAGACTGTGTAGGCATAGTCTTTTTGTAATAGCCACTCTGTTACTATGGGTTTAAGTTTGTGTACGGTTAAATGTATAATATTTATTTGCGAGTTAATTTGTTGGTATATGTGTCTACTTAGTGTGTAGAATTGATGTGTTGCGAAGGTGGTTTTGTGCTGGGTTCTTGGAAGAAGATTAACTCGCTTATTTGGATTTGGCGGAGGCAGACCGACATGTATTCTAAGAAGTGATCTGAGCACATACAGTTGCCGTACCGTCAGAACCTTATAACAGTCATATTGGACTCGTCAAAACAAATCATATGAGCCCAAACTCAAAGGGTTTACTAGTAGTCACTGAAGAGTTCCACTGCCCACCACCTGGCCCCATCATCAGATCAGCTCCAAGACACCAAATTATGGTTTTGTCTTCCGAACTACATATACATACAAATAAAAGCTTCATTTCGATACGACAATTAAAAGTAGGTTAAAATTGACTTCGAAAATTTTGTTACATTGTTAGTTTTTTGTTTTTGTTTTTTAAAAAAAAAACGTTGCCCCACTCTAGGAATTTCTCCTGTATTATGGGTGCGTTTACAAACATTTAAACTCACATACACAAACAGCCAGACCCGGAACAACTACTTGTAGGTCATACAAGAAACTAATAAAAGCGTGTTAAAAAGAAGGGAAATAATAACGTAATAATAGGTTTGACGGTGCGGAACCCTCAGTATCGGTGTCTTTTTTCAAATCATTGGAACTACTAAGTAAACTATCAAAGCACTTGAAAAAAGGTAGCCTAGGCTGAAATTAAGGCAGTTTGGTGGGCAAACTTTTAGCTCTAACGACCAACCTAAGCTTTTGCTTTTTTTGTTATTAGAACAACTTAGTTAGCAAATAAAACTAGGAGAGTTGGTTGTCTATGATCTTGAGTTTTTACCTTGACTTATGTACTCATTTATTTTATACTAATTGTAAGATAAATATTGGAACATAGTTATTTAATGGAGTTTTTGACAGGCCTGTTGGTCTAGTGGTCAGTGGCCCTGCCTGCTATGCGCAAGGTCGTGGGTTCGATTCCCACCTACGACAAACATTTGTGTGATGAGCACGATCATTTGTTCTTTGTCTGGGTGTAATTTATCTATAATATGTATGTATTTAGAAATATATATGTAGGTATGTTTATCAGTTGTTCTAGTACTCATAGCACAAGCTCTGCTTAGTTTGGGACTAGATGGCGTTGTGTGAAAGTTGTGGAATATTATTATTATTATTAGCTTGCGGTATGAGTAAACTGGTAGAAATCGTCACATAACGAAAAAGTATTATAATCCTTGCAACCCTCTCGAGAGATAGTTTTCATGGTTTCCGAAGCCAATAGCGAGGTCAAAATGAAAATCCAACATGGCGAAAACTTTATGAGAGCTTCTAAAACCTTAAACTAGATGGCTCTGCATTAAAAACGCGTATTCATTTCACACTTTCTCTCTCTCTCTCTTTCAATCATATACGAGTGTGTGCGTGCGAGTAAGAGTATCGCGTAAGGAACTTCGTTCCTGACGGGACCCCGACCGCACACGTTTTTTTATTATTATACAAGGTGTAACTTAAATAACGCACAACCTCTTAAGGGGTCATTGTACTCATCATTATGAACAACTTTTACTATGGGATCAAACCGGAAATAGCGAAAAAAAAATCAGCTGTTCCCTACATTTTGACGAGTTATGCGAACATAAATGTAGGGAACAGCTGATTTTTTTTTCACGATTTCAGGTTTGGTCCCATAGTAAAAGTTGTTCATAATGATGAGTACAATGACCCCTTAAGAGGTTGTGCGTTATTTAAGTTACACCTTGTATAGGACTTCAACATACCTTCCGAAATGTAGGTGTACTATACTCCTCTGTCAACCCTTTCGTGAAATAATACCGTGATGTTATATCTCTTTCGTATTTGGGTCGTTTATCTGCAGATATTATTGATATGACTACTCGGCCCCTATTCATTACCCTGCAATAGGACGGACGCGACGCGACCCGACGTTAAAATAGAATTGGTGCAACTGAAGTAAATTTAAGTTCAGTGCAGTGGTCTCGAACCTACCGATTTTTCGGTATTTCTACCGATATGGGCTCACATAAGATGATTGTTATAAATTAGTCTGTAAGTTTTTTTTTTTAATAAATAAACGAATTTGATTGAGGGGCCCGTGGCTAAATAATAACAGCCGCACAGGTCGATCGATCAGGTTAAGCTACGCTTGCCGCGGTTGGTCTGTGGATGGGTGACCATCTTTACATACCGAGACCCCTCCGTGCCTCGAAAAGCACGTTAAGCCGTTGGTCTCGGCTGTCATTCGCAGATCTTTGACAGTCGTTACGGGTAGTCAGAAGCCCGAAAGTCTGACAACCAGTCTTACCTAGGGGTATCGTATTACCCAGTAACTGGGTTGTGGAGGTCAGGTAGGCAGTCGCTCCATGTAAAATACTGGTATTCAGCTGCATCCGGTTTGACTGGAAGCCGACCCCAGCATAGTTGGGAAAAGGCTAGGCAGATGATGATGAATTTGATTGAATATTGTATTTTTTTTTTGTCAAATACCTACCGATCTACCGATCTCACTCTACGACGTTCGAGACCACTGGTTCAGTGCATCTTTCTCTTTCTATTTCATGGATAAACGGACAGAAGATAAATATTAGTTTGGATACTCCATAGACAAGTTTAGACGTGATTAAAAAATTGGCAACTTTAAATACGTCAATTTACGTCAGACGCTGACTAATTTGACAGGACTAAACTAATACTTATCTTCTGTCCTTTTCTTAATGAAATAGAAAGAAAAAGATGCACAGAACTTAAATTTAGTCTAGTTTGTGAACAAGGGGCGCCATTGTGGCTGTTCATAGCTGTGTTGAGGTAGGCAGATAAAGTCCTCCAGACCGAATTTCGGGATCTTAAGCGGAGACTAGCCATCGGTGCAAGAGATACAAGAGCGCGGACACAGGTGCACTCCCTCTTCCCTCACTCACATTGTCCGATGGGACGGCAATTCGACACGACTGGAGGGCGATCAGGCGTAGGGCCAACGGCTTACCGTATGGTAGGCAGATATCAACATTATTTCATACATCCACATTTTTTATGATGGGGACTTCAACATTATTTCGCCTTTTCCCAACTAACCTAAAGATGTAGTAGTTGGCATACCTGTTGGTCGGCAGGCCTGTAGATCTAGTGGTCAGTGGCCCTGACTGCTATGAGCAAGGTCGTGGGTTCGATTCCCACCCAGGACAATTAATGTTTGTGTGATGAGCACGATCATTTGTTCTTTGTCTGGGTGTATATATTATTATATGTATGTATTTAGAAATATATATGTATGTTTATCAGTTGTTTAGTACTCATAGCACAAGCTCTGCTTATTTTGGGACTAGATGGCCTTGTGTGAAAGTTGTGGAATATTATTATTTTTATTATTATTAACTATGTTGGGGTCGGCTTCCAGTGTAACCGGTTGCAGCTGAATACCAGTATGCTACATGGAGCAACTGCCTATGTGACCTCCACAACCCAGTGTCTAGGTAATACGATACCCCTTGGTAAGACTGGCTGTCAGACTTTCGGGCTTCTGACGACCCGTAACGACTGTCAAAGATCCACGAATGACAGCCGGGACCAACGGCTTAACGAGCCATGAAGCGGTTTTGATATGAAAGGATGGTCACCCATCCACAGACCGACCAAGTTCGCGGTAAACGTAGTTTAAAACCTGATCAATTGAGCCGGATCGAGCCATACATTTGCTGCACCAGGTTGGACTTACATCTTGCCACTTGTGTCCGGAGACGGTTCAGATACTTCCAAGTGGGCCACGGAAGGTTATATCCTGCAGGGAGATGCTCCAAAAGACAGCTACTCTTAAGCAGAGTTTATTAAAAACACACAATTCCAAATCCCTCCGGAAAACATCGAACGTGACGAAATATAATTTTATTTAAAAAAAACTAGTATATTTTTTGCTCGCTAAACATCAATACTTCATCAAATAGAGTGCGACACCGCGACTGAATTATATATACACGACAAATGTAATAAGTTCCCTCCTCGGAGACACGTGGCGAGGGATGAAAAACTGGAGGTCATAACATATTTATCATTGAGATAGGATGGCTGTGCCGTTGGTGTCGTGGTCATGAAAGACGGCTGAGTTCCATTTAAAGAAAATTATACTCGTAATTATAATATAATAATAAATAATAATATAATAAACATTTTTTATTTCTCTTCCACAAAGGCGCCTTAAAAATATGAATATACTACATCAGATAAATCCTTTGTGGGAGACTGGTATCTGCACTAGCGAAACCCTGTCACACAGATTACCAGGCCCCCCCCAAAAAAGTGTTTTAGTATTAAATCTTAAATGCTAACAAATTATTGTAACCTTTAGTAGAAGAACACAATAATCAAACAAATGGAAAAACTAGATTTACAAAATAAAATTATTATTGATAATTGTAATAGTAGACTATGTTAAAGTGAATTGCGGTGTGGAGTGGTGTGGTGTTGTGGTGTGATGTGATGTGGTGTGGTGTGGCATGGTGTGGTGTATTGTGGTTTGATGTGAGGTGTGTTAGGTAGGCTGAAAACACATTTATTTTAAAACAAGTAAGAGACTTTCTGTGCTATCATAATCAAGTTCCAATAGATATGTGGTGAGTACTTTCTTACATTTAGCTTTGGTAAGAGGGTATATTTTTAGAAGAGAGTTTAGTTTATTATATAAAAAAACTGCCTAGAAAACCAAAGTTTCGGCGCGAAAGACTACTTTTACACATTTGAGTAGTGCAAACATTTGTCTTAATGCGTTTATGGGCGTGCAAGGATGCGTTATAGTGTAACGAAGAATGTTTACGCAATATTGTCTGGACGATAAACAGTTGTCGAACCGTAAGAACCTTGCACATATCGTAGAGTTCAGTGGTAGGGTGAAAAAATGGTAAAGCGTGGGCTACCTTGAGCACCGCTCTTTGTGCTCGCTCGACCTTAATCATGAACGATTTAGGGGCGCCACCCCAGGCAGAAATACAGTAGCTTAGTACAGATTGACAGAGTGCAAAATATATGTATTATATATATATTATGTTTCTTGCACTAGCATATTTTTAATAGCAGTTCAGCGGCATGATTCCGCATCACACTTACAAAGAGAAAATCGGGCGAGAAACTCCACGGACACTCTTTTAAAACAAAATAATAGTTCAAATCAAATCCAAAGTCATGTATTTAAATTAGGCCGAGAATCAAGACTTTTTGAACATCAAAATTACATAAGACATTCCGCCAAACCCCTCCCCCACTCCACCAATTCAAGAAGAAAGAAGAAGTGGCGCAACAAATTGTCCAGCAGCACTGCTGTCTGTTCAGTTAGAAGAACTTGATTGTATACAATAGTACGAGTAAGCAATTAACATTATCAAAATCAAAATCAAAATCAAAAGTCATTTATTCAAACTAGGCTGAGAATCAGCACTTTTCGAACGTCAAAATTACAAAAGACAGTCCCCCAAAACGCCCGCCCTTCACCACTTCCTAGTGCTTTCGCTGGGAAGAAGAAGTGGCGCAACAAACTCCCCAGCAGCACAGCTGTCTGTTCAGTTAGAAAATACTTGACTGAATACAATACAAGGTATGCAAAGCAATTAACATTACAAGACACAGGACACTAAATTCAATTATCTGCCATATGTCAGCTAGCAACGCCAATATACCAAGAAATACAATAAAAAACTATACGTAGGTACTCAAGCAAAAATTAATAAACGAAAATTAAATAAAAGCCTCCAGGTATGAAGGGCGTGACCGCTAACATATTTATGCAATGCTGGGTTCTGTTTACATAGCTGTCGCTTGAAGTCACAAATGATAAACTAGGACCATCGAAGGAAACTAAATAAACAAGTTATTACTAATTATAACAATAATAAAACCATGGTCAGCAAGACGACCAGTCACCACAAGCAGCACCCGTTCACGAGCATAACGCAAAGATCAGCCATTACCCCCCTCGCCATATTTGAGGGAAGGAGGCAACCCGACCCCCGACGCTACCGCAAGCAGTGACATCTGAGGGAGCATGACGAACTTGCTGCCGGTTGCTCAGGTAAGAATAATATGATCAATCGTCGAGGTCACTAGCTAACCACATATTGTAATCAACTCATTAGAAAACATTTAAATTATGAAACACGAAACATTAATTTATTTGCCATGTGTCAGAAACATCATTTGTGATATTAGATATAATATAGTAGCTGGGGTACCCGGCTTCGCTCAGGGAGTTGATATTAGATTCCAGAATGTTCTGGAATATTGTGGATTGCTCTCGAATACTCTCGAATGTTTCCGAACATTCCAGAATATTGTGGAATGTTGTGGAATGCTCTCGAATACTCTCGAATTTTCCCAGACATTCCCGAATGTTCTGGAATGTTGTGGAATACTCTCGAATGTCCGCCAACATTTCAGAATGTTCTGCAATGTTGTGAATGCTCTCGAATGTTCTGGACTATTCTAGAAATTTCTAGAGGGCGAAAATTTCAGCCCTTATATCTTCAAAAGCATGCCCTTCAGGCTAAAACGGGAACCTTCTTCATGGTAAGGAGATAAAGGGTTACCAAACCATATAACTCCCTTGATCTTACCGGGACTCATTTCTGAGTTTTAGCGGCACGCACATTGTACACTTTCTTTTATAATATACAACATGTAACGTTAAATGCGCAAAACCTCAGTCACCCCAACTGATTTTTAATTCAATTGACCTATTTCAGAGAGAAAATAAGTCATTAAAAAAATTGTAAAGGTTTTATGTGCTGTTTTAGTTTTACTGGCCATTCTGATCGTTTCTTGCGTCTGCGACGACGCTTTATCGAGGGAGGAGTCGTCACCGAGCCGCTGCGCCGCGCTGACACTGGCTTGCTGGTTTTCTTGGCTGAAATAGACACGGCCGTTTTTAATGAAGATTTTTTTGAAAAATGTGACCTGTATTAAAAGTGGTTCAATTGATTCTGCTCGTTATTCTGATCAAACTATTTTCAGGTTACACGTTGTATATTGATTATGTATAATATAACCTCGTAACGCCCAATGTACAATGTATTGAACAAAGTGACATACAGTATTACACATTGCAAACATGCATTTAAATTAATTAATGTACATTGTAATGTACATTGGGCGTTTAGGAGAAGGTTTTGTTTTTAGTCTGGGCCGGAATGCCGTATGTAGCTTTGTTCAATACATTATACATTGAGCGATTAGCTCATCTTGCGAAATTTTGCTTGGGCGTTACGAGGATAAAGGAGAGCTGTCGTGGCCCAGTGGTAATGGCCGCGACTTACGAGTAGTAGGTCCGGGGTTTGAACCCAAGCAGGGACCTTACTTTGTGTTAGTTATTTCATCGCCACTGCTCTCAAAACAGTGAAGGAAAATTTCGTGAGAAAACCTGCATGAACCAAAAAAATTGAAGCAATGTGACATTTGCCAACCCGCACTGGGGCCGCGTGGTAGATTACAGCCCACTTCCTCTCACAGAGACGAGGGCTGTGTCTGAGCAGTGAGAACATTACGTCAATCTTGCGCTGGCAAGCACAATAAATTGTTTGTTTAGTGTTTGGGTCACAAAGATACAAACTGTGCCTAGTTTGGAACCCATTGATCTGTCTAAGTTTTCTGTTGGTTAGAATTTCATACCGTGTTACTCGTATGCTTAAGAAATATTATGTGAAAGTTAGATATATAAATTATTTAGCGCACACAAAAGACAGCACAATACACAAAAGTACAATTAGATGATAATCAATTACCTACATGAATATAATAAAACCGGCCAAGCGCGGGTCGGATTTGCGGACGTAGGTACCCATCACTACATCACTACATAGTATAAAACAAAGTCGCTTCCCTGTCTGTCTGTCCCTATATATGCTTAGATCTTTAAAACTGCGCCACGGATTTTGATGCGGTTTTTTTCAATAGATAGAGTGATTTAAGAGGAAGGTTTATATGTATAATACATGCATAATATAGTAGAGAAACACTGATAATTTTAGAGGTTTCTAATGTAATGTCGTAAATAAACACGTTTTTTTGCGCTTACATTGTAAACGCTGGCTGAACCCTTCGAGATAGATCAAAATAATGTACTACAGTATTGTACACCTTAAAAAGGTCTACAAAAAAGTCCGCGATGGTATATGTCTATCTCTTAGGGATAACCCACAATAACCATTTTTTATCCTATACTTGTTACGAGAAATAATGGCTCTAAAATTATCAGTGTTTCTCCATTGCACCCGTGCGAAGCCGGGGCGGGTCGCTAGTTGTCTATAAAAACGACAAAAAAATCATGTCTGTTGTGTGGGAGCCCCCTTAAATATTTATTTTATTCTGTTTTTTACTATTGTTTGTTAAAGCAGCCACAGAAATACATCATCTGTGAAAATTTAAACTGTCTAACAATCACGGTTCATGAGATACAGCCTGGTGACAGACGGACGTACGGACGGACGGACTGACGGACAGCGGGTCTGTTTTTCCCATTGGGTACGGAACCCTAATAAAAACAAGGTGCCGATAAAAAACAAATAGTAAAACACACAATATATCGAGGTAAAAGTGACACTATGACAAATACTTAATAACGTAAATACACAGTGCGGTGTGCGTCTCACGCTTGTACCAAATAGGAATCCAGCTCAGCATTTGTCAGGCAAATAAAAAAAATTGAATGATATGTCTGAACAACGTAGAAAGATGAGGCGTTAAAAAGTGTCCGACTTGGGAATCGAACCTAGGACCTCATGCTCAGCAGTACCGATCACCAGACCAATGAAGCTGTAATAGTCCAGTGTCTGAGAATATCATCATCTGCTTAGCCTTTTCCCAACTATGTTGGGGTCGGCTTCCAGTTTAACCGGATGCAGCTGAATACCAGTACTTTACATGGAGCAACTGCCTATCTGACTTCCACAACCCAGTTACTGGGTAATACGTTACCCCTAGGTAAGACTGGTTGTCAGATTTTCGGGCTTCTGACACCCGTAACGACTGTCAAAGATCTACGAATGACAGCCGGGACCAACGGCTTAACGTGCTTTCCGAGGCACGGAGGGGTCTCGGTATGTAAAGATGGTCACCCATCCACAGACCAACCGCGGCAAGCGTAGCTTAACCTGATCGATCGACCTGTGCGGCTGTTATTATTTAGCCACGGGCCCCTCCCACGGTTTCATGTCTTTTATTATATGTATATTTATTTAGATAAGTATAATATAATTTATGTATGTATTCATTGTATCGTGTAAATGGTACACCACAGACTGCCTACAGTATTTGTCTCTCCTTCCCTTTTCAATCCATCCAAAGGTTTTATGCTCTTAGCGATAAGACCGCCCATTTTGTCACTCTTTGTACAATTTATATATTTATGTCTGTAATTTATATGGTGTACATAATAAAGAGTATTCTATTCTATTCTATTACATTGGTACACCACTCATATACAATTCAGTGCTCGTCTGTCTTTACTACCTCTCGTTACGAGCGTCGAGCCTACCTCACTGTGTCACATATATGGTTTATGTTAGCTGGGCTGTATGTTAAGAACATAAAACATTACACCCTCCTTCTGGGGCAGTCGGGCAAAAATAGTGACTGCTTTAAGAGTTCATTAACTAAAACTAGTGTTTTGGAAGAGCCGTAGTTCTTATCTAAAAGGGTCTTCAAAATGTCAAAGAATACCTTGCAAGTCTTGTGTGTCTTGTAACGTGGTCATTAGATCGATTCCCAGGCAAAGAATTAACTATTAGGTTTTTGCTACAACAGTTCCTCAGAAACAGACTGGAATCTGGATTTATTTCTATTACATTACATGTGAATCACAAATAACTAGCGAAATCAGATGACATTGTACATCTGTGTCTATCTCATCAAGTATTACAGAGACAGGAACGCGCGACATAAACGTAACGTAAATTCGGACGATTTATGATCGAAAATACAACTATCTTAAGATAGCATTTTGGTATACATTTTTGTAAAAAGGTCAATAAGTAGTAACACTCATTATATGAACGAAGTCTTAAAACTAAGTAAATATTGCGTTTGAAACGAGTAGGTATTTTCAATTTTAAAATGGTTTTTAACATACAAACAATAATATTATACAACGTGTAACGTTAAATGCGCAAAACCTCAGACACCCCAACTGATTTTTAATTCAATTGACCTATTTCAAATAGAAAATAAGTCATTAAAAAAATTGTGAAGGTTTTATGTGCTGTTTTAGTGTTACTGGCCATTCTGATCGTTTCTTACGTCTGCGACGACGCTTTGTCGAGCGAGGAGTCGTCACCGGGCCGCCGCGCCGCGCTGACATTGGGTTGCTTGACCTATTAATAAATAGACAAGGCAACGTTTTTAATGAAGATTTTTTGAATAATGTGACCTATATTAAAAAGTGGTTCAATTAATTCTGCTAGTTATTCTGATCAAACTATTTTCAGGTTTTGCGCATTTAACGTTACACGTTGTATAAAACAATACGGTTCGGGGCGAAGATAAAGACTCGTAAAATATTATACACTTTTGTTGCGCAGCCCAGTTGACGGACGTCACACGACTCTTATCAAAAAGGGGTGCGCGTCGAATGGTTTTAAAGGAAGCTTCTAGAATGTTCTAGAAGTTTCGACTCGCTCTCATTGTCCGAGCGGGAACGAGAGGCGTTTCCGCCAGAAACGCGCGGATCGTGGCAGGCACGTGGCAGTAGAGCGGTTAGAAATAGGTACGCACTATAAGTTCCAATTTACGTTACACTTACTGCTTACTGCTACTTTTGTAACGATTTTTATGATTTAAAAGAGTGTCCGTGGAGTTTCTTGCCCGTTCTTCTCCACAGGTACCTACTACGCTTTGGAATGGGCAACTAGCTTCATCTTTCTGACTGACCGACCCTTTGACAATTCAAAAGTGCCTGTAATTGGTTTACTTGAAATAAATGCCTCAAGTAAACCAATTATTAATTTGAGTTTTGAGTTTGAGTTTCTGCGTGCGTTTATGATAGTCCCAAAAGGAGAAACAAAGCTAAATATTTTTATACAAAACCACAACAACATTTTCATGTCTCGACAATTTCACTACAGAACCATACAATTATCTACAACTAGCAGCGCCTCGCGGTTTCACCCGCATAAGTTTCGAACCCGTGGAAATATCTGGATAAAAAATATTTTATGTGTTAATCCTGGTTATAAACTGTCTGTGTGCCAAATTTCATCCAAATCCGTGCAGCAGTTTTTGCGTGAAAGAGTAACAAACATCCATCCATCCATCCATCCTCAGAAACTTTCGCGCTAATTATTATTTTTAGTAGGACTCCTAACAGTAATGTCTACATCTTATTGTCCATATAAATGTCATTGTTTAGGAATGAACGGAAGACTTCATGTTTCATTCATAGTGAAGACCGTCTTCAAGTGAACTTTCAAAGTCGAAGAGCTACGAAACGTAGTCGAGATAGACTGTATAATTTATGAAGACGTGTTAAGTCAGATAAATTAATTGTTGCGGCGCGGTGAGAAGCAAATTTTTAGGTGATTTTTTTGGTTTTTTTTGGTGTTTTTTTGGTGGTTTTTTGGTGATTTGAATTTGAATAGCGCATCGCAGCAACAAACGTTCAAAACAGTTTGTTGTTACTTGAATCGAATGACCACAAAAATAAAAGAAACTGTGCAGTTTTAATTTGATTAAATTAAAAAGTAAATGCGCGGCTTATTGGAATAATTTTTAGCTTGAATTCCCTTTATTATTATTAAATAAACTATGATATATTACGCGAATGCGAATGGACTGCCAACTTAATTGGTCCGTATATTTAAAAATCAGAGCTGTCATACTTTGACAGTTGTAGGTACGGGCTTATAAGTCGATTCGCACCAATTTACTCTCCCGAAACGGGCACACGGAATTTTGATAAAGTGTTTCAATTTGCTTAACAATTGATTTCCTGGTTAAAGACATATAATTTTCATAAAGTAATTTACATTTCACTTACACGAGAACATATTTAAACAAAGTATAAACACTCATTATTGTCCTTCGACACTCGGACTTACAATTAACCTGACGAATTAGGTTATACATTATCCATTAGTAACACACATTATTAAGGTCCGTGGGTACTCCTAAAAATCTAATACTGTGTCACTACACTTTTGACAAGCCTGTTAGTCTAGTGGTCAGTGGCCCTGACTGCTATGCCCAAGGTCGTGGGTTCGATTCCCACCCAGGACAAATGTTTGTGTGATGAGCACGATCATTTGTTCTTTGTCTGGGTGTAATTTATCTATAATATGTATGTATTTAGAAATATATATGTTTATCAGTTGTCTAGTACCCATAGCACAAGCTCTGCTTAGTTTGGGACTAGATGGCGTCGTGTGAAAGTTGTGGAATATTATTATTATTATTATTAAAAAACTACGCGTAACTACCCTGCTGCGCGTTTGGCAACTATAATACTAACTTTGAAATTATATAAAACTAGCTAACAAACTAAAATGTGTTTATTTACGACATCACATTAGTAACCTCTAAAATTATCAGTGTTCTTCTATTATATTATGCATGTATTATACATATAAACCTTTCTCTTGAATCACTCTATCTATTAAAAAAAACCGCATCAAAATCCGTTGCGGAGTTTTAAAGATCTAAGCATATATAGGGACAGACAGACAGGGAAAGGAGTTTGTTTTATACTATGTAGTGATGATCAATAGAATTAGCATAAAAAATGTTAGTAAAATCTCGATTATGACTGTAAATGTATGCTTGGTCAATACCTAGCATCAGTGGGATGACACTGACAGCTCACTCCACGCAAGTTTTCACGGTGAGATTTTTACAGAATAGACCGGCAGTACGTCAGAAACAACATAAACCTATTAAATTAACGAATTACCCTAGTCTTTCACACAGTAATATGTTGACATCGTACTTATCTACATTAAGTCAACAAAGCTATTAACTACTGGACTATACCTTACCTTAGTTATGTATTTATTCGCTAAGTGAACAATGTATGTTCTTTTAGAATAAATAAAGTATCTTTAAACCCAATTTCATCGCGTGCCATTGTTTTACTCAGTAACTGGGTTGTGGAGCTCAGATAAACAGACGCTCCATGTGAAATATTCAACTGCATCCAGTTAGACTGCAAGCCGACCCCAACATAGTTGGGGAAAAGGGCAGGCAGATTTTGGTGACGTGCGAAAAAAACTTGGAGCAGTATTTTTTTAGTATAAAATGCATTCGTTATACGCCAAAGCTTCCTGTATTTATTTACTGCAAACATTCTCGTTTTGTTTGTTATTTAAATATAAATGAAACGTGAGTGAAACTGCGGGTCTGACTAGTGAATAAATATATAGAGTGTAGAGCAAACTGTTTGCGAATTACAAATAACTGTGAATGTACGAATACAGGCATTTCTATACCCGTATGGCGTATCCCACTATGGGGGAAGTTAAGGTTGTGAAAGAGATGATAAAATCTACTGTAAAAACCAAAACCAGTCGGTTATCTTTTAAAGTGAAGGCACGTGAACATATCCGTCAGAAGTTTCCCGTAACATCCCAGCGCTGATTTGCGGGATTCGTTTTCTCCTCTACCGATATTTTTTTCTCCTGACAGTTCATTTTGTTTATATGTATGTATGTAAGTATCTATCTATGTATTAGTATTTATTCTTGTATTTTTATTTTTATTTATTTATTTACTTCGAACACAGATGATTCATATTGTTGTTAGTAACTCTTATAAAAGTACGTTAGTAACATCCTGAGCAATAAACAAAACAAAACTAAAATGAAATATGCAAACACTAATTCACTAATTCATAAACCTATAACTATGACTATGCCCCCTTCCCGCAGCACCAGACCCGCAGCTGTGCATACGGGTCCAGTGCCCCAGCAACGGGCAATCTGGCTTATTCGATATCACCTTTAGAATGCTGTTGGTGCTCGCTCGAATCCTACGCATCAGGGATGCTGTTCTTTTTCGCATAATAGCATGAAAGCCATCTATCTCTGCTTCCGCAAACATCCCTGATGCGCTACAGAACCGCGGGAGCCCCAACAGTACCCTAAAGGCGTTATTGTACTGGACGCGAAGAACGTTGTAGGCCCTCTGCGTATGTCTAACCCACAGGCTGCACGTGTAGAAAGACTGGCAAAACGCCTTGAACAGAGTGAGTTTCACTTCTCTAGTACATCGTGCAAACCTACGGGCCAGCATATTACATCGGACCGACAACGCTCTTCGCTCCCTTTCAATATCACTGTCATCATTCAAGTCCTCATTTACTATGTGGCCAAGGTACTTAAAATGCGACACTCTATTTAGAGGTACACCATACAGAAAAACCGGAGGCACTGTCTTAGGCTTCTTAGTACCAACCCTAAACACCACAAGTTCACTCTTCCGTACATTGTACAACAAACCATGAGACGTGGCGTACTTCTCACATATCTCCAGCATCCGTCTGAGTCCATCAACCGAGGGACTCAGCAGCACCATATCATCTGCATAACTTATACTATTAACAATCTTGCCATCAATAGAGCATCCGATACCAGTACTGCTGAGCTCCTCGATCAAGTTATTGACGTATAGACTAAAGAGCGCTGGGGAAGTCAAACCTCCCTGTCTCACCCCACACTCAAGCCCATACGCCCCAGAAAAAGCACCCGCCCATCTGACTTGGTTGACTTGGTGATCATACCAGTAGCCTATGAGCTTAATAAGCTCATCAGGAAGACCTTGCTCACGCAATTTCGATCACAGGATATTATAATCAACGAGGTCAAACGCCTTGGAGAGATCCAAGAAAGCAGCATACACAGGTGTGTTTCTATCAGTATAGTACCTGACCGTGTGCTTGAGCGCCAGTATAGCAGTTTCCGTGGACAGCCCAGCTCTAAAACCGAATTGTACATTATGTAGATTGAGCGTTGATTTTACAGTCATTTCCTAGCTATTTATCCCGTATGTTGCACCTGCCACATTTTGTCTCTGTATCACCATAAGGTTGACAGGTAGAAATTGCATCAGGCATTAATTCCGCCTTTTTACAGTATTTTTTACTTGTGCATGAAGTTTTAATAAATAAAAACGAATATTTGCCGAATGCATTGCTAGTTCAAATAAAACGTACGCAATCGTTAGCTGTATTTTTAAGAGACTCGTGAAGGAAGTAATAACAGCCGCACGGTTCGATCGATCAGGTTAAGCTACGCTTGCCGCGATTGTTCCGTGGATGGGTGACCATCTGCACATACCAAGACTCCTCCGTGCCTCGGAAAGCACGTTAAGCCGTTGGTCCCGGCTGTCATTCGTGGGTCTTTGAAAGTCGTTACGGGTCGTCAGTAGCCCCGAAAGTCTGACAGCCAGTCTTACCAAGGGGTATCGTATTACCCAGTAACTAGTTTATGGAGGTCAAGGCAAGGCTGGGAAAGGCAGGCAGATGATGACACTTCAAAATAATGAAATAACGTATATGTGTAAAGTGTAGTGTGCGTCTCAAGGTTGCACCAAATGGGGGTCCAGCAGGGTAATTGCGTAACACACTATCAGTAGCAATGGGTTTCATTTTGACAGTTCAACAACATTCATTGCGTTATTTACGTTGTTGAGCAGACACATTTTTCGAACACATGGAGCAATGGATTAGCAATATGCTTCAAAATGATTCAAATTGATAGTAATAGTGTGTTACGCAATTAGGGTGCTGATCAGAATGTTTCAGGCGTACATATACAGGGTGAAATTGAAAACATGCGACAAATCGAAATGGGAGATTGTACTCATCATTATGAACAACTTTTACCATGAGACCAAACCAGAAATTGCGAAAAAAAAATCAGCTGTTCCCTACATTTTGACGAGTTATGCGAACATAAATGTACGGAACAGCTGATTTTTTTTTCGCGATTTCAGGTTTTATCTCATAGTAAAAGTTGTTCACAATGATGAGTACAATCTCTCATTTCAATTTGTCGCATGTTTTCAATTTCAACCTGTATACCTGACGCTGATATTCTGCTGGATCCCTGCAGTGACATATGGACGTACTAAAACCGAACATAATTCTATTTATTTAATTTATTTCTATTTATTTTATTTTTTTCTACTTTTCTATCGTTTGCTAATAGTTCGACTGTGACATAATTTTTATGTTGTAAAGGTGATTCTAATTATTTAAACAAGGAGGAAGTCACTCCACTCCTAATCGACTGCCTATCTGACCTCCACAACCTAGTTACTGGGCAGCACGATACCCCTTCGTAAGACTGGTTGTCAGACTTTTGCTTACTTAAATATCTCATATATCTTACTAGCGACCCGCCCCGGCTTCGCACGGGTGCAATGGAGAAACACTGATAATTTTAGAGCCATTATTTCTCGTATAAAGTATAGGATAAAAAATGGTTATTGTGGGTTATCCCTAAGAGATAGACATATACAATTGTGGACTTTTTTGTAGACCTTTTTAAGGTGTACAATACTGTAGTACATTATATTGATCTATCTCGACGGGTTCAGCCAGCGTTTACAATGTAAGCGCAAAAAAATGTGTTTATTTACGACATTACATTAGAAACCTCTAAAATTATCAGTGTTTCTCTACTATATTATGCATGTATTATACATATAAACCTTCCTCTTGAATTACTCTATCTATTAAAAAAACCGCATCAAAGTCCGTTGCGTAGTTTTAAAGATCTAAGCATATATAGGGACAGACAGACAGGGAAGCGACTTTGTTTTATACTATGTAGTGATATCAAAATGATTGAACACTTGTCCCAAATATTTCTACAAATAACGGGTACCTAAATAAAACAACTCCAATGTCTGTAGGTAAGTACTCTGTTTTACCAAAAAACTTTTCCAATTACCCACAAAAACATGAAACATTACTTACAAACAAAATAACACAAGTAGCCTCCATTTAAAACCCTTATCTTTAGGGACGGTCAAAGTTTTTGTTCAGATATCTTTTATCTTTATATAAATACATCTTTTATCTTTCATTTCGAGTTAAAATTGTCACATTAAAAACTTTTTCTTTTTCGGTCTGTGAGCGGACGTAGGGAGAGTAGGGTTGTCGCTCGGTTATTTAGTTTGTAAATGATAATGATAAATGATAAATGATTTATTTTCTGTAAGTAGGTTTGCACAAACACTTTTACATGTCAATCACATTTTTTTAAAACTAGATGAGGTCGGCGTTTCCTATCTGACTACTCTGAGAAGAAAGGCCGAAACAAACTCAGAGGTCACAGTCTCTTTTAAAATCCAGACATAATCTTGGTCAGATCATGTGAAGACCATGTAGATTGGTGTCTGAAATGGTCTTTTGAGTAAAGAACCACACAGATTGAGCGGACCTGTCCAATCAATGCACGCATTTGTCGAAAATCGTGCAGCTTAACTCAGAGCTTGAGGAGCCTCACGATTCGATGAGAATTAATAAATAAAATTTTGACACCTCACTTTTTAAATACGTCGAATTTTTGCAAATCCTATCCTATCTATACAGGGTTAGTTTTCAAAAACCGGTCAAAAGTGTTTTATTTGAACTGGAAATGCATTCAATAAACGAGCGGCCTTTACAGAAAAGGGTTTGTCGAAAAATGTTGTAGAATGCATTGGCATTTTAAGCTTTCAATTATCCAATTTCCTCAACAAATAATTATATTAAATAATTTGATTAAAATTGCAAACATACTTATATTTTTATGGCCATTCGATTCAACTAACATCAAACGCATCGTTGTTTTGAACCTTATTTATTACCGCGATGCGCTATTCATGCGTCAATCACCTAAAAATTTTCTTCTTACCGAGCCTTTCCCACCAGCACCCTAATTTGACACATTATCAAACTTAATCTGAATCATTTTGAAAGGTATTGCTAAACCATTGCTTCATAAGTTCAAAAAATGTGTCTGCTCAACAAAGTAAACAGCGCAATGTATGTGGTTGAACTGTCAAAATGAAACCCATTGCTACTGATAGTGTGTTACGCAATTACCCCGCTGCACCAACAACAACCGAATTCTGGCTCGAATTCAATTTATTTTTTGCCATTGACACACTAAGAAGAAGCAACTATAAACAATATTCTCTTCTTAGCTACACAGGAAGAAATTAAATAGATGCGACAAATTAGAATATCTAATTCAACGTGTTATAAAGTAAATTTAGAGCATTTCATTACGGAAAGGGATGCATAAAGTGCCCGTAGGCGAGCGATTTGGCAACGTCGTCGTCGCGCGCCATTTTTTTCGTAGGGACGGTCAAAGTTAGGTAAATACCGACAGTTCAACGCGTTGCCAACTTGCTTCATGTTGTAAACTTAGCGATGAATGGATTGCTTACTGGGCTAGTGCTAAAATTGATACTTTAATTTTCTTATTAGTTTTCATAATTAAAAACAAAAAGTCTGGAACGGAGATATTTCGTATCTACTTGAAGGCAGTAACTTAGTTTGCACTATCTAAGGCGATAACTACACGATTTTTTTAAAGAATTTAGATTTGGGAAATGACAATTTATGATGATTATGGAACAGTTACCTCCTATTTCGATTTGTCGCAAGTTTTCAATGTCATCCTGTATAAGGATTTCTTGTTAACCGTTCGTTCTAGTTTGAAAAAACGGGTATTTTGTATGTTGTATCTTTCTATCAAATAATATATTGGTTCTTATTGGTTCTTAAAGCTAAATACTTAAATCCCCTTTTCTGAATTTCTCAAACCATCTTTGACATGTACGTCGCAATATTATTCAATACTTTTTAACGTATTGGTATAAAGAAAAATTCGAAAAAATTCTATGTATGTACTACCAAAACCGACAGAACTTTCCGGTACACCTAATAAAATAGTTACAAAAAGCAACATCATCTTTTTATTCCTCGCGTGTGAACCCTGGCATCGTATGAAAATAAGTTATAGACTCGATGCATTTCTAGCGAAGTGCTTTTTTATTTAATATCCACGGACCGAGAGACGGCCATGTTAGATTTATAAATAAACGATAAAATATATATTATGTAGTCTTCACTTGGTATCGGAAAAGGCGACTAAAGATTTTTCTTAGATTTGAGTCATTGTTTCCGTTTTAATCATGGTCTGGCAGTTTGAGTGGTGTCTGCGGTCTACACAAATGTCCTGTCCTTGGTATTGCTCGTCGAATCGTTGAGCTCCTTAAGTTCTGAGTTGAGCTGCACGGTTACTGACGAATGCGTGCACTGACTGCACAGGTCCACTCAGTGTGGTTCTTTCCTCAAAAGACCACTTCAGACACCAATCTACATGGTCCTCAAAGATTATATCCGGATTTTTATATACACATTGACATTGATGAATTTTATATAAACAATGACATGGATATTTACTTTGTAAAGTATCTTATTTTTATTATTATTACTGTGAGTGTGAAGACTATGTGGGTCATTTCTTTTTTTCGGTTTTCCTTCTTAGTTAGTTTTAATCATGATCTGGCAGTTTGAGTCATTTATGCGGCCTACCCAAATGTCCTTTCATTGGTATTGTTCGTCGAATCGTAAGGCTCCTCAAGTTCTGAGTTGAGCTGCACGATTTTTGACAAATGCGTGCACTGACTGGACAGGTCCGCTCAATCTGTGTGGTTCTTTACTCAAAAGACCATTTCAGACACCAATCTACATGGTCTTCACATTATCTGACCAAGATTATGTCTGGACTTTAAAAGAGACTGTGACCTCTGAGTTTGTTTCGGCCTTTCTTCTCAGAGTAGTCAGATAGGAAACGCCGACCTCATCTAGTTTAAAAAAATATGATTGACATGTAAAAGTGTTTGTACAAACCTACTTACAGAAAATAAATCATTTATCATTTAAAAAGATAACTTAATACTTTGTAAGTATAGGTATCAGCACAGAACAGATACAACCTCTTGTATCTGTTCTGTGGGTATCAGCGCCCACCTTCGTTAACAATTGTAGACGAAGATCAATAACGTATAAAATATGTATTATAATTACAGGAGTAATTTGAATGAATTTTGGTGAGTTTATGTTACAATAAGTTGAATTTTAGACTGTCTTATAGGTACAAAGAACAAGAATTCGGGACTGTTTAGTTGCAAAACTAGAAAATTTTGACTTTGATGAGCTGTAACCGCAATTCATAATGCCCGTCAACTTTTATTTTTTTGTTTAATTGTGCCCAAGATACAGTCTATGCCTAGTTTGGAACCAACACTACCTACAAATTGTAATTTGAATATTGACGAAATAAACGACTTTTACTTTTTAGGGTTCCGTACCTAAACGGTACCAACGGGGCCCTATTACTAAGCCTCCGCTGTCCCTCTGTCTGTCTGTCAGCGGGCTGTATCTCATGAACCGTAATAGGTAGACAGTTGAAATTTTCACAGAGTGTGTATTTCTATGGCCGCTATAACAACAAACAATGAAAAATATATGAATTTAAAAATTAAAGCAAGGGTCATCATAATCAGCGTATAATTTTCCCACTGCTGGGACACTGAACTTCTCTCTGTGAGAAGGAGTGGGCCAGAATCCACCACGCGGGCCCCATGCGGGTTGATGGATAGGTATCACATGTCTTTGAATTTTTGATTCTTAAGCAAAGGATACATACAAGCAATGTGTTTTTCGACGTTTTTTGCCTTGCGGTACGGAACCTTTCGCGTGCAAGTCCGATTCGCAATTGGGCGCTTTTTTTACTTATAGAAAATGTCCGATGTGTCACAGTAATGGCAGAGTTTTGTAGGTATTATTACACCAACATCGATACTGGAAATATGAAATAACGCAAGGGACATTTTGTCGAAAATGAATTATATAATAAAACTATAGGTTTTATTGATATTTTGCTATTTTAGCATAAAAAAAAATGAAGGAATCTAAGAAGCTTTGTCCTAGACACTTTTTACATAATACATAATAGTTAACAAATTATCGTTAGTTTTGTAAGAAAAATACCCTATTTTTGCTCTCCTAAAAACCTTAGTTTTGTCCCTTACGTTATTTCATATTTCCAGCATCGACAGATATTAACCTGTTAACCGGGCGGGACGTGTAAATACGTCAAACTTAAACAGTAGCGTGTACGGAATTCCCCGGTTAACAGGTTAATAAATAAAATATATTTGAAGTTTCGATTGTATTCTATATTTTAGAATGACTAATTCTAATCTAATTTAATAATTTAACCTGTTAACCGGGGAATTCCGTACACGCTACTGTTTAAGTTTGACGTATTTATACGTCTCGCCCGGTTAACAGGTTAAAGCGATCGGTCAAATACGACAAATAAGTCTATCCATCAATTCGCCTGACAGTCTGCCTAGTTAAGTAGTTCGGGCTAGAATATCGTATTATTGTTTATCAAACAATATGGTTGCCTGGTAGAAAATGCCCCGCCTCGAGTAGTGGTGGCTCAGTCGTATCGGCCTCGACTTACGAGTTGTATATAGGTCGTGGGTTCGAACTCAGGCAGGCGACTTACTTTGTGTAAACAATTTCATCAGCACTGCTCTCAAAACCTTATGTTACTTAGGCTAAATCTTTTTGTAAAATAAATATGTCGTCGCAAGCGATATCAAGACGACAAAATAATCAAAATACTACTTCCGGTTGATTTCATAATATTGGTCAAACCGGAACTTAATTCTCATTGGTTGATCGGTTAGTACAGTGAACGCCGTGAGGTGGCGCTATAACTTCGCGCCATTTTCTACACGTGGACAGAGCCGATTGGAGAGCGGCCGGCATTCGACTTGCGGAGCGCACGCCGGACGGTTGAGAGCATACCATCGGAACTGTCATGTTCACCGTACAAACCTTTGTTTCTTACTACTCATAAAGTGATTGTAAATTACCGAATAAACGTGACTGTGATTTGTGCTTCAAACTACGTTTTACTGGTTTGCCCGAGCACCCACCTTCCTCATGGAACCCGTACCAAGAAACTATGATGATGGCCCTGTTATCGCTACGCCCACGCTCGTGCCGTCAAATAATTACTTACTTACTTACTTAAAACGGTAAGGGCCAGGCCACAACAGTGCGTTGCGGCGTCGCATCGCAAAAACAACATTGCACAGCTATGCGATGCGATGTCGCAACGCAAAAATTTCATCGGATACGACATTTTATGCTAATCGATAGATAGATATTTATATAATTTTTGCGTTGCGACATCGCATCGCATAGCTGTGCAATGTTGTTTTTGCGATGCGATGCCGCAACGCACTGTTGTGGCCTGGCCCTAAAGGAAAACATCGTGAGGAAACCGGCTTGTTCTAAAACTAAAAATTCGAAGACATGTGAGATCTACCAACCAGCCGTACCCGGAGAGAAAATTCTTAGAAAAATTAGTGTGCTCGTCACTGTAAAGTGAGTGCAAGTGACACCTACAGAAAATAGTCTGAGTGAGATTGGGAAAAATTCACTATTTGTTCAATAATTTTTACTGTACAGCATAAGAATTTTTACTGTGCTAGCATGGTAATTTTTCCATTACCACTCAAATGCACTCATATTATGAGACAGCACAGTAATTTTTCTAGTATTTTTCTCTCCGTGTAGGCCCGTATAAGTTTCAAAAGGCCTGAATAATTAATGACTTCTATTGTTGTGAAAACTGCTTGCGTCGAATAGCGTTGACAACCGCTGTAGGCGATGACAAGCGCTGGCAGGTACCGTACCGCTCTACGTGAATACACCCTAAGTTAATACGGGGCTATTTTGCCCACGCAGATCGGTACTGTGACTTGTCTTTACAGTGAACTTCGCGTCTTTAGGCAAGCAGTATACCTAAGGGTATGTACACACTGACAAGTAGCGAAGTGAAACAAACGCTCTAGAATGTTCGCTTTCACTGCTCGCTCGGCTTCTTCGCTTGCCCCCTAGTATCGAACTAATTGAAATTGTTTATTGAAATAATTGATTTACATAAATATTTACAAAATAGGGCCTTACAGGTAGGTAAGAAATAATTGGGTTCTACCTGAACTAGGAATAAACCTGTATTGAGGTATCTCACTCAAGTGCTTCTACATAAATATTATCTAAAATTCCTACAAATAGTAAATAATTTTTCTACTTTGATTGAGCAAAATAGTATGCTACTTTTTGCATCAACGTAAGACATTTTTGAAAGCATATTCTGTTATGACTTTTGCAATATTATATTTTTAATAAGGTCGCGTTAACTTTGTCATACAGAAAAATTTGCCGTATCAACAAAATGTTAATATTACATATTTACTTATAATATAATTTGTAAAAACTAAAATTAATTTGACGGATTATAACTAGTAAAAGACAAAATAAGAGTAATTATATAACATAAAATAAAAAAGGCTTATAGATAAATATTAGCGGTCTTACGCTACGTCATTATGTTACCGAACCGAATTTGAACCGATGTTATGTCACCGGGCTCCAAGCGCTAAGTACGCCACCTGTCAGTGCGTTCATAGCTTTAGACAGGTTGCCAGACTATCGGGCTTCTGATAGGGTAGTTAGAAGCCCGAAAGTCTGAAAAACCGTCTCTGACAGACTTTACGGGTGTAACATCTGTCAAGCATATACTGTATAACTGAACACTCTTATTCTTCCTTCTATACAGCGTGTAACGGAAGGGGGGTATCAACCCTGAAGGAGGTGAATGTGCTCATGAAACTCAACAACTTTCCCCAAAGAACACAGGTCGAAATATGAAAATAAAATTTGGCCCTCCCATAGTAAATCAATCAGCTGGTAGTCAGTTTTGTAAGGGAGGGCCAAATTTTTTTTTCATATTTCGACCTATGTTCTTTGGGGAAAGTTGTTGAGTTTCATGAGCACATTCACCTCCTTCAGGGTTAATACCCCCCTTCCGTTACACGCTGTATACATACTAGAAATCTGTAAATTCGCACACACACACCAAGACTTTTACACTAACCGAGAAGACATACAAACAAGATACACACTCCGACACAAAACACGATTAAACCTACCGACATCCCGATTGAAAATGCACTCATCTAGTCCACTAGTTATGTCGATAAAAATATATAATAAACTACCCGAGGTACTCAGAAATGAGAAAAAAATTGCTATTTTACAAATAAATTAAAAACAATATTACTAAATAAATGTTATTATAGCATAAATGAATATTTAATTGACAAATCCATAGAACTGACATAATAATATAATTAATAATACTTTTTTTTTTAGATTTAACTTAAGTAATAAAATGTTACCACATATTATACTTAGATTAAGTTAGTTTGCATGTCTTCCTAATTTTTTTTTTTTGTTTTTCTGTGGCCGACAGGGTCCACGATTGTTTCAACAAATGTTACCTACCACCTAAGCATATACATTGTGGAATGCAATAAATGATTGAGTATTGAGTATAACATCTACGAATGACAGCCGGGACCAACGGTTTGCTAATTATATGATCTTTCCTTATTTGTATCAATAAATCAACTTAGCCTATCGCAGTCCACTGCTGGACATAGGCCTCTCCCAGACTGCGCCACAACACCCTCTCCTCCGCCTTCCGCATCCAGTCTGTGTGTCAGTCTGTGTCTTGTTTGTATAGTAAAGTTAAAATACCTTTATTAAACTTTACACGCATAAGACAGTTCCCAACAAACAATAAAATAACAAAACCGACACGCTACGGTTACAGCAACGATAAAAATAGTCGGATCTCAAGCAGTGCAGCGCGCAGCGGGTAACGATCATTATTTTAATTTTATTGCTCTCAAATGTGCCGGGAAACTATATGGCTACAGGAAAAATGCCAGCGGTCATAGTGTGGAGCTGTGTGGGGGCGGTATCGATAGTTTTGTTATTAAAATTGTTTGGATGTTTGTAGTGGATGTTGTGGGTTAAATTTTTGGTGGGCTCGCTGGTTATTGAGAAAAAATAGAGTACACGAATGGCTGCTTCGTTGGTTTAGTGATCGTAAGTGCGGCTACCGAGCGTGGGGTCTTGTTTTAGATACCCAAGTGGGGCAATAATTTGTGGGACCGAGTAATTTTTCAGGAGCAGTCAGAGTCACGAGTATACTTGTTTTTTTCGTAACAGTCTCGCACTGTAACATGAGGCTAAAACATGAATCGTGAAATGTGATTGTGTTGTACACGGAGAGAAAAATCTTGGAAAAATTACTGTGCTGTTTTTATTATATTATAATCTGAGTGCATTTGAGTGGTAATGGAAAAATCACCATGCTAGCACAGTAAAAACTCTTATGCTGTACATTAAAATTTATTGGACAAATAGTGAATTTTTCCCAATGTCACTCAGAAAATTTTCTGTAGATGTCACTTGCACTCACTTTACAGTTACGAGCGCAGTAGTTTTTCTAAGATTTTTCTCTACGTGTACAGTATACCATGAAATTATACTATAACTATTTCTTGAAGTTAATTATTACGTAATAAGTTTTATATTTATGTAATTATTTTTAAATATGTTTTACTGTGTAGCCTACAGGAAAACATATTTAAAAAGAAGTACATTCGAAATAATTACATACTTTATCAATACATCGACACCACAGCAGCACATCACTAGCAAACTAGTGTCACCACACTGTCGGCACCAATTTAGTATATTTTACAAGAACTATTTAAATATTTTTTTGAACATTTATACCAGAAGTAGAAATAGGTTTTTGGGATGGCATTGGAGGGGTACACATTCTATTACACAGCATAAAATCACGACTGATGTGCACAATGCATAGTACACCAACATTTTGTCAGTTACGTTTTTGTACAGACGAATCTATCAAATTTCTTTAATAGATTTTCAACTTTATCGCTAAAGCATAAGGTTCAAGGCTGATTGGGAAAATTTTACAGTTTCGGGTAGCTTGATGTGCTTTAATCCATTCAAAGGTTGTCTTTAAAAGATCACTTTATTATTATAAAAGGTACAAAGGCGTACTTAATGCCTCAGGCATTCTCTACCAGTCAACCAAGGTTGGTGAAGAGATAAGACGCGCCTTTGATCCATATCCATACCACAGCCCGTGGCTAAATAATAACAGCTGTACAGGTCGATCGATCAGATTAAGCTACGCTTGCCACGGTTGGTCTGTGGATGGGCGACTATCTTTACATATCCAGAACCCTCCGTGCCTCGGAAAGTATGTTAAGCCATTGGTCCCGGCCGTCATACCGGTTGTCGTTACGGGTAGTCAGAACCCCGAAAGTCTGACAACCAATCTTACCAAGGGGTATCGTATTACCCAGTAACTGGGTTGTGGTGGTCAGTTGGGCAGTCGCTCCATGTAAAATACTGGTATTCAGCTGCATCCGTTTAGACTGGAAGACGACCCCAACGTAGTTGGGAAAAGGCTAGGCCGATGAGGCAGATATTGATATCTGAATCCATATAGTATACAGTGTATTGTATTCTATCTTTTTTTATTAGTTAAGGAACAAAGAGAGCAGTGGTGGCCCAGTGGTAACGGCCGTGACTGGCGAGTTGTCGGTCGCAGGTTCGAACCGAGACAGGCGCTTTACTTTGTGTAAATTATTTCATCACCACTGCTCTTAAAACGGTGAAGGAAAACATCGTGAGGAAACCGGCGTGTTCTAGAACCAAAAATTCGAAGACATGTGACGTCTACCAACCCGCACTGGGCCTGCGTGGTGGGTTATGTCCCACTTCCTCTCACAGAGAGGAGGCCTGTGTTCCCGCAGTGAGAACATTATAGGTTTATTATGATAAGTGGAAACAAGCCAGTCGATTCTGTAAAAATCTCACCGTGAAATCATAAGTGAAGTGAGCTTGAAGTGAGCAGTGTCAGTAGTGTTAATCCCTTATGACAGCTCACTCCACGCTCACTTCACCCAAGTTTTCACGGTGAGATGGTTACAGAATCGCACGGAAGGTTTTGAATAGACCGTAAATATGTGGGTATGTGATGCTGCCGTGTGGAGGACATGTTGTGAGGAAATTTTTGTGTATGAATGTGGATTGCAGACAAATATAATACTACAATCATCATCTGCCTGCCTTTTCCCAACTATGTTGGGGTCGACTTCCAGTCTAACCGGATGCGGCTGAATACCAGTATTTTACATGGAGCGACTGCCTATCTGACCTCCACAACCCAGTTACTGGGTAACACGATACCCCTTGGTAAGACTGGTTGTCAGACTTTCGGGCTACTGACGACCCGTAACGACTGTCAAAGATCCACAAATGACAGCCGGGACCAACCGACTAACGTGCTTTCTGAGGCACGGAGGGGTCTTGGTATGTAGAGATGGTAACCCATCCATGGACCAACCGCGGCAAGCGTAGCTTAACCTGATGGATCGACCCGTGCGCCTGTTATTACTTAGCCAGAAGTAGTATAGTGACTAAACTTTTGAATATGGTTTTATTATTGTTATCATTAGTAATAACTTGTTTATATAGTTTCCTTCGATGGTCCTAGTTTATCATTTGTGACTTCAAGCGACAGCTATGTAAACAGAACCCAGCATTGCATAAATATGTTAGCGGTCACGCCCTTTATACCTGGAGGCTTTTATTTAATTTTTATTTATTAATTTTTGCTTGAGTACGTATAGTTTTTTTTTTTTTTCTTAGTATGTTTGCGTTGCTAGCTGACATATGGCAAATAATTTAATTTAGTGTTCTGTGTCTTGTAATGTTAATTACTTTGCATACCTTGTATTGTATTCAGTCAAGTATTTTCTAACTGAACAGACAGCTGTGCTGCTGGGGAGTTTGTTGCGCCATTTCTTCTTCCCAGCGAAAGCACTAGTTTTGGGGGACTGTCTTTTGTAATTTTGACGTTCGAAAAGTGCTGATTCTCGGCCTAGTTTGAATAAATGACTTTTGATTTGATTTGAATATATTTGGTTAAATTTTTGGATGTAAAATGGGAATAGTAGTAAGTAGTTTAATTTACTGACGTAATGTCGCCTCTAAGAGTAAATTAAATTAAACTAACCATTGTGTCACCTCTTTTAAAATGTCTACATTTATATCTGTAATTTTTATGGTGTACATAATAAAGAATATTCTATCTATTTTATCTAATGTCTGGACTGTAAAGAGACCTCTGACTTTGCTCCAGTGTTTCTTCCCAGAGGGAACCACCTCCCACCTCATCTAACTTAAAAATGTTATTATAATATTTCTTCTGACGTGTACAAGTGTTTTCTACAACCAATTTACAGAAGTAAAATATCATTTATCAGTAGCGATACCTACAATTTTTCGTCTGTTTCTTGTCTCTACTTTGATAAGATCATGCCTATTTTGAAGTCTATTTAATAATAAAATTGTAATGCGAAATTTAAGTTATCTGTTCAAAAAATTCAGACGTCAAAAATCTTTTGGTAACGCAGCAATTTTTACGCTAAACGCGACAACGACACGTTTGTTCATAGAGTATATAATAAGTTTTACAAAATCTAGGTATATTGTTATTATTAAAAAGAGTTTGTATGTAGGGGGGATAAATGTTATCTTCGGAACTAATGATCCGATTCCGAAAATTCATAGGATATTTATATTTTATGTTAAAACAAGAAATTTCACGCGGACAAAAGCTAGTTAATTATAATTCTGTTCATAAATTCTAATACTTAACAAAACCAATCAAAAACCACTCAAAGTTATTAATAAACTAACGACACTAAACAAACTATAATCAATACCTCACAACAAATTACAAATAACGCCATTACAATCAACTTAAAACTATCCTTACCTTAAACAAAAATAATCACACAAAAAACAAAGGAATAATAATGGAAAAATAAATAAATACCGAGGGATAAGGAACAGGTGGTTCTCCGCGAGTGTAGCAGAGAGAGCCTCGACACAACCGCTCCCGTGAGCGCGCGGGACAATACTGGAGGATTTGAGCTGGTCAGTGGTGAGGGTTGCTAGAGTAAGGAAAACTGGGAGGTTTAAAGGGAAGTAGGGGTCTTTGTAGAGGAGCTTGTTCGGGTAAGTACTACCACTATACTTTTGTCTGTCGCCAAGCAGTTCAGTGATGTTAAGGGTGTCAGTGTAATTACAGGCAATTGATGCATTTCTATTTTATCTAGGGTAATAACGTAACAATAAATCAATCTGCCTAACCATTTCCCAACTGCGTCAGGGTCGGCTTCCAAACTAACTGGGTGCCCACAACCCAGTTACTGGGTAACACGATACCCCTTGGTTGTCAGACTTTCGGATTTCTGACGACCCGTAACGCCAGTCAAAGGTCCAAGAATCACAGCCGGGACCAACAGCTTAAAGTGCTTTCCGATGCACGGAGGAATCTCGGTATGTAAAAACCCATCCTCGGACCGACCGCGGCAACGTAGCTTAACTTGATCGATCGATCCGTGCGGTTGTTATTACTTAGCCACAAGCCCCTAACGTAATAGGTAATATGAGATTTACATACAGATAAACTTACACAGAGTCGCAGGTTAGATTCGCAGGTCCGATAAAGAGTTACTGGATTTTCTATCAGGAATTTTTAAAAAGTAGAGTTTGGTTTCTGATTACAATTGAAAACTCCTGATTTTGAAAATAACTGGCGAATGTGAGTGTACTGCTCTGCCCATCCCTTCAGTGAAATAAGGCGCAATCTTATGTTTTAGGTTAAGGTTCGTAGAGAGTTGAAAATCATTTCATATGGAAAACATTTTTTTGCAGACAGCAACACTATGCTTTTCGCGCGCTTGCGTCTTGTCATTTCATATTTCGAACTCCCTCCATATTTTCATCGCACAATTTTAAACTGTAGTCCGTCGGAATAAAGTTCAATTTTTATTGTGTGAAATTAACAGATACGTGCCAATTTTCAAAATGTCTCAAATCAAATATTAATTCACTCGAATGACGACTCTATTTGTTTTTGCAAATAGTTCAAAATGCATATATCAAAACTTCCAAACATGATTATAAGAGCTAAAAATACCAATTTTTCTTTTGCAAAATGCCGTACAGTGAATTCAACTGTACAGTGACTGACACAAGGCCGATAATCCTTTAAAATTGATGGACTATTTAAATAAATAAAGAAGACTTTTAACTATGAAAGTCGACCCGCATAGGCCCAAATCTACTATTACAGCTCAATTAGACATTTTCCTTATAAATGTGAAGGGACTTTTAACCCTATTAAAGTAAATACGTTTTGCAGTAATCTTGAAATTGACTAGGTATGTCGCGCGTCGTTTCTCTTCTGCTCTTGGGTTCGATACCTTCTTCTTCTTTCTTTCTCCACGCTTAGCATGACCACCACAGAAACGGGTTTTGTCGACTTCTATTCTGAAGAAATGACAGATTGTAGAAAGATTTGCCTGACTGATTTGCCCTGACTACTGTACTGTACTGTGGAGGAAAAATGTTTGTGTGATGAGCACGATCATTATTTTGTTCTTTGTCTGGGTGTAATTTATCTATAATATGTATGTATTTAGAAATATATATGTATGTTTATCAGTGGTCTAGTACTGATAGCACAAGCTCTGCTTAGTTTGGGACTAGATGGCATTGTGTGAAAGTTGTGGAATATTATTATTATTATTTCTACCGTCTTATGGTCCTAGTTTATCATTTGTGACTTCGAGTGACAGCTGACAGCTATGTGAACAGCCGGTCGATTCTGTAAAAATCTCACCGTGAAATCATAAGTGAAGTGAGCACTTAATAGTGTTAATCCCTAGCGAATGACAGCTCACTTCACCCAAGCTTGCACGGTGAGATGGTTACAGAATCGCACGGCTGAACCCTGACTTCCCGGCTTTGAAGTATAGAGGCTTTTATTTAGGTATTCACTTTTGTTTATATTAATATTTTTAGTTTTTTTTTTTTTGCTCGAGTGTAGTTTTCATTGTATTCTTTGGTATATTGGCTTGGCTAGCTGACATACGGTAAATATTTAAATGAATGTTCTGTGTCTCGTAATGTTAATTACTTTGCAAACACTGGTGAATATTATGACATTGGAATATTGTAAAAATGTAAGGTGACATGTACTGACGCCAGCATATCAAGCTACCCGAAACTGTCATATTTTCCCAATCAACTTTGAACTTTGTGCTTTAGCGATACAGTTGAAAATCTATTAAAGTTTGACAGATTGTAGTAGATCGATGTGTTGGCGTCTGTACTTAATTTTGACATATTGAGTTTAAAGTAGCGACTACCTAATTGTAATAATAGTAATTCTTATTGGAGTTATTGTAAATCACAAATTTTAAAATTAATTGTAGTTGGGGCTGATTTTTCAACCGACCGACAGAAGTAGGTCAATTCGTGGAATAAACTTAACGTGTGCCAGTTTTTGTATGGAAAAACTCAAAAATTCAAAATTATTCCTCCGACAAAATTAACTGGCGTTGAAAAATTAGCCCTTAGTTATACAGGGTGTCTCTGGAAATATGGATGAAATCGAATAGGGGCGTGGGCAAGGTCATTTCCAAACTTTTTACCCCTGAGAATGTCGGTGAATTTTTTATCATAAATTTTTGTTTTTTTTTCAATCTCTTCGCATAGTGCTCAAAGAAAAAAATCTATTGGGGCTATCAATAACTTTTTTTTTTCAGGACGTTGTAGAAGAGTGGACCTTTCCTGTGGTAATACTTTTACGCAGCTAGAAAACATGTGTTCAATGAGAAAAAAACACATTTACTGCAAAGGCTACGTGGTGGCAAAAAATTTATTCAATTTTCGAGCAAAAATGTTATTCAATTGCACCGACTCTCTCAGGGTTAAAACTTTTGGGAATGACGTTGCCCACGCCCCTATTTGATTTGATCCATACTTCCAGGGACACCCTGTATAACAGTGACAGTTGAATATATGTACACCATATGTTGTGGTACAGTGTATAGAACATAAAAAATATTGGCACTTTGTAAAACTACTTTCTTACAAAAATTCTAATTGTACAAGATAAACTTGCTTCTATTCAATAGTAGTATTGTATAGAAGCAAGTTTATCTAACTGTGAACAGACAGCTGTGCTGCGGGACAGTTTCTTGCGCCACTTCCTCTCCCAAGCGAAAGCACTAGGAAGTGGTGAAGGGCGGGCGTTTTGGGAGAGTACCTATATAATATGTAATGTTGACGTTCGAAAAGTGCTGATACTCGGCCTAATTTGAATAAATGAATTGGAAATTAATCTTTTATTTTTTCTTAAGCGTGGCGATGAAGATAAGAAACGTTCATATGTCTATTATATAACCAGCATTTTGTAACAATTTTTATGATTTAAAAGAGTGTCCGTGGAGTTTCTTGCCCGTTCTTCTCCACAGGTATCTACTCCGCTTTGGAATGGGCAACTAGCTTCATCTTTCTGACTGACCGACCCCTTGACAATTCAAAAGTGCCTGTAATTGGTTTATTTGAAATAAATGCTTTGAGTTGGAGTTTATTCTTCAGTCGATAAAAGTCTACAATGCCAAGCATGAAGACCAATTTTTCTCTACTTTTGTTTTTTTTTTGTTTCTAGAAACATTTCTTCTCAACAAGTGTGAAATAGGCTACATCACACTGGACTTAGACAAGAAGCTAAATTGATTTTAAAATTGGCTCCCCGTTGCTAAGGAAAGAATAAATTTTGACGGCACGGTTGGCGCAGTGGTTAAGCTATTGACTGCTGCGCTGCGCGTCGCGGGTTCGATTCCCGCACGGAACAAATATTTGTATGACCTAGAAGTAGTTGTTCTGGGTCTGGCTGTTTGTGTATGTGAGTTTAAATGTTTGTAAACGCACCCACAATATAGGAGAAATTCCTAGTGTGGGGCAACGTTTTTAAAAAAAATAAAAAATAATAATGTCTTTGACTTCATAGAAACGCGAGTCTACGGGTCGCCCCGTGCTCGGGCAGAGGAGATGTCGAGTTGGATAGAAACAACTTTGTCTATTCTTGGTAGAATAGAGATAGAACTGGTCATGCTGCGCGAGCTGGCTACTATCCCAATTTATGTGGGGTCGGCCCTCCTAGTAATTCTGCGCCACACCGTACGGTTGTGGGTTGTCTTCTTTGTTGTGTTGTTCGCTATTAGTTATGTCATTTTTTATTGTTCGCGGCCAAGTTATCGGTGGTCGTTCAAGGCCTCTTTTTCCATGATCTTCTACATTCAGGAATCAGCGGTGGCCCAGTACTAACGGCCACGACTTGTAGGACGAGTTGTAGGTCGTAGGTTCGAACCCAGACAGGCGCTTTACTTTGTGTCAATTATTTCATCAGCACTGATCTCAAAACATCATCATCTGCCGAGCCTTTTCCCAACTATGTTGGGGTCGGCTTCCAGTCTAACCGGATGCAGCTGAATACCAGTATTTTACATGGAGCGACTGCCTATCTGACCTCCACAACCCAGTTACTGGGTAACACGATACCCCTTGGTAAGACTGGTTGTCAGACTTTCGGGCCCCGACGACCCGTAACGACTGTCAAAGATCCACGAAAAACAGCCGGGACCAACGGCTTAGCGTGCTTTCCGAGGCACGGAGGGGTCTTGGTTTGTGAAGATGGTCACCCATCCACGGACCAACCGCGGCAAGCGTAGCTTAACCTGATCGATCGACCCGTGCGGCTGTTATTACATAGCCACCACTGCTCTCAAAACGGAGAGGGAAAAAAAAACATCATGAGGGAACCGGCATGTCCTAGAACCAAAAATTCGAGGACGTGTGACATCTACCAACACTTCACTGGGTCCACGCAGTACAGCCCACTCCCTCGCACAGAGAGGAGACCTGTGTCCGAGGAGTGTGCACATTTTAGGCTGATTATGCTTTATTATCAAATATTTATGAATCAGGGGATTGGTTTCAGAACCTTTGAATCATCTCAATCTCAAAGGGAATCGGTAAATATTAGAGCACATTCAAATGTCTTTTATAAAATAATATATCTAACTTCAGCCTGTGACTTCGTCCGCGTGAAAATGTGTCTTTTTGTATTTATGTATCTACTAGCTGCGCCCTGCGGTTTCACCCGTATAAGTGTCGATCTCGTAAGAATATCGGGATAAAAAGTATCCTATGTGTTAATCCCGGTTATAAAATATCTGTGTACCAAATTTCATCCAAATCCGTTCAGCCGTTTGAGCGTGAAGAAGTAACAAACATACAAACACATACATGCACACACTCACAAACTTTCACCTTTATAATATTAATAGTGTGATAATTTTGGATATGTATATATGTAAATATGTGATTGGATATGTAAATATGTGATTGGATATGTATATATGTAGATATGTATATATGTGTATTTATTTTAGTGTATTCTTTACATAATATTTGCACCAACGATAGCCCCATTTTATGTACAGGAAAATCACTGTCCATTCCAAGGTTGCCTGGAAGAGATCGCAGAAAGTGATACGGCCGCCCATTGTATATTTTGTAGTGTTTGATGTATTTTTTATGTTATGTATTTTTGCGGCGTTGTCTCCATGAGTTTTGCTTCATACAGACGTTCCCTATTTAGACAGTGTGAAGAGTGCACGTCTATGTAGCTCAAATTGGTTTGTTTTGTTTTGTAGTGTTCTAGATTAGGATCTACTAGACACACTTTTTATTGTTCTCTTTTGTCTCCAATATTTGTAAGTTTAATGTCATGCATACCTGTTCTGCCGCAGTAAGCGAAAAAGACGCATATCGGCCAAAAATGTAAAGAAAAATAAACCTTAGTAAACAAAAAAGGCGCATCCATTAAGGCTCATTTTTCTCCATTCCCTTTCGGCAGATACGCCCCTTTTACTTAGGGCGGCAGTGTTATTTGCATGGTTACTGAAATGGCAATTTTTATTATGATTTTTTTATTTGAGTTGTAAGTGGCTGTGCTGTTGGTGTGCTTATTATAAATAAATAAATATAAATAAATAAATAAATACATTTCTGATTCCCCGCCCGCCCGTACTGTTGCTCCTTTATCGATCAACGTTTATTCTGACTTTATTTCTTTTTGCTCGGCTCGTAAGGATCTGTTCATTTATTACATAAGACGATTTAAGGGGGGAGGGGGTTCAAACAAGTCTTGCTTTTTCTTACGTGGGGGTGGGAAGGGTCTAGAATATTTTTACGTAAGATCACAAATGTAAGCAAAAATTATAAGTTTTAAAAGTTTTGCTACTTTGCAATGTTGGTAGATACGTGGTGGATACTGATCTTACGTAAGATTAAAAAGGGGGGAGGGGGTTCAACCAAGTCTTATTTTTTCTTATGTAGGGGTGGCGGGGTCAGAAAGTGATCAAAATTGTCTTACGTGATAAATTTGCAGCCCTAAGGGTTGCTGCGTGATGTTACATAGCCTATAGTCTGCCTCAAGGAAAAAGATTTTTTTCAAATCTGACTGTTCTAGAGATTAGCGGGAACAAACAAACAAACTCCAGCTTTATTGTTAGCATAGATATAGATAGCTTCATGATTTTTTGATTTCAATCCTAAGCTTACAGCAATGAGAATAATCACAAAGTAAAATATTAATAAGGAAGGATTATAAAGTAGCCTTTTAACACAAAACATTATTCAGTCACAAATCTTGACTGTGCCGGGAATCAAACCCAATACGTCCCATTCCATTATCGTTGCAGATAATACGGTGAGTCCCAATATGAAGATATAAGGCCGGCCTCTGTTAGCCATTAGAGAGAATGCCATAGATAATCGGAATTTATGGTACGTCACCTACCCACCATGATGGGCGTTTGAACACACGTACAAGAATGTTTCCCAATGCAAAACTTTATTGTAGAATACATAGTTAAAGTGGCGGGTACACTTACGTGACATCACCAACCAACCATCGTGCAGTAAAACAAATATTTACATTATGATTGCTCTCACTGTCTTAATAGGAGACAAATAATGTATGGACTTTTATTTTCATCGCTCAGTCCGAAGCCCACATATTATTTATCTGTCACCCTCATATATCCCCCCTCACCCCTTGTCCCCGTCCATCCATCATTCACGTTCATATCCGCTATATGTCCCTCAGAGTTCATATTACTGTTTACTTCATATAAATAAGATTGATATGGGCAAGCCTACCTAATGTACAGTGAAATAATGAACATTTATTAAGAACATTAAGGTAAACGTATTTCTTGCACCTTATTCCTGACTCCGTTATTATCATGCGCTTGCCCATATCCAAATTTATACAACGTGTAACGTTAAATGCGCAAAACCTGAAAATAGTTTGATCAGAATGACGAGCAGAATTAAATGAGCCACTTTTTAATATAGGTCACATTTTTCAAAAAATCTTCATTAACAACGTTGCCGGGTCTATTTATTAATAGATCAAGCAAGCCGATGTGAGCTCGGCGCAGCGGCGCGGTGACGACTCCGCCCTCGATAAAGCGTCGTCGCAGACGCAAGAAACGATCAGAATGGCCAGTAAAATTAAAACAGCACATAAAACCTTTACAATTTTTTTAATGACTTATTTTCCCTCTGAAATAGGTCAATTGAATTAAAAATCAGTTGGAGTGTCTGACGTTTTGCGCATTTAACGTTACACGTTGTATACATGTCTTCATCTTCCACACTTCTCTATCGGTCTTCATCTCAGTAGTCACCCTTTTATCATCTGTCGCACAGTCCATCGATTGTTTCTTTGATATTTTTCTTTCGCTTCGTACAGACTTTGCCATATTACACAGTGAGAACAGTGCACGTCTAGTACCTCAATTTGGTTTGTTTTGTATTGGGTTGGTGCATATGAAATTGCCGATTTTTGATACTGACTATTGTGAAGACATCTTTCATTCTATTTAGAATTAAATGATAAATGATAAATAAATGATAAATGATAAATGATTTATTTTCTGTAAGTAGGTTTGTACAAACACTTTTACATGTCAATCATAATTTTTTTAAACTAGATTAGGTCTGCGTTTCCTATCTGACTACTCTGAGAAGAAAGGCCGAAACAAACTCAGAGGTCACAGTCTCTTTTAAAGTCCAGACATAATCTTGGTCAGATAATGTGAAGACCATGTAGATTAGTGTCTGAAATGGTCTTTTGAGTAAAGAACCACACAAATTCAAATTAATTTTTATAATATAGTATAACATTTTTTTTTTTTCAAAATCAGTGTTTCATTTGTTTTCACGCCGTCCGATTTTGTTTAAATATTACTGTTTCTCTAACCAAGGAAAAATTGAAATTGCACGCTATTTTCGAATACGAGTTCCTTCGGGGCACCAACGCAGCACAAACAGCACGCAATATTAACGACGTGTATGGACATGGTACCGCATGTCCACACACGTGACGTGGCGTGACGTGTATGGTACACACGGTCCATTTTTTATTTGATCGCTTCTGTTCTGGAAATTTTTGAACTCAACAATGAGCCCCGTGGCCGACCGGAACAACGATGAATTGAAAGCCATAGTGGAAGCAGGTTCATTTCAAACCATGTTGGAACTTGTAGCAGCCTTCAACGTAAGCGATAAATCGACTGACTGACTCATGACTGAATGACTGATTCATTTCCTTCAAATTGGAAAGCTAAAAAAGCTCGGAAAGTGGGTACCATATGAACTCGCTGAACAACAAGAACAAAATGGCGTCGGAGCACCGCACAACGGGCCGACTCAAAACTATAGGAGTTACGACTGGATACTCTCCGTCATCCACCATGCTCATCAGACCTTGCTCCAGCTGATTTCCATTTTTATTCGGAATTTGGAAAACTTTTTGCAGCGTAAAAATTTCACAACCAACAAGGCGGTGAAAAACGCCTCTAAAGAGTTCAACGATTCCCGTCGCCAGGATTTTTAACCTCCGCTAAAATGACAAAAGTACATCTTCACTAGTGACCAATACTTCGATTAACGAAATACAACATTTTATTCAAGAAAATATATTTGATTTTTTCTATGTAAAACGGCAATTTCATATGCACCAACCCAATAGATTTAGGTAGTACACCTAAATCCGACACATTTTATTTTCCCCTTTGTTTCTAATATTCATACGTCAATAAGATACATACTGAAGGCCAATTCTTGTGCTTAAAAAATGATAAAATTCAAGTCGCAATCTCATCTCAGCGACAATCAATGTCAAAAATACAATTAATCTCCCTAGATTAATTGTATTTGTGACAGAATGCGACTAACATTAAAATATGAAAGTTCTTAAAAATTCGGGAATGCCAATTTTAGATGTTAGGTAATTAATTTGAATTGATAGTGGCGGTGCTACGAGTATTGGTGTACTTATTCTAAATAAATAAATATTATCATCTTTTATACACAAAAACAAAAAAAACATATATTTTTTTTATTTTAATATTTGTTTCTGTCAACCAAAGCACCTGCCATCTAATCTCTTCACCCCCCTTGGTTGACTGGTAGAGAATGTCTAAGGCATTAAGTCCGCCTTTGTACATACCTTTTGTGCGAAAAGCTTAAATAATCATCACCTGCCTAGCCTTTTCCCAACTATATTGGGGTCGGCTTCCAGTCTAACCGAATGCAGCTGAATACCAGTATTTTACATGGAGCGACTGTCTATCTGACCTCTACAACCCAGTTACTGGGTAATACGATACCCCTTGGTAAGACTGGTTGTCAGACTTTCAGGCTTCTGACTACCCGTAACGACTGTCAAAGATCTACGAATGACAGCCGGGACCAACGGCTTAACGTGCTTTCGGAGCCACGGAGTGGCCTCGGTATGTAAAAATGGTCACCCATCCACAGACCAACCGCGGCAAGCGTAGCTTAACCTGATCGATCGACCTGTGCGGCTGTTATTATTTAGCCACGGGCCCCTCGAAGAGCTTAAATAAATAGATAAATAAAACATGACAATGCGTTCATAAAATGTAGGTACTTATAGTAATCGATAGATTAAAGTAACGATAACTTCACAGTGACCATGATATCACGAGTTAAGGCCCGCGGCTTCATCGGATTATGTCATAATATATAATAATTATCAGTACATCCACGCTGAAATTTACATAATCAAGATAATCCATCGGTATTAACATTACATATAATTTATTATCACGCCTGCATTCACCGAGGGGATCGGCAGAGATGTATACAGCATGTATCAGAAAGTTGTGGTCATATTTAACGGTGTACTGACCATCAAACGGAACACTCTCTCCATTCAACAACGTAACCACGTGTGGATTATCCCGCGTCATCATCATTTCAGCCGATAGACGTCCACAGACGACATAGGCGTTCCCCAAGCACCTCCACTCGACCGGTTTTGTGCTTCTCGCATCCCACGGCTTCCTGCGGCCTTCACAAGATCGTCGGTCCACCTTGTGGGAGCTATCCAACGCTACGTCTTCCGGTACGCGGTCGCCACTCCAGAACCTTTCGGCCCCGTCGATGCATGAGACGCACGATGTCGGGATGATGGCGTCACTTCATCCATCCTTCACCAAGACCTGGCAGTGGGCGAACCTCTGTGCGGTTTGTGATTTGACATCCAAAGTGGGTAGGTGTTTTCCCTTTTTTTTCTGCAAATAATGTTATTATTGACCGGCGCTTACCTTTCATCCTTATATTTTTCGTTTACGAGTATTGTTACTTCCATTCTCACTTTCGCCAACAATGTTTTAGCTTATGTACGTATTTATAGGCGTTATATCCATCGTATTGGGTTAGTCCCAATGCAAAGCATAGCTAAGTTCAAGACACGCACAAGTTGCAAACTGTCCATAAACAGTGAGCCGGGCTCAGCTGCGTGCTGCGTATTGTGCGAGAATTAATGAATTAGAGTGCATGGATTAATAAAATATTATGACAACTAGCGACCCGCCCCGGCTTCGCACGGGTGCAATGCTGATCACTACATAGTATAAAACAAAGTCGCTTCCCGCTGTCTGTCTGTCTCTATGAATGCTTAGATCTTGAAAACTACGCTACGGATTTTGATGCGCTTTTTTTTTATAGATAAGAGTGATTCAAGAGGAAGGTTTATATGTATAATACATGCATAATACCGGGTGTAAGGGACAGCCCTCCGCAAATGAACAGGGTGCATTCAGCTCCTTATTTAGAATCATTTTCCATTGGAAATTTTCTCAGGAAAATTTTCATTTTTTTTTACCGTTTTTTCGGCTAACATTCCTTTATTTCAATGTAAAATTACATTCTATGTATGCACTACTCCATTTATGTAAATAAAACAGTTGAAATAAAAAAAACAGCAATGGATGTCGAAATACTCTAAAGAACGACGCGTGAAATCAGCTGTTCACTTTCTCCCTAGCTTCAGAGTTCATCAAACTCACCGCATACTACTACATACACAATAACAATAACAGACGCTCCGAGTTGCCGAATCGCAAGTGTTGCCAACTTATTAGACCTCAACTCCTTTATTGATAAATGCAAATCTTTTCGTGCACTTAATTTCTAAAGGAAAAACGCTCATAATGTGCCCTTGAGTATTCGTAGTACGTAACCTAATTAATTAATTCTACTTTTCAAGCGATCACTGGATCCAGTTTCCAAGCCACCCAAGGGATTCTTAAATGGTTTTACGACAGCTACCGATTGATACTCGAGTCGGGAATCGAACCTGAGCTCTCTGCAATGGAAGCCCAGTCTTCTTCACACTGGGCTTTTTTTTGTAGAACGTTTTTGCAAGAAATTTTGGGCAAAATTTTTCGTGTAGTTGACAACACTTCAGTAGTTAGTTGGTTTTGTGACTGTGTCGCATGCGCATCGCAGTTGATCGCAGTATCGCTCGCCGTTGTGCCGGGCGTCCCCGCGCAGTCGCGTTGTGAAGTTTACGTACGCATTTGGATTTAATTTTTGTGTGTGTGTCTATGAAAAATGACTACATTTAGTGCTCGTGACTTCGTGAGTATGGAGAAATGATAATGTGCTACGGGGAAGCTCGGGGAAATGCCAGAGAAGCGCTCAGAAATTACATTGATAGGTGTCGTGATCGTCGGCACCCATCAGACTCCCGGATAGTTACCAATGCCTATCAACGAGTGCTAGATAACCAGCCTATAGTTCCCAATCAGGAAGGCGCCGGAAGACCACTTCGCGGTGCAACTGTAGAAAGATCTGATCTGTTGGTCCGTCAAAATCCACGCCTAGGCACAAGCACTGCAGCTCGATTATTGCGGCGGAATCATGGACCCCGCGTCTCGCACTGGTCCGTGCACAAAACGCTGCAAAGGGATCGGCAACGTCCTTATGTGATACATAAGTTCCAAGCTCTATTGCCTCGTGATCGTGGTCATCGAATAGCGTACTGCCGGTGGTTGCGGGCTGAACAGGATCGAAATCCAGTGCTGGCTTGGCAGACTTGGACCGCAACCGTGGCCAGCACGATCGCCAGACCTAACGCCTTTAGACTTCTTTTTGTGGGGCTACGTAAAGGAAAAAGTGTGTGTCAGTGCATGTGGGAGTGAGGAGGGAATGCGAGATCGCATCAAGAACATGTTCCAGCAGCTGCGCTACAGCTGCAACTAAGATCCCAACTTGCTGACCCGCTTACACGCGGAGACCCTGTGCCGTGCCAATTTGTGTGAACGTCTCGGTGGAGGCCACTTCGAGCCGTATCTCATACGACCGAAGCTATTCTAAGGTAGGATTAATTTTTGTGCACGACGCACTATCAATTACAGCCTGATTGATACCTATTGAAATAAGACTAAGTGATTTCTATTAATTTTCTTTGTAATAATAATTGTATCTATGCTAAAAACACATAACCATCCTTTTTTAACTTCACCGCAGTCGGGTAAAAGAGGGACTTCGAAGTTACTTTTAGCTATTGTTTGGCACAAAATTTTATTACTCTATTGTTTATTATTTTGTTATGTTTACTTGTTTTGCAAAGCGGAATTCCCGCTGTGTAATAAAAAGGCGGCTAGTGATTAGCTTGAATGCATGTTTGCCAGTAGTATAAATACAAGAAGGATAAAACATAGTCCGGTAGTAGTCTCAGCCTCTCATGGAGATGCTAGTTAGGAAAAAAAGACTTCTGTCTTCAGTAATGTTGCACATTCCTACTGTAATGTAAAAGTGATTGTTGTTGTGAAGAAAGTGCCATATTCGAATAGTCTGCTTTTATCTCAAATTCCCCACGCCCCGCTACTCTCGTACTATAACTGAACCAGCTCCCTGCAGTGCAAGCTCTCCGGTCTGTCGAGAACAATAATTTTCTTTAACTTCTAATTTTTTTATCTGTGCACGTGTTGCGACATGTTCTTTTGTAGAAGTACGGCTCAAACTTAATGGCGTCTCGGAACTTCGAATGTTCCGCTGCGCAAAACGTATTGCGTTGTCAGGTATCAGCGGTTTTGTTATTGTTCCGTTAAGTTTTTTTTTATTTTTATTGACCGTTTGTTTCATCTGTTTGTTATTTACGTTAAGTTTTAGACTGTTGTTGGTGGTGCGGAAAATACTTTGGAACTTATTAATTTGTTTAAAAATGTCTCGCGGACGATTCAAAGTTTTACGTAGGTAAGCCAGAAAAATGGTGCATAACGTCATGCAATTTATGATAGACGGAGAATGAAGACGGCGTCCAAATTCCTTTGGAACTAGTTCAGATAAAGAAGTTTTTGAGAGGATACAGCCATTATCGTAAATACAAAATAAAAACATTATTGCTTATTTTATAAAAAACCTATTTTAATTTTCATTGAACCCTTCCCGCACTTGACAAACTGACAAATAATTACCATACACCTCTTAAAACATTCAAACAACTTTCAGTTATAAAAATAATCAAATGGAGTCTAAATTATTGTCGACTTGACTGTACCTGCGCGTACTTGCACAAAACCACGTGGCGCGAGAATTGGCCCCGTGGCGAGGAGGGGCCGAAGGCTCGCCGCGATACCGTTCGCTACGTGCGTTTTGCCACGGTAGCGATACATTGCGCGTGAGGTAATAAAACAAATCAGGTTTATTGGATTCCCATAACGTTCCTGAAATAATTTCATGTACCGGTCATCTTAGTATGATGTACTGAATTCACCCCTTCAGTCTGCGGAGGGCTGTTCCTTACACCCTGTATAGTAGAGAAACACTGATAATTTTAGAGCCATTATTTCTCGTAAAAAGTATAGGATAAAAAATCGTTATTGTGGGTTATCCCTAAGAGATAGACATATACCATTGTGATTTTTTTTGTAGACCTTTTTAAGGTGTACAATACTGTAGTACAGACGCCAGCACATCAAGCTACCCGAAACTGTAAAAAATTCCCAATCAACTTTGAACCTTATGCTTTAGTGATAAAGTTGAAAATCCGTTGGGTAGTTTCAAGCGCCACCGGCCGACTGCCCGGCCGGTAACGCCCGCATTTTAAAACTGTAATATCTTCGAAAATATTCATTTAAATTACATGCTGTAAAGCGCCATAATGATCTATATGAAATGCACAATGTTTTTAAGGTACTTAATTGGATAAGGATTAATGCTGTATTGCCTAAAATTTCTTCTTAAATAAGCCATTATTTCTCGTAAAAAGTTAAGGATAAAAAATGGTTATTGTGGATTATCCCTAAGAGATAGACATATACCATCGCCTACTTTTTTGTAGAACTTTTTAAGGTGTACAATACTGTAGTACATTATATTGATCTATCTTGAATGGTTCAGCCAGCGTTTACAATGTAAGCGCAAAAAAATGTGTTTATTTACGACATCACATTAGAAACCTCTAAAATTATCAGTGTTTCTCTACTATATTATGCATGTATTATACATATAAACCTTCCTCTTGAATCACTCTATCTATTAAAAAAAAAACGCATCAAAATCCGTTGCGGAATTTTAAAGATCTAAGCATATATAGGGACAGACAGACAGGGAAGCGACTTTGTTTTATACTATGTAGTGATGTGTTGCAACGTGGATGTCAGGCATCGTTTAAAACAGGTTTTTGTTCTGACTCGTTTTGAAGAATTTCTTTGTTTACATATTAACGAATGTCTATCGTGCTCTCCATCTCATTTATTTATTTATTGAAACTTTATGCACAAGTAAAAAAAGTACTGTACAAAGGCGGACTTAATTCCTGAGGCATTTTCTACCTGTCAACCTTAGGGTGATGCAGAGACAAAATTAGAATTATAAATAATAATAATAATTTAATTTAATTTGAAGTAGAATTTACTTATCAGTATTTTTTGTTTATTTTTCAATTTTACTGAATATCACACTATTTACACATATCGCACCTTCGGTAAGACAAGGGCCGAAGTGCTAAAATTTCTGAAAATGAGTTAAATATGCCAAAGTGCCTTAAAATCTAATTTCTACCTGTAGGAACAAAGACCTGAAAAATTTGAAAATTAGCACTTCGGCCCTTGTCTTACCGAAGGTGCGATATTCATTACTGTTTTTATCTGACAATTTATTTTATTTATTTATTTAAGTATGCATACACACGTCACGTTCCAGTATAAAGCTGATATGCATCAGTTACCTCAGACATCTGGTCCAGATGAAAACCAGCGTCAGGCAGTTGTCTGGCATTTTTGCTGAACTGGACTTTTTTGGCGCAGCCGTGAGGCACACTTTCCTGTTAATTTCTTACATCGGACTGTACACATTTTTATTTGTTTTTATCTGATGTATGCCTCAGGTGTACTGCGTGTCTTTTAGTCTGTGTTAAATAAATGTATTTCCTTTCTTCTTTCTTCATCATCTGCCTGCCTTTTGCCAACTAAGTTGGGGTCCGCTGCCAGTCTCGGATGCAGCTGAACACCTGTATTTTACATGAAGCGACTGCCTATCTGACCTCCACAACCCAGTTATTGGTTTTATACGATACCCCTTGGTAAGAATGGTTGTCAGACTTCCGGGCTTCAGACGACCCGTAATGACTGTCAAAGATCCATGAATGACAGCTGAGACCAATGGCTTCGCGTGTTTTCCAAAGCACGGAGAGGTCTTGGTATGTTAAGATGGTCACCCATCCACGGACCAACCACGGCAAGCGTACTTTAACTATTATTACTGGTAGTCAGCTGCGTCCGGTTATACTGGAAGCCGACCCCAACATAGTCGGGAAAAGACTAGACACCTGATGGTTAAATAAAAACTTTTTTCATAAAAAAAGACAACCGATTTCCAAAAAACACTACAAAGTGAAAAATAACTTCAATTTTGGAAGTCGGTGTTTTGTTTTTTGACACCGACTTCCGAAATTAAAGTTATTTTTCACTTTGTAGTGTTTTTTTGGAAGTCGGCTGATTTTTTTTTTAAAAAAAGAAGGTTCTATTTTTATCTTTTTAGTAATACCTAAGTTATGCCAGAATTTACTTGCAAGATTAGAGGTACCCCAATAACAACTTTGACAGAAATGAGGGTGTGCGGTGGTATACTGAACACATCTGCGTACTGCTTCTGAGTTTATAGGGTACAGATGTGACGTTATGTTTTGCGATTACAATGCATACATATGCGATAGCAGCAATCGCGGTTGTTTTATTGAAGAGTTCTTCACCAGATCTTTACAAAATTTAAATGGCATAAACCTCTATAAAACGAACAAAAAAAGAATTTTGCAAATCCGTCCATATATGACGGAGTTATGCCCGAACATACAAAAAAAAAAAAAATTGAAACATCTGAATTGATGACTCCTCCTTTTTGAAGTCGGTTAAAAACAGATTTACACGTAAAAAAATAAATTATGTTTTAAAACTAGACAGTGTGTCCTATCTGACTGCTCTGAGAAGAAACACCGAAACAAACGTAGAGTTTAACGTCTCTTTTGAAGTCCTGATATAATCTTGGTGCCCGACCAAAATTATGTCAAATAATCATCATCTGCCTAGCCTTTTCCCAACTATGTTGGGGTCGGTTTCCAGTCTAACCGGATTCAGCTGAATACCAGTATTTTACATGGAGCGACTGCCTATCTGACCTCCACAACCCAGTTACTGGGTTATACGATACCCCTAGGTAAGACTGGTTGTCAGACTTTCGGGCTTCTGACTACCCGTAACGACTGTCAAAGATCCACGAATGACAGCCGGGACCAACGGCTTAACGTGCTTTCCGAGGCCCGGAGGGGTCTCGGTATGTAAAGATGGTCACCCATCCACAGACCAACCGCGGCAAGCGTAGCTTAACCTGATCGATCGACCTGTGCGGCTGTTATTATTTAGCCACGGGCCCCTCAAAATTATGTCAAATAAGTTAACCGCAAATTAACATTCCTTCCATCCGCTGAAGACCTCCCACTTAGACATGAGTTACCTTGGGTAACCTGGAAGTCTTTAAACAGTCTCCAGACCCACGTTGGCTGAAGCAAGGAAAACCTGTTCAGGTGGAGTTTCATAGATGACTCCGCCTTGGAGTGTAAATGTGGTGCTGTTCTACAAACGATGGGACACTAATATCGTGTCCTGCGTCTCCGGTCAGCTGCACGTGACAGGAACTGATGAACGCTGGTGATGGCGATAAACAAGTAGCCAAATTCTGGGCCGAGTTCATTTACATTGCTATAGAAACGCTAAGAAGAGTTAACCAAAGTTTATCCAAAGGTACTGAAACTGGAAATAAATGTTTCAGTAATAAACATAATTACTAACGTTAATACAAATTCCGCATTCACTGTTAACCCACTAAGTGACGCACATACTGCACTACGGCGTAGCTCCGCGCTACGAGTGTGCTACGACGTAGCGCTGCTACGTAATTTTCGTTTGAAACCTGCTACGAGTTCCGTTGGAGCGAATTACGTAACTTTTAACGAAATAGTTTCGCAATTTTGTTGTTTTAGTTTCGTTTTAATGCGGCATTTTGGTTGTTATTGTTACTTGTGTTGACAAAGTGAATTGGAAATGTGGTTTTAAAGAAGCCATGTATTCTGCGTTCGCTATTTATTTAGTATCTAAACATGTAAATTGTTATGTGTTTTTGGAAAAACAACTTTGATACCCACACATAAAGTTTGACGTACGCTACAACCGTAAACTTTTTATGTTTTTTTTTTTTTGCAAAAGTACAGTCAGCATCAAAGAGTCGTATACAATTCATTTGAATGTCGACAATATAAGTTTCATAAGTATATAACAAAAACAAAAAAAAAAAAATAAAGAAAAAGGCAGGAGCTCATTGGGCATCAAATTTTTTTTTTTGTTTTTTTAAATACTTGTATATAATATTTGTATATTTTTTTGTATTAATTAGTTATTTGCTTAGTTATTATTTTAATTTACCTTCAAACTAAAAAGAAAATCAAAGAACAACAAGTTTCATAATATTTTATGAATGTGTATTGTATTGTGGTGTGAAGACACGTACTTAACCCCTCCTTCCCCCCCACATCACAGTATCCGTTTTTCGCGAACCTGTCACAGGGCTGTCTTATCATCCGAAGATCTAAAACTTACTAACCGAATTAACGAGCAATGTGTTCTGCCCACCATAACGTACTGTGCTGAGCTGTGGACGCTCCCGTAGGAGGCTGTGCGCAGGGTGACAGTTGCACAGAGAGCCAGGGAGCGTTCCATGCTTGCCATAAGGCTTATAGACCGAGTCCTAAACGTCGAGATCCGCAGACGTACGAAAGTTTTAAATATCGGAAACCGAGTTATGGAACTCAAATGGAGGTGCGCAGGATACCTAGCAAGGCGCAGTTATGACAGGTGCAGTGAGGCAGTAACCAAGTGGCGTCCAAGGACTGGGAGACAAAGTGTATGATGATGTATTTTCATCATCATATATACAACGTGTAACGTTAAATGCGCAAAACCTGAAAATAGTTTGATCAGAATAACGAGCAGAATTAATTGAACCACTTTTTAATATAGGTCACATTTTTCAAAAAATCTTCATTAAAAACGTTGCCGCGTCTATTTATTAATAGGTCAAGCAAGCCAATGTCAGCGCGGCGCAGCGGCCCGGTGACGACTCCTTCCTCGGTCAAAGCGTCGGAAAGCGTCGTCGCAGACGCAAGAAACGATCAGAATAGTCAGTAAAACTAAAACAGCACATAAAACCTTTACACATTTTTTAATGACTTATTTTCTCTCTGAAATAGGTCAATTGAATTAAAAGAATTATCAGTTAGGGTGTCTGAGGTTTTGCGCATTTAACGTTACACGTTGTATATTTTTTGTAATTTAGCACTACCAACAGATATTGTCTTCATAAATAAATATTATTATCACTGGTATAAAAGTATTGGTAGTACGGAATCCTGAATGCGCGATTACAAATGGCACTTGACTGATTTTAAAACTTACACTTTTAAATGTAACGAAACTCAACCTAAACTCCTATTTCCAATACAATTTAAACGTTTCTAAATAATTCTAGACACAGAACTAAACTAGAACACAATTCACGAAATAAAACAGCTACGCCGTAGCACTCTCGTAGGCGGCGCTACGACGTGCCTACGCCGTAGCACGTTCTAAGAGATACATTTCGTATCTCTTTGTATTTATGAGAAAGATAATAAATATCATCTTTATCTGTATAGTTTTAAACTGGGAATGTTGAGAATTTTAACAAGTCTGTTGTGGTCGGCCTCCAGTCTAACTAGGTGCAGCTGAATACACATATACCAGTGTATACATTTTTATACGCTGCTGGGGAGTTTGTTGTGCCACTTCTTCCCAACAAAAGCACTAGGTAGTGGCGAAGGACGGGCGTTTTGGGGGAGTCTTATTACATAGTGCTAAATCAGCGCTCATGCGTAAGAGTGTATTCTGCACGGCCCCAAAATCATACAACAAGGTACCAAAGGCATACAAAGATTTGAATATGAATAGTTTTAATAAAAGCTTGAAGAAACTTTTATTAAATAAATGCTACTATAATGTTTTTTTTTAATAGTTTAACGTAACTTTATGATTTTTGTATTTTTAATTATATTGTTATTTATATTTGTACGCCTTTATAGGCAAAAATTCTGAAACTTTTTTTTTTGTAATCGTTCCAACTGATTCTAAACCTACACGTGTTTTTGACAAATAATAAATCTTATCTTTTCTTTGCTGGTGTAGTGTTTTGGTAGTGTGTTTCACTTTGAAACCAACTTTGAAATATCGAAATATTAATCAGTTATTCCATATAAAGGGTGCATGCGATCAGTAGATTTATTTTTGATGTTATAGAATTGGTTTCATAGTCAATATTTTATGTTTTCAAGAGCACTATAAACAACCTTTGAAATGATTTTCATATTTTTTCCCCTTTTAACTCACGTACACACGGACGTAAACATATCGCGGCAGGATTTTATCGCGCACTGGATTTTTGGCTAAATAATAACAGCCGCACAGGTCAATCGATCAGGTTAAGCTACGCTTGCCGCGGTTGGTCTGTGGATGGGTGACCATCATTACATACCGAGACCCCTCTGTGCTTCGGAAAGCACGTTAAGCCGTTGGTCCCGGCTGTCATTCGTGGATCTTTGACAGTCGTTACGGGTAGTCAGAAGCCCGAAAGTCTGACAACCAGTCTTACCTAGGGAAATCGTATAACCCAGTAACTGGGTTGTGGAGGTCAGATAGGCAGTCGCTCCATGTAAAATACTGGTATTCAGCTGCATCCGGTTAGACTGGAAGCCGACCCCAACATAGTTGGGAAAAGGCTAGGCAGATGACTGGATTTTCAATTACCGGTGTTGAGCCGAGCATTAAGAATCCAACAGAGCACATCCCAGTGCGACAAAAAAACGTACTGTTGGGTTATTACCAAAAGGTCGCTAGATGTCCTGCGCGTCCAGTACAACAATGTTTTTAGAATGCTCTTGAGACTGCCCTGGTTCTGTAGTGCGTCAGAGATGTTTACTCAGAACCGTACTGACGGCTTCCACGCAATTGTGCGGAAGAAAATAGTATCTGTGGCAGCTAGAACCCGGGCCAGTGCCAACAGCATTCTAAAAACAGTGACTGAGAATGTGTTTTCCCCTTTTATGAGGCATTTTGTGGAGAAGATGACCGGTTGAGAAACTGGTTTCGTCTTCTTTACAAAGTGACTCATACTCAAATTGTTACCTTAATTTATGTATTATATATACTAACACTAGGTATAAGGTACTTTACTAACACTACGGATCCCTGTTATCTGATTATTTGAAATAAATTAAATTAAATTATTCACCTCTCGGTGCTAAGCAGCGGTTAGAATATTCAGTGCGCAAAAAATTATCGCCGCGAGAAAAACGCAGCTTTACATTCTGAATTCTAACGAGCTTCGACTGAATATTATAGAGCTATCGTACGTGTAATAATGGTATCGTTGTACAAACACTACTAACTGCTAATATTTGTGTCGGTAATCACGCTAATGATCGCGTTTGAAGCTGTCGAGTGTTAGTTTGATTGCACACCACAAATATGTCGGTTTCATTGTGACATCTAACTATACAATTATAAATAAAATTGAAGTGTGAGTTTATAATCAATTCAGTCAAAGATTTTTACTATCTAAACTAAATGTTACTTTTAACTATTTAGAAACGTGGCTAAATAATAACAGCCGCACAGGTCGATCGATCAGGTTAAGTTTCGCTTGCCGCGGTTGATCTGTGGATGGGTGACCATCTTTACATACCAAGGCTCCTCCGTGCCTCGGTCCCGGCTGTCATTCGTGGATCTTTGACAGTCGTTACGGGTCGTCAGTAGTCCGAAAGTCTGACAACCAGTCTTACCAAGGGGTATCGTATTACCCAGTAACTGGGTTGTGGAGGTCAGATAGACAGTCGCTCCATGTAAAATACTGGTAATCAGCAGCATCCGGTTAGACTGGAAGCCGACCCGAACATAGTTGGGAAAGGGCAGGCAGATGAATGTAACTTAGGGTCAAGTGCATTTTGTTTATTGTTCCGTTGCTAAATAAAGATTTTTGAACATGAAATTAAATCTTTGTACCATAAACATAGCATAATCAGCCCACAATGTTCCCACTACTGGGGCACAGACCTTTCCTGATCCTCTTTCGAAGACTCTTTGAGAGGGAGCTAGTGGGCTGTAAACCACCACGCGGGCCCAGTGCGGGTCAGTAGTTGTCACATGTCTTCGAATTTTTGGTTCTAGTACAGGTTTCCTCACGACGTTTTCTTCACCATTTTTGAGAGCAGTGGTACTGAAATTATTTACACATAGAAAGGCTCTTGTCCAGCTGAGATTATTTATTTATTCATTCATTCATTAGGAAACTCAACGGCTTATAATTAACTTACATGAGCTATGAATGTTCACCCCACTATCAATGAACAGTTCAATACAGTTGCGTCAAAGTTACGGCATCTTACAGTTTGTATACACTGTTCAGTGATAGCGAAATGATGACAATTATCACTTAAGCCAATAACAGAGTTTCACGGCATTGAAAAAGCTAGGTTAACTAGAAAGTAGCGGGAGAAAACAAAGGAAAAAACTTAAACAAGTATGACTATCAATAATAAGTAAAATGCGATTGTTGACACATTACTCACATTAAAACTAAACTTAAAGATAGAAGTATGAACCTAAGTACTATGACTATATTAATTAACAAAGGAAAAAAATAAAACTAAATAATTTGCTTAACATTGTTTGACAATGTGAATATATTTTCACTCTGCAATTAGAACTTGTTTTGTTGAAATATATGAAATATGTATCTTTATTAAAAACATGAGAATAAGAAAGAGTTATGGCACAATTGGTTCACAAACAGTTCAGCTCAGTTACATTTAAATTATGACAGAATTTACAGACAGACATATTATGTTTAAATTTCATACCAACATTTTGTTTAATTAAAACTTCAATAATATTCCCTTTTGTAACGATATCATAAAAGTTAGTGTTCGTTATTAAAACTCTCTCTGTTAATTTATATTTCACGCTAAATTAGTTTTTAGCTTATTTCAGTCTGGTAGCCAGGTTTACAGGATTATTTACCTAAGCTTTTGTCCTCAAATAATATTGTACGCGGTCATTAATTAATGTATCTCGAGTTTTAGAAAAAGTTCACCTTTATCTCGCATCGTGTCTGTCACAAATACCTGTGTGACATTCTCTTAAGCTCGATGCGGATTATAAAATCTCAGGTACTGTACTGACTGTGTCTTATGGTTGCAAGCGCGACTGCTGAGCGTAGAGTCCTGGGTTCGATTCCCAGGTTGGGCAAAGTGCCCGGAGTTTGGAAGTTGGCGGTTTAATACCCCCGTGCCTGTGAAAGCACGTGTCGCCGTTGGTCCTGCGCCTGATCCCTCCCCGGTCGTGTCGGATTGCCGTCCCTGAGGACTATGAGTATAAAGGAACAGAGAGTGCGCCTGTGTTTGCGCACACGCTCGTGCACTATAATATGTCGGTATCTCCTGTGTACCTGACTAATCTCCGTTGAGATTGCCACCGTGAGCGAAATCGGTTAGGAGGATATTATTATTTTACTTTATTTAATTTAAATTACATTTTTAAATATTTCTATAAACAAAAAGATTTAAAAAAAAACATTTAGTAAAAACTTTTTTAGAAAAAAATAAAACAACCGACTTCCAAAAAAACACTACAAAGTGAAAAATAACTTTAATTTTGGAAGTCGGTGTCGTTGGTTCCACATTTTCGCTTTTTGACATCGACTTCCGAAATTAAAGTTACTTTTCACTTTGTTGTGTTTTGTTTAAAAAAGTTTTTATTTTTCACTTTTTAGTTGCACAGACGCCAGCACATCAAGCTACTACAATCTGTCAGATTTCTTTAATAGATTTTTCAACTTTAGTGCTAAAGCATAAGGTTCAAAGTTGATTGAGAAAATCTGACAGTTTCGGGTAGCTTGATGTGCTGGCGTCTGTACCTACCCCATACAAATTCAATTAACACTACTTGATATGTAAATATTAGTGTCAGGAAGTTATTAAAACATCATCATAAATGTCCTTTCATTGGTATTGTTCGTCGAATCGTGAGGCTCCTCAAGTTCTGAGTTGAGCTGCACGATTTTTGACAAATGCGTGCACTGACTGGACAGGTCCGCTCAATCGGTGTGGTTCTTTACTCAAAAGACCATTTCAGACACCAATCTACATGGTCTTCACATTATCTGACCAAGATTATGTCTGGACTTTAAAAGAGACTGTGACCTCTGAGTTTGTTTCGGCCTTTCTTCTCAGAGTAGTCAGATAGGAAACGCCGACATCATCTAGTTTAAAAATATATGATTGACATGTAAAAGTGTTTGTACAAACCTACTTACAGAAAATAAATCATTTATCATTTATTTCGGCTGAAATTATGATGATATTTAAGTGACACACAGTGCTGTTGGTGCGCTTATTCTTAATAAAGAGACCTCACGAAATTTTCCTCCACCTTTCAACACACTATATTAGGTAATATTTTTAATAATAAAGACGTATACACAATAATAGTGTCTATGTATAATATATTATGAATGTTTTCTCCCTCACATTAGAAGGGAATTGAAAGGAACCCTTTGCGATGGAGTCCCGAATTTGTGAATGACGCCGAGCTACGAATTGCTAGATTGAATACTTCAAAACATTAGATAGTTAGTGTATTAATGTAATCATAATATCACGCTTGAAATCTCGGAAGGGGTTGTCTGAGGTGTATACTACATCCACATGTTTTTCTTGTTGTAAAAGGAAGCGACGTTTTACGAACCAGGAACAAATCACGATGGTCTAGAGTATTGGTAGTCGCCTTCAAAGCGTTTCGTATTTCTAAAACGACTTTCAACAGGATTGACATATACAAGGTGTAACTTAAATAACGCAAAACCTTATAAGGGGTCATTGTACTCATCATTATGAACAACTTTTACTACGGGAACAAACCTGAAATCGCGACAAAAAAAATTCAGTTGTTCCCTACATTTATGTTCGCATAACTCGTCAAAATGTAGGGAACTGCTGATTTTTTTCGGCGTTTTAACAGGCACAGACACGGCGTTTTTACAGGTTTTAACAGGCGCTTGACTTTGTGTTAATTATCACTACTGCTCTCAAAACGGTGAAGGAACATCCTGAGGAAACCGGCATGTCCTAGAACCAAACATTTGAAGACATGTGACATACACTAACCCGCACTGGGCCCGCGTGGTGGATTACGGTCCACTCCCGCTCACAGAGGAGGCCTGTGTCCCAGCGGTGGGAACATTCTAGGCTGTTTACTGCATGCATGCATGCATTCATTATGCATCATCGTTATCGCCCTCAGGACTCTAGTCTGCATCTAGAAACCATTATTATTAAACTACTATTGTACAGACGCCAGCACATCAAGCTACCCGAAACTGTCAAATTTTCCCAACCAACTTTGAACCTTATGCTTTAGCAATAATGTTCAAAATCTATTAAAGAAATTTGACAGATCGTAGTAGCTTGATGTGCTGGCGTCTGTACCATATATCAATGTAGATAAAAATATTCTATTCCAAGTGTGCTAATGGAGAAATACAATACGACATTTTGCCCGACTTCGTGAAAACCCAGGAACCCAATACAACGAGGCAGTCAGGTTTATTACACTGCCTTTATTTTAAATCCCCTTCCACCGTTTCCTATCTCCATGTTCTCAAAATAAACGACGTAAATTGTAGGATAATGGGTGCACACAACAGACATGCTCGCAGTAAACCAAGTAAGTGGCAATACGAAGAAATATGTGGAGTATTATTAAAATCAATGTTGTACTGAGCCTTTAATTGGGTTATTTATCTAACAAAGCAGTTTTTAGTACTATTTACATAATTAACGTTTAAAATAATAATATGTAGATGTGTGTAAAAAGAAGCAAAAGAATCATAGGGCCTTCAAAAAATTCGTCGGAATCGCTGTCAACAGGAACAGTGCCCATAAGGCTGGCAGCATTGTCAAGTTGTATGGCGATGCTAATTCTTTAGCCAAGAAATAAGCCAGCCCTCTGGTCACGTGAAGGGACGACTAACCACTTGGCGATATCTCTAAAAAACAAGTGGGCACTCGGACCCCACGGCCCTAGTGTTTCAACCCAAAACGGCTCGGACATATAACTCCTAATCAGGTTGGAATACTTTCGCCGTTTGAGGTTTTCTGCACCTGCAGCAGCCGCCCCAGCACAGCCCACCATGCAAGGAAGATGGGATGAATTGAATAGGTTTTTTATTCTCTTATGTCATATGTGGCAATCAAGCAGGTGGCCCATCTGACAGTTTGTGGTCACCGCCGCCTGTGGACATCTGTGATAGAAGCATTACATATGCGTTGCCATCCTAGGAGCAAAGCTACGCAAAGCGACCGTTGCGTCCGATGGGCAGCTACTCGTAAGTTCAATTTTCTGTAAAACTGACCGACGACCCTCTGCAATTCCAAAGTACGAAGTACATATAAACAGTTTGCAAATGATGTATGCTACATCGCAATATAAGAGTTCTCCGCGACATTATACGACAACAGCCCGACGGCAATCATCGGGCAGCAGCCCACCAGACAACACCCATCTGGTCAGAGGATCCTTTTCTATAAAAGATGAGTGAGCTTTACACCCTGAACGTTTTATTGAAATAAATGCAGCAACTCGTCTCTCCGACTCAGTAAAAACACAATGTTTTTTTTTTTAAATAGCTACTCGCAGTTCAACCTGTGAGGTTGTCGACTGCTTAACCGGGCTTACCTGTGGATGCCTCAATAAATTAAGGTCTCCAGCCAGGGGGCCGATGTTTACTTTAACGAAAACAATTTATTTTAATGTACACGAAGAGGTCATGTTTTTCCGGAGAATCTTACCACCGCGATTCAGCAGAGAGTGCTAAATGAACAACGCCATCTATCGAGACATTAGGAACTAAAAACGTTTGAAGTATCAACCTAAACGTAAGATTGCACACCGACAACTTATACTTCTGCCACCTTCCTGTTTAGTATATAATGTACTCGACTACAGACAGACAGCTATATGTATACGTATAACATATTATACTTACATGTTTGTATTGATGGAGGGTTTAAATATTTTCAATGGCTGAGTTTTGTGCATGTAGGCGTCTAACGTTATTTGGAAACGAATAGTGCTTTTGAAATTAGGGCTTTTAGTGTATTTTAGTTAATTTTGGTTTGTGCAAGTTGTGATCTATTTTATGTTCGTTAAGTTTTCATGGACGTTTGGTATCAATAATGTGTCGCTTAGAGAACGTGTAGGTACGTACCACTCCTACATTGAAAAGAAAGATTTGTTTTATCTCTTTTAATATTTTTTTTTGCGCGGAACTAATTATTTTTCTTAAAATAAAAAGTAAAAAACGTAAGTTACTTCTTATGAAATCGTCAAAACCGTGTAGGTAGTTTTAAAGTCATATTTGTTATGGTCGTGAATAATATTTTTATCAAGAAACAGCCTGACATGCAAATTGCAATAACATAAGAAAATGTACGCGGGTACCCTTGCGTTTGCTCCTCAACGCCCGTGTACTAAAATAATAAAAAACCAGCAAAGTGCGTGTCGGACTACGCACAATGAAGGCTTCCGTAGTTGGAATGAATTTATCCCAAGAACAAACTTCACATCGTAGTTGAAAATCATGTTCTCCCATACATTGCAACTGCAAATGTAAGTTGGTCGACTGTTACTGGTAAACTTGTACAGCCTACTTAGCTGTGATAGTTTTCCTTTTAACCTCGTTATATACAGTGTGTCCGGACATGGACTAGCGATATTCTAAATACTTAAATATAAGCTATTTTAAAGTACTATTACACTATAGGCTTGGGTCCAATACACTTCCCCGCTATGTGGCAGCCATTTTGTTTTTTTTGTTGAAATATGCTCTATGCGAGTACAAAAAAAATCATATATCTCAAAGTTTTAGTCATACTGAGATAAAAATAGGCTTATTCGGAAGGCAATAATATTGTCTACCGTCTGCATTACAAAGCAATGTGTTCACAATTCCATAACTTTTGAAAAAAAATGTGAAAGTCGAAAAAAAAATCAAAAAATTATGCAATTCAACCAATAATGGTTAATTACTACAAAAACAACCCCGAGAACTTTTTTATTTTTTATACTAGATCGACAGTTTTTGAGCTACGCTACAATGCAACATAAAATTCACAACTGTATGTTTAATACTTTAAGAGTTATTGTTGTTTGAACATAGCGTATGCGCAAGCACAAAACGTCTTTGTTAACCGCCAGAGTGTCATTTATGGCATTCACTGTATTCCATCTGAGAGCAGGCGAGAAATACTGTTCGTTACTACCGTGAGTAAGCGAGATAGAACGTATTAGTCCACTACCTGAAACAAAATCAGTTTTAAGGACAAATTATTAGTTGGGTTAGTTTAGTTGTCCCTCGCCCTGCGTTGTGATCGCTATCGCTACTTTCACTTACCGTCCGTGCTGTTTACGTGCTGCGTTAGTGTTTTGTATTTAAAAGTGTGATAAAGTATGGCACAGCGTCAATATTCATCGCAACATATTGCTGACATACACTTTGTGTATGGCTTTTGCAATGGAAGTGCAAATTTGGCTGTACAAGAATATCGACGAAGGTACCCTAACAGGCCTACACCGAGTCGCCAAACTTTTATCGACGTGCATTCAAGATTAGCGGAAAGAGGTATTCAAAGAGCTGTTAATGAACGCAATCGCTTGGTATCGCCCGAAGATGAAGAAGAAGTGCTTAGACTAATAACCAATGATGCTAGACTAAGCGTTAGACGGATTTCAGTGCAACTTCGAATGTCTAAGTGGCATGTATGGAGAATTTTGAAAAGAGAAGGGTTACACCCTTATCATTTTCGACGGGTTCAAGACGTGATCGAACCAGATTTTGCTGCGAGATCTGTGTTTTGTTCGTGGATAAATAGAAATTTGAGACAGAACCGTAATTTTTTACAAAGAATACTGTGGACTGATGAAGCCAAATTTACAAGAGCTGGGATTACAAACCACAGAAACGACCATCTCTGGTGCTCCGCAAATCCAAGGGCGGTGCGCCCAAGCTCATTTCAACATGAATTCTCAGTAAATGTGTGGGCCGGCATAATCAACGATAGGCTGATAGGGCCATTGGAATTGCCACCTACATTAAACGGCGCTAGATTTTTAGAATTCTTACAGACACAGTTTGCGGACAGCCTCATGGACCTACCTCTATCATACCGTCGGCGTATGTGGTTCCAGCTCGATGGTGCACCCGCGCATTTTTCTCGAGCAGTGAGAGAATATTTAAATAATAATCTACAGCCGTGGATCGGTCGTGGTGGTGTAGTAGCATGGCCGCCTCGCTCACCCGATTTGACACCCTTGGATTATTTTTTGTGGGGTCATATGAAACAAAAAGTATACGCTACAGTTCCAAATACCAGGGAAGAACTCGTCGCAAAAATTATGGCAGCCGCCGAAGAAATTAGATCCGATTTGGATTTAATTAGGCGCTCATCAACCCAGGTGGCACAGAGAGCCGTAGTGTGTCTACAAGCTGGAGGTGGCCACTTTGAGCAACTGCTTTAGATATTTTAATCTTCATTTAATATTGGAAAAAACATTAAATAAAATTCAATATGAATGTTATGTTTTTTTAATGATTTCCTGTTTAGGGTTCCGACAAAGGCCTTTTGTGCTTGCGCATACGCTATGTTCATACAACAATAACTCTTAAAGTATTAGACATACAGTTGTGAATTTTATGTTGTATTGTAGCTTAGCTCAAAAACTGTCGATCTAGTATAAAAAATAAAAAAGCTCTCGGGGTTGTTTTTGTAGTAATTAACAATTATTGGTTGAATTGCATAATTTTTTGTTTTTTTTTTCGAATTTCACATTTTTTTTCAAAAGTTATGGAATTGTGAACATATTGCTTTGTAGTGCAGACGGTAGACAATATTATTGCCTTTCGAATAAGCCTATTTTTATCTCAGTATGACTAAAACTTTGAGATATATGATTTTTTTTGTACTCGCATAGAGCATACTTCAACAAAAAAAACAAAATGGCTGCCACATAGCGGGGAAGTATATTGGACCTAAGCCTATAGTGTAATTGTACTTTAAAATAGCTTATATTTAAGTATTTAGAATATCGCTAGTCCATGTCCGGACACACTGTATACTACTGTTATCAATTTTTTTACATATCCAAAAGCAACCGTTGAGCTGTCAGGGGGGATACTTAACTTAGCACTTTAAAGCTTATTATTTCACAAATGAATCCTGAATCGAAAAATCGTTGTCAAAAACTCGCAATATTTTAAAAGGCCTATCCAACGATACCCCACACCATGGGGTAGACGAGTCCTTGTTCACTACGGAACCCAAAAAAGATTATTGCCTCTAAGAAACTAGTAACAAACTTATCTAATATATGTATTAAACTATCAATACTTCTCGTGGGAAAACCCTTGTGAACTGTTTTCCTAAAAAAATGGCTGTTAAAGTTAAAGCTATACATTCTTATCTTTATGTTGGACCATTGATTCCCAAAGTGGTTCAAGTGGACCCCCAGGGGTGCACGGGAGACTCGACGGGGGTCTACGTTAGATCTAATCTTGAGATTTTTTGTCGAGTTTTGGGAACATGGTAGAAATGTAGCCGCAGGGGTCCACAGCAAAATTTTTAAAGTTGTCTATGAGGAAAAAAAGTTTGGGAACCTCTGTGTTGGACCGTCCTGGCACTGAGCGTTTACTGTCCCCTTCGGCTAGGGTTGTCAAACGGTCTTCTTCTTAGCGTGTCGATGGCAAAAATATCGTCAATAGGTAATGTAGCATGGGCCACGTACATATGTACAGACGCCAGCACATCAAGCTACTAAAATCTGTCAAATTTCTTTAATAGATTTCAACTTTATCGCTAACGCGTTAGGTTCAAAGTTGATTGGGAAAATCTGACAGTTTCGGGTAGCTTGATGTGCTGGCGTCTGTACAAAAAAAAAAGTAGCGTTATGAACTATGTCTGTATTTTATGCTCTCAGGGAGTAGTTTAATCAATCCTAGGAAAACTTGTCTGAATTCACATGGAGAAAAAATATATGTGCGGTAGTAAGATTTATTTAATAAAGGGAAATATTTAACTTATTCCCTAAAAACTTATTATATTATATGCGTGCACTGGACAACTCAATCCGTATGGTTCTTTCTTCTCAGAGTAGTCAGATAGGAAACGCCGACCTCATCTAGTTCAAAAAAATATGATAAAAAAATAATTTATTTACCAAAGGACTCAGTGAGCCTTCAGTACGTCAGTAGTAACAAACTTAAGCCTACCTAGCTACATGTGGACGTGTCTTGACTTTAAAAGAGATCACTGAGTTAGTATCGACATGTATTCTTAGGGGTAGTTGTAGGAAATGTCGACTGCATTTAAAGTCCGTCTCATGAAAGAAGTTCCGCGGCAATAAGTGGAACTGATTCATATATGTATATGTAGTTAGCAACATTCCAACAACAACAACAACCCTCCTACCTGAGACACATTTCTCTATGTAAGACTGTGCATTTGAGTATTTCTCACGAAAGATGTACACGTAACGAAAAAGATGTTATGAAATATTGTAACGAAATAGGTTACAAAGTAACGAAATAGTAAACTAAACTTTATAACATACTATTTCGTTAAGTGACGAAAAACAACGAAACAGTAAAAGGAATTATAACCCTTTTTTTGTCCAAAATGAATTTTAATAATGTAATTCGCTTAAACAATTATCCCAACATACATTTTTATTAACTTGATATATAATTCAGAAGTACTTACCCCGAAAAAAGTAATATTTTTCTTTCGTATCGAAACAGTAAAACCGCCGGCGCACTAAGAGAATCTAGTTTTTGACTGAAAAAATATATGGCGCTGATATTTACCATCGCCCAATAAGAACGCTTTTAGTGTTTCCAGTACAAAATACTACAGATTCATTGAGAAATTAAAAAAATTACTGAGAAATGGCGTGACTAAAGAGTACGTGACTAAAAAGTAAAAAAGGTGAGACATTTTGTTTATTGCGTGAAACGTAATATATTTTAAAGAAAGCAGGATACAATCAACTTTGAACCTTAAACTAGATTATACGAAGGTACTAATTACAGAAAATTAGAACGTTAGACATACGTCAAGTAGTATTTTTTGAAGCGGCAAAGTCGTTGGTACCCTATGAGACAAAAAGATTTTGTATGGAAAAGTAAATCATGATAGTGACAACTTGAAGCGTTACACAATTTTATGAAGTATTTTCGGTCTTTGCGATATCTAATCCTAATCAGGAGTTCTATTTCTTCATCCCTTCGCAAATATCTTGCAAGAAGTTTCATCATTTTATTTTAATATTTTGACTCAAACTTTTGGGACATTTTTTTTCCACAAATGTACAACTATTTTGAGAAATACTCATTTACTCTCCTAAATTAAAATATTGGGTACATCACGTAAGGTGTCAATTTGATAAAAAAATATTTGTCCTTACCTCTGCCTACATCTTCGGGGAATACAGGCCTCATATGTATTAAAGTTAAACCAATGTTCGTTCAACACTCACACACATAATTTAAATTAATTTTAGTCTCTAAACAATTTAGCTAATGGGCTAAGCCGACGGTCCGGTAAACATTGGTGGCGTAATATCCGGACGGCCGGTACGGCGCGGTTACGGTACGGTTTAGCGAATTATTAAAATGTTAGCGGAAATTGAACGCGCTGACGACCGCGGTGCGGCGGCCACGGGGTTTGTAGGGTTGATGTATAAACCCGGCTGACAAAACTTTGTGGAATTAGGGTGGTTTTTAAAAACAGGAAAGAAAGAAAGTGGGTACCCCAAAGGAAAGAGCGCCTAAAGTTTTTGTTATAGCATCACGCAGGTTGTTAAAAAAGGAGCATTTAACACTAACAAAGTTATTATACCTACATAAGGACAGACAGTGATGAGGTGAGTTACAGGAGGTGTTTTTACAAAAATAAATAATCATGTTTTCGACGCTTAGACTGGAAGCCGGCCCCGAAATAATTGGGATAAGGCTTGAAGATTGATTGACTGACTCAATCTGATGAATCGAAATATACTGGATGATTTTTTTTCAGGCTCCAAATTTTTACAGGGTGTTCTACTCATGAATATGAATAACTTTCACGATGGGACCAACTCTGAAATCACGAAAACAAAATCAGCTGTTTAATACAAAAGTTAAACAGCTGATTTTGTTGCTTCACGCTCAAACGGCTAAACAGATTTGGATGAAATTTGGTACACAAATAGTTTATAACCAGAATTAACACATAAGACACTATTTATCCAGATATTCCCACGGGATCGACACTTGTGCGGGTGAAACCGCGGGACGCAGCTAGTTCTCAAATATTTCTGCAGTTACGTGCCAACCCTACTTAATCCCCTTGGAGGACGAAGTGTGATATAATTGCGGAAATGAACATAATGTGGTGATGAACATCGCCGGTGATCAGCACGAGTATTAGGGCGGGGATTAGGTAAGTTTAGACATGAGTTATGGTGAAGATCACATTAAGGCTGCATGTCCAATGACGCGGAGCGAGGTTGCGGAGCGGAGAAACGGAGAAATATTGACCAATAGAATTGCATGAAATCTCAATGTCATTTTTCTATTGGTTAATATTTCTCCGTTTCTCCGCTCCGCAGCCTCGCTCCGCGACATTAGACAGGCAGCCTAAGACAGGCTAATTGGTGTCTGGCTCGTTGGTGCCTGGCTCGTTGGTGCCTGGCTCGTTGGTGTCGGGCTCGTTGGTGCCTGGCTCGTTGGTGCCTGGCTTGTTGGTGTCTGGCTCGTTGGTGCCTGGCTCGTTGGTGCCTGGCTCGTTGGTGCCTGGCTCGTTGGTGCCTGGCTCGTTGGTGCCTGGCTCGTTGGTGCCTGGCTCGTTGGTGCCTGGCTCGTTGGTGCCTGGCTCGTTGGTGCCTGGCTCGTTGGTGCCTGGCTCGTTGGTGTCGGGCTCGTTGGTGCCTGGCTCGTTGGTGCCTGGCTCGTTGGTGCCTGGCTCGTTGGTGTCGGGCTCGTTGGTGTCTGGCTCGTTGGTGTCTGGCTCGTTGGTGCCTGGCTCGTTGGTGCCTGGCTCGTTGGTGCCTGGCTCGTTGGTGCCTGGCTCGTTGGTGCCTGGCTCGTTGGTTGGTGCCTGGCTCGTTGGTGCCTGGCTCGTTGGTGCCTGGCTCGTTGGTGCCTGGCTCGTTGGTGCCTGGCTCGTTGGTGTCGGGCTCGTTGGTGCCTGGCTCGTTGGTGCCTGGCTCGTTGGTGTCTGGCTCGTTGGTGCCTGGCTCGTTGGTTGGTGTCTGGCTCGTTGGTGCCTGGCTCGTTGGTGCCTGGCTCGTTGGTGCCTGGCTCGTTGGTGCCTGGCTCGTTGGTGTCGGGCTCGTTGGTGCCTGGCTCGTTGGTGCCTGGCTCGTTGGTGCCTGGCTCGTTGGTGCCTGGCTCGTTGGTGCCTGGCTCGTTGGTGTCTGGCTCGTTGGTGTCGGGCTCGTTGGTGCCTGGCTCGTTGGTGCCTGGCTCGTTGGTGCCTGGCTCGTTGGTGCCTGGCTCGTTGGTTGGTGTCTGGCTCGTTGGTGCCTGGCTCGTTGGTGCCTGGCTCGTTGGTGCCTGGCTCGTTGGTGACTGGCTCGTTGGTGCCTGGCTCGTTGGTTGGTGCCTGGCTCGTTGGTTGGTGTCTGGCTCGTTGGTGCCTGGCTCGTTGGTGCCTGGCTCGTTGGTGCCTGGCTCGTTGGTGCCTGGCTCGTTGGTTGGTGCCTGGCTCGTTGGTGCCTGGCTCGTTGGTTGGTGTCTGGCTCGTTGGTGCCTGGCTTGTTGGTGCCTGGCTCGTTGGTGCCTGGCTCGTTGGTGCCTGGCTCGTTGGTGCCTGGCTCGTTGGTGCCTGGCTCGTTGGTGCCTGGCTCGTTGGTGCCTGGCTCGTTGGTGTCTGGCTCGTTGGTGTCTGGCTCGTTGGTGCCTGGCTCGTTGGTGCCTGGCTCGTTGGTTGGTGCCTGGCTCGTTGGTTGGTGTCTGGCTCGTTGGTGCCTGGCTCGTTGGTGTCTGGCTCGTTGGTGCCTGGCTCGTTGGTGCCTGGCTCGTTGGTTGGTGTCTGGCTCGTTGGTGCCTGGCTCGTTGGTGTCTGGCTCGTTGGTGTCTGGCTCGTTGGTGTCTGGCTCGTTGGTGTCTGGCTCGTTGGTGCCTGGCTCGTTGGTGCCTGACTCGTTGGTGCCTGGCTCGTTGGTGTCTGGCTCGTTGGTGCCTGGCTCGTTGGTTGGTGTCGGGCTCGTTGGTGTCTGGCTCGTTGGTGTCTGGCTCGTTGGTGCCTGGCTCGTTGGTTGGTGTCTGGCTCGTTGGTGTCTGGCTCGTTGGTGTCTGGCTCGTTGGTGCCTGGCTCGTTGGTGCCTGGCTCGTTGGTTGGTGTCTGGCTCGTTGGTGCCTGGCTCGTTGGTGTCTGGCTCGTTGGTGTCTGGCTCGTTGGTGTCTGGCTCGTTGGTGTCTGGCTCGTTGGTGCCTGGCTCGTTGGTGCCTGACTCGTTGGTGCCTGGCTCGTTGGTGTCTGGCTCGTTGGTGCCTGGCTCGTTGGTTGGTGTCGGGCTCGTTGGTGTCTGGCTCGTTGGTGTCTGGCTCGTTGGTGCCTGGCTCGTTGGTTGGTGTCTGGCTCGTTGGTGTCTGGCTCGTTGGTGTCTGGCTCGTTGGTGCCTGGCTCGTTGGTGCCTGACTCGTTGGTGCCTGGCTCGTTGGTGTCTGGCTCGTTGGTGTCGGGCTCGTTGGTGCCTGGCTCGTTGGTGCCTGGCTCGTTGGTTGGTGCCTGGCTCGTTGGTGCCTGGCTCGTTGGTTGGTGTCTGGCTCGTTGGTGCCTGGCTCGTTGGTGTCTGGCTCGTTGGTGCCTGGCTCGTTGGTGCCTGACTCGTTGGTGCCTGGCTCGTTGGTGCCTGGCTCGTTGGTTGGTGCCTGGCTCGTTGGTTGGTGTCGGGCTCGTTGGTGTCTGGCTCGTTGGTGTCTGGCTCGTTGGTGCCTGGCTCGTTGGTTGGTGTCTGGCTCGTTGGTGTCTGGCTCGTTGGTGTCTGGCTCGTTGGTGCCTGGCTCGTTGGTGCCTGACTCGTTGGTGCCTGGCTCGTTGGTGTCTGGCTCGTTGGTGTCTGGCTCGTTGGTGCCTGGCTCGTTGGTGCCTGGCTCGTTGGTGCCTGGCTCGTTGGTGCCTGGCTCGTTGGTTGGTGTCTGGCTCGTTGGTGCCTGGCTCGTTGGTGCCTGGCTCGTTGGTTGGTGTCTGGCTCGTTGGTGTCTGGCTCGTTGGTGTCTGGCTCGTTGGTGTCTGGCTCGTTGGTGCCTGGCTCGTTGGTGCCTGACTCGTTGGTGCCTGGCTCGTTGGTGTCTGGCTCGTTGGTGTCTGGCTCGTTGGTGCCTGGCTCGTTGGTGCCTGGCTCGTTGGTGCCTGGCTCGTTGGTGCCTGGCTCGTTGGTTGGTGTCTGGCTCGTTGGTGCCTGGCTTGTTGGTGCCTGGCTCGTTGGTGCCTGGCTCGTTGGTGCCTGGCTCGTTGGTGCCTGGCTCGTTGGTGCCTGGCTCGTTGGTGCCTGGCTCGTTGGTGCCTGGCTCGTTGGTGTCTGGCTCGTTGGTGTCTGGCTCGTTGGTGCCTGGCTCGTTGGTGCCTGGCTCGTTGGTTGGTGCCTGGCTCGTTGGTTGGTGTCTGGCTCGTTGGTGCCTGGCTCGTTGGTGTCTGGCTCGTTGGTGCCTGGCTCGTTGGTGCCTGGCTCGTTGGTTGGTGTCTGGCTCGTTGGTGCCTGGCTCGTTGGTGCCTGGCTCGTTGGTGCCTGGCTCGTTGGATGGTGCCTGGCTCGTTGGTGCCTGGCTCGTTGGTGCCTGGCTCGTTGGTGCCTGGCTCGTTGGTTGGTGCCTGGCTCGTTGGTGCCTGGCTCTTTGGTGTCTGGCTCGTTGGTGCCTGGCTCGTTGGTGCCTGGCTCGTTGGTGCCTGGCTCGTTGGTGCCTGGCTCGTTGGTGTCTGGCTCGTTGGTGCCTGGCTCGTTGGTGCCTGGCTCGTTGGTGCCTGGCTCGTTGGTGTCTGGCTCGTTGGTGTCTGGCTCGTTGGTGTCTGGCTCGTTGGTGCCTGGCTCGTTGGTGCCTGGCTCGTTGGTTGGTGCCTGGCTCGTTGGTGCCTGGCTCGTTGGTGTCTGGCTCGTTGGTGCCTGGCTCGTTGGTGCCTGGCTCGTTGGTGCCTGGCTCGTTGGTGCCTGGCTCGTTGGTTGGTGCCTGGCTCGTTGGTGCCTGGCTCGTTGGTTGGTGTCTGGCTCGTTGGTGCCTGGCTCGTTGGTGTCTGGCTCGTTGGTGTCTGGCTCGTTGGTGCCTGGCCCGTTGGTGCCTGGCTCGTTGGTTGGTGCCTGGCTCGTTGGTGCCTGCCTCGTTGGTTGGTGTCTGGCTCGTTGGTGCCTGGCTCGTTGGTGTCTGGCTCGTTGGTGCCTGGCTCGTTGGTGCCTGGCTCGTTGGTGCCTGGCTCGTTGGTGCCTGGCTCGTTGGTGCCTGGCTCGTTGGTTGGTGTCTGGCTCGTTGGTGCCTGGCTCGTTGGTGTCTGGCTCGTTGGTGCCTGGCTCGTTGGTGCCTGGCTCGTTGGTTGGTGCCTGGCTCGTTGGTGCCTGGCTCGTTGGTTGGTGTCTGGCTCGTTGGTGCCTGGCTCGTTGGTGTCTGGCTCGTTGGTTGGTGTCTGGCTCGTTGGTGCCTGGCTCGTTGGTGCCTGGCTCGTTGGTGCCTGGCTCGTTGGTGCCTGGCTCGTTGGTTGGTGTCTGGCTCGTTGGTGCCTGGCTCGTTGGTGTCTGGCTCGTTGGTGCCTGGCTCGTTGGTGCCTGGCTCGTTGGTTGGTGCCTGGCTCGTTGGTGCCTGGCTCGTTGGTTGGTGTCTGGCTCGTTGGTGCCTGGCTCGTTGGTTGGTGCCTGGCTCGTTGGTGCCTGGCTCGTTGGTTGGTGTCTGGCTCGTTGGTGCCTGGCTCGTTGGTTGGTGCCTGGCTCGTTGGTGCCTGGCTCGTTGGTGTCTGGCTCGTTGGTGCCTGGCTCGTTGGTTGGTGTCTGGCTCGTTGGTGCCTGGCTCGTTGGTGCCTGGCTCGTTGGTGCCTGGCTCGTTGGTGTCTGGCTCGTTGGTATCTGGTTCGTTGGTGCCTGGCTCGTTGGTGCTTGACGCTAGCGAACCTCTTTCGAAAAAATATGTGTAGTTTCTTACAAAAATGCTATTAAGATATAGATCAAAATATGTGAAAGCAGTATTTTCTTTACGGTATTTCATGTTTGGTAGTAAAAGTTCACCACCACTTAAAATCTTGCACAAGATTATTCATTCATTCATATCTTCTTCATTCTCCTTCCTCATCACAATGTATTACAGGTCGGCTCATCATGTCTTTTTCTCCCATACTTCCCTATCAGTCGTCCGAGGGGCCCGTGGCTAAATAATAACAGCCACACAGGTCGATCGATCAGGTTAAGCTACGCTTGCCGCGATTCGTCTGTGGATGGGTGACCATATTTACATACCGAGACCCCTCCGTGCCTCGGAAAGCACGTTAAGCCGTTGGTCCCGGCTGTCATTCGTAGATCTTTGACAGTCGTTACGGGTGTCAGAAGCCCGAAAATCTGACAGCCAGTCTTACCTAGGGGTATCGTATTACCCAGTAACTGGGTTGTGGAGGTCAGATAGGCAGTCGGTCCATGTAAAATACGGGTATTCAGCTGCATCCGGTTAGACTGGAAGCCGACCCCGACATAGTTGGGAAAAGGCAGGCAGATGATGACTTCTCTATCAGTCGTCATCTCAGTAGTCACCCCCTTTTCTAACCATATCATGGTTCACACAGTCCGTCCATGTTTCTTTTTCACAATTGTTAGCCGTTTACAGCCACTTGAGCAATCAACCAATCTTAGCTTAATCATAAACACTTCCTTGAAACTACAACCTCAAACAAAGCAGAGACTTTGAAACTCGCGGCTTCAAAAGTCGCATAAAACTCGAACTAACTCAAAGACTTCAAACGCGGCTTCCGCGGGATTATGTGATCGATTACACGCGGGCTGTCAGTGTGGCCACGAAATTAGCGAGAGCTATAGTCTGAAGCGCTGGACAGATAACATGATAGCAGTAGCGGGGGAAACAATTAAATATTTTGCAACAGTTTTGCAAAATTTATTTGACAGGCCTGTTGGTCTAGTGGTCAGTGGCCCTGACTGCTATGCGCAAGGTCGTGGGTTCGATTCCCACCCAGGACAAAATGTTTGTGTGATGAGCACAATCATTTGTTCTTTGTCTGGGTGTAATTTATCTATAATATGTATGTATTTAGAAATATATATGTATGTTTATCAGTTGTCTAGTACTCATAGCACAAGCTCTGCTTAGTTTGGGACTAGATGGTGTTGTGTGAAAGTTGTGGAATATTATTATTATTATTTAAAAATAAGAGAGCACAGGAGAGCAGTGGTGGCCCAGTGGTAACGGCCGTGACTTACGAGTTGTAGGTCGCAGGTTCGAACCCAGACAGGCGCTTAGTATAAATTATTTCATCACACAACAAAACGGTGAAGGAAAACATCGCGAGGAAACTGGCATGTCCTAGAATTCGAAGATATGTGACATCCACCAACCCGCACTGGGACCGCATGTTAGATTACAGCCCACTCTCTCTCACAGAGAGCAGGACTTTGTCCCAGCTGTGGGATTGAGATTAGAATTCAAATATTCTTAAAAACACGGAAGTAACCGCTCTGGTGGGCCGCTATTTCTTCTTTAAATCTATTGCAACTTTATCGCCAAGCTCCTGGCCCCACAAACCGCCATCGCCAGTAATTCCAGCTGTCGAACTATTCCAATATTATCGGTGCAGTGACGTCACGGGTACGTATGCTAAGTACTTGGTACTGTCTACGTAGGTACTTGTACAGTCGGCGACGCGAGGCGAGGAATGTTTAGTATTTTGTCATTCAAAACCTTGAGCTGTAATATGTTTCATCAGAATCTGCCGAACTTTGGCTTGTGGCTATGTGATAACAGAATAATAATAATGATAACGGACGTGTGGGGAACATGTGACCATAGTAATTTGTATGTATTGCTACTTCGGCGCCGTCACTTCGTTCTCGGTGAGGTCCCGGTGACGAACGCGGTGGTCAAACGTAGTAAGAGTGTAAGCTTCAAGAAGGGAGCCAGATGGTCGCACTTCATTAAACTCATTTTCATTATAATTTATTTCCAAAACGCTTTTGTTTTCAAAGGGCTTTAAGGGGAAATTCGCTCATTTATGCAAATAAAATACACTGGATGCCATTCGATACTGTAATTTAGTGTTTAGAAACGTAATATTTAAAAGGACGAATGAAAGGGAATTGGGTAGTTGCATGATATTGAATACTATATATTCTAGTAGATAATATATCCACACATGTAATACAATAATAGAATTCGAAATCAAATTTGAAATCGGTCGAAAAATAAAAAACTTATAACTTATAGAAACTTTTTGTCTGTCTCTTTCTCGCAAAACGAAGTTTTGCATCTAATTTATATGGCGATACTGAACTATGACGTCACAATTCAGTATTTCCCTCTCTGTCTAATTAAGAGTTTTGAACGCTCATATCTTTTCAATTTTTAAAAATATTAAAAAACTGTTTATACCAAGCTATTAGTAAGGTAAAAAAGCTTCAATTTAAATAATAAAAAAAAATTAGTCAACTCGCGGATTGCATGCGGCTGAGATGAGAATGCTACGAGGGATGTGTTACATGAATGGACAGAATAAGCAATGAGTACATAGGGTAAAAGTGGGAGAGACGCCATATGAGGAGAGACGCCATATGAGGAGAGACGCCATATGAGGAGGTACGCCATATGAGGACAGACGCCATATGACGAGAGACGCCATATGAGGAGAGATGCCATATAAGGACAGACGCCATATGAGGAGAGACGCCATATGAGGAGAGATGCCCTATGTGGACAGATATCATACGAGGAGAGATTTATTTATTTATTTATTTATTGGTCTATCTACAATTGTTACACTTTTAAATCTAATAATACGAGCTAAAATACACACCAAGTGTACAATATGATGCGATAGACACAGCATGCATGAACTTAACTAAAAATAATGAATTAAAGTAGTTGTACAGTTTTATACATTCTTAATATCTAAGCAGTTGAAAAATTAAATAAATATGTAGGTTAAGTAAACATAATTCAGTGCAGTGTTGAACATTTTTGGTGGACTTGGTGCTTGAATTTTTGTAATGATGTGCAACAAATATCTATAACATCATTAGAATTATTGTTGAGAAGCCTGCAAAGTCTTGGAATTGGGGAGTTAGACCCTGAAACAGTTTTGCGGAATGGGGGACGTAATAATTTGATAGGTTGGCGCGGGTAATTATGTGGTAGGTTAAAACTAAACTTACTTGTGCAGAATTTTATATAAGAAAATTAGATCGTTTTTATCTCTGCGTTTTTCGAGTGAAGTCATGTTGAATTTTTCTAGTCGTTTTGCATAACTCAGAACTTTTTTGGCTATTCCCCCCGCGTAAGCAAGATGGTTAAAAATCTTTTTTGAATGCGCTCCAACCTAAGACTATGTGTTGCATAGTGGGGACGCCACACAACCGAGCAGTACTCCAATACGGTACGAACGAGGCAATTGTATTGGATATTAATTATATTATTTATATTAATTATATTGCAATTGTACAAATAGATTTTAGTTTCAGGCTTGCGAAAACATTTTGCATTCCGCAGTACGAAACCAAGAGTCTTTGAAGCGCAAAACCTGAAAATAGTTTGATCAGAATAACGAGCAGAATTAATTGAACCACTTTTTAATATAGGTCACATTTTAAAATAAAATCTTCATTAAAAACGTTGCCGTGTCTATTTATTAATAGATCAAGCAAGCCAATGTCAGCGCGGCGCAGCGGCCCGGTGACGACTCCTCTCTCGGTAAAGCGTCGTCGCAGACGCAAGAAACGATCAGAATGGTCAGTAAAACTAAAACAGCACATAAAACCTTTACAATTTTTTAAGGACTTATTTTCGCTCTGAAATAGGTCAGTTGAATTAAAAATCAGTTGGGGTGTCTGAGGTTTTGCGCATTTAACGTTACACGTTGTATGAGGACACATACCATATGAGGACAAATGCAATATGAGGGCATATGCCACGTGAGGAGGAACGCCATATGAGGAGAGATGTCATAGGAGGATAGATGCCATATGTGGACAGATGCCACATGAGGATAGATGCTATATGTGGACAGATGCCACGTGCGGAGAGATGCCATATGAGGAGAGACACTATATGAGGAGAGATGCCATATGAAGAGAGATGCCGCATGAGGAGTAACGCCAAATGAGGATAGATGCCAAATGAAGAGAAACGCCTATTGAGAGAGACGCCTTATGAGACGCCACAAGAGGAGAAACGCCATATGAGGAGAGATGCCATATGAGGAGAAACGCCACATGAGGAGAGATGCCATATGAGGAGAAACGCCATATGAGGATAGATGCCACATGGGGCGAAACGCCAAATGAAGAGAAACGCCATAAGATGAGAAAAGCCAAATGAAGAGAGACGTCATATGAGCAGAAACGCCATATGAGGAGAGATGCCATATGAGGAGAGATGTCACATGAGGAGGAACGCTATATGAGGAGAGACGCCACATGAGGAGAGATGCACACATTCCTTATCTCGCGATGTGATTCAGATGCCCTATACTTTATACTGGAAATTACTTATAACGCTGTCGTCGTAACAAGTCAGTGCCTGTTCGGCTGCCTTGAGTGCGTTACGCATTGTTATGAAATGTTTTTTTTGCGTAATTTATTCAAAGAAAATTTTGATCATATTGTGTATTAATGAATGCCATAAGTACAGAAGAGATGAGTTAAAGTAAGTACCTGTTTTAATGTTTTGTTTAGCTTGTTTTTAACATGATCAAATATACTTTTTGTATCATTGTTTATACTGAGTAATATTGTAACTGTATGACATCTTTCCTCCAAAATGAGAAGAGATGCCACGGCTTACGGCTTGCGACTTTTTACTGTTTCCAGATCAGCAGGTGCATCGTCAACCTCCCAACGAGACGAGTTCTATTCAGGTTCTACGAGTATTAAGGATGATAATAATAATGTGCGTTGTGTTGGGAAAATTATTTTTGAACAAAGAAGAAAACTGATTGGATCAAAAATGGTGTATGCCTAAAATGGCTACATGAGACATGTATGTGTACTTTCCCCATTGCAATAATTGTGGGAGGGAAATAGTTTTAATCGCAAAAAAGTTTTAATCAGACCAAATAATATGTACCTATGGCATCTCTCCGTCGTGTTATGGCAGCTCTCCCACATAGTGTGGGAGAGATGGCATTTTGAAACTTGTGATATTTTAATTTCTAGATTTCTGTTTTTTTGAAATAATGTGGTAAATTGTTTTTACCACATAGTGAGGAGAGGGTGTGTGAGGGTGAGTGATGGTGAGGAGGTGAGGAGTGTAACATTCCTGCAAAAATAAACGATTTAAATGTATTGTTTTTTTTTGTTATAAAATTGCACACTTGCAAAAACTATGGCGTCTCTCCCACTTTTACCCTATGAAAGTGACATCGGTAACTGAAAAGTTATGTGGAAATCGTTTGTCATGGTACCGGTTCTGAAAACCGTTCGACAGGTTAAAAAATTACACAATTAGATAACCTGATTTGCCTTGCTGAAAAAATTTAAAAAACTGTCAAAATTTTCAGGTATTGGACTTGTGAACAGCGTTTAGTTGATTTATGTTCGATACGGTGCGGAAGCGTATCGAGTACTTGTGAATAGCTTTGCTGGCAGACTATCTGTAATATTTGCCATCTTTATTTTCATCATTTTCATCTTTTTAGGGTTCTGTACGTCCGAAAAAAAACCGAACCCTAATAGGATCACTCGTGTGTCCGTCTGTCAGTCCGTCACATTATCTCCGAATCTACTGGACCGATTAAGTTGAAATTTGGTACACATATTAATGTATGTGACCCAAACGCAGAGGTGTGGCGTGAATAGACGAAATCTGTATATGGGGGTCACTTTTGGGGGGCAAGATGGAAAATTAAAAAATATATAATTGTAAACTGCATCGTGTTATATATCAAATGAAAGGGATTGTTGTGAGGATCTCAAATATATTTTTTTGTCATTTTAAAATAAATAGTTTCCAAGTTATTCAAGAAAATGGACGAAAATTGACCATTCCCCCCTTTATCTCTGAAACTCCTAAACCTAAAATTTTGAAAAAAATACAGAAATTAGTTTTCTACTTATAGATTATGGGAAACCTATAAGAAGTCCATGAGATTAAAATAACATTGTAAATCACTCAATATTGTGCATACCAACTTACTTTTACAGTTGGAATGTATGGGAGAACATAATTTTCAACTACAATGTTAAGTTTGTTCTTGGGATAAATTCATTGCAGCTACGGAACCCTTCATTGTGCGTGGTCGGTCACGCACTTGGCCGGTTTTTTTTTTGTACAGTCTGTTACTACTAGGCCAACATATCCAAGCGAAGCGATAACATACATTTCAACTCACATTAAACGTATTAAAATCACATTTCTCTCTTCAATATTTTTCAGTAGCAAATCAAATTACAGTTCTGTGCACCTTAACATTTTAATTCCAAACAGGATAAATAAACGCAGAAGTCCCATTTCATTATAGTAACATTTTATTAGATCCTGATTTCCTAAATCACTAAGTTTATTTATTCAACGACCGCATCTAAGCGACACGAAGAAGAAGCTAGCTAATTTATGACTACCCTGTATAGTTCTGTTTGCCTCTTTAAGGAGTACAGACGTTATTTGCAGTCCAGTAAACTAAAGCTATGGTAGACTTTCCGCCTCTTCCCTGTCTTGTGTATTCAAGTATTCCAAGCTAACGAGGTATCGAGCAAACTCGTCTCTACACGTACTGGTTGAGAGCGAACTAGCTCGGCATTTATGTATGTAAGCGGACTTCTTTTCCATTCATAACTCGAAAGGTATTGAAGTTAATATAGATTTGAAAAGCAATACAGGGTTATTTTTCAAAGACCAGCGAAATCTAAGGATGTGGTACAGACCATCAAACTGAACAACTTTCTTCATGGGACTAATATCGTAATCGCGAAAAATTGATCAACTGTCCCTTAGAAAACTTCAATACCTACTCGACCTAAACGTATGGGACGGCTGAACTTTTATTCGCGAATACGATGTTGGTCCCATGGACAAAGTTGTTCAGTTTGATGGTCTGTACCACATCCTTAGATTTGGCTGGTCTTTGAAAAATAACCCGGTATATGTTACTAGCACTTTGCCGGTGACTTTGTCCGCGTGTAAATGTTAAGCCTATTTTTTTAGATTAAGCACTTCCTGTCCACAACAACGTTTGTGATGAGAAATTAATAAATTCATTATATTTCGTCAGTCATGTTTATAATTTACAATTTTTTTCTTAAAAATCCATGTGATAGGGGTGAATCTATTACCATGAACTGGGCACGAATCCAGACTCCGGGCAGCTACTGACAAATTCCGAATGGAAAACCCTCCAGCACTTTGCTAGACCAATGAGGTAGTTATTTTTAAGTTAGTAAAAAGATGTCACAGGTACCTACTATGCTAAAACCTTATTTATCCAAGGCAATTCACAGACATTAACTAGTATAGTTATGACCTGTTTACTTAATTAAAACTTGTTTCATCACTAGTTTTAAAAGTCCATGCTAAGTTTTCTTTCAGTTAAAAATTCTCGTTTTCATCCTATGGACTTTTAAGAGCGGTGACAGACTTCACATACGCGGGCGAAACGAAATGAAATTGTTAATTCTGTAAATAGTTTATCGGAATCACACGACATATTATAAAAATATAAAAACGTGTGGGGTCGGGGGATCCCCGCAGGAACGAAGCTCAAAATGAAAATCCAAAATGGCGGTTGCGAAAATTTACTTATTAAATACTGGTACTCAGCTGCATCCGGTTAGACTGGAAGCCGACCCCAAAATAGTTGGGAAAAGGCTAGGCAAATGGTATTCTCTTATTCCCTAGTGTACGGGCAGTTCGCTCGTATACTGAGATGTTGGTACGAATCACACGGGATGTTAACAGGAACTAAAGTCACTGTTTTGTGCCCGTTACTGATTGACCGATTTATTAGGAAAAACATTAAAATACATATATATTACGAACACATAATCAGCCTACAATGTTCCTACTGATGATGATGGTCTTAACCGCTGCTCGCTCCGCTTGTCAACGTAACCTCACCCTAACCTTAGACCGTGTTCGCGTCAACTCGCTTAAAATTATGAAATATAATGAGTTATAATTAAAATGTTATACCAACTGGCGCTGAAAAGGGGCGCGGATTGAGAGTGCGGAGTGAGTGTAAGAAACCGTTTCATAACATCATGCCTGTATTAGAAAATTGGGACAGGCAGAGTGGCAGGGGTAGAATTACAGTAGCCAAACACAAAAAATTGTTTTAGCTTTAAACTATGAAATGGCGATCTAAAGAAGGTGGCTGGGACAGACTGGATGCGGAAGGCGGAGGACAGGGTGGTGTGGCGCAGTCTGGGAGAGGCCTATGTCCAGCAGTGGACTGCGATAGGCTGAGTTGATTGATTGATGAAATGGAAGTACTATGAAAGACGCCAGCACATCAAGCTACTACAATCTGTCAAATTTCTTTAATAGATTTTCAACTTTATCGCTAAAGTATAAGGTTCAAAGTTGATTGGGAAGATTTGACAGTTTCGGGAAGCTTGACGTGCTGACAGACGCCAGCCGAAAGTGATCCGAACCCGAAACTGTCAAATTGTACAGACGTACAGGTGCATTTTTAAGGGTTCGGCACCCAAAATTGCCAACGGAATCTTATTACTAAGCATCCGCTGTCCGTCCGCCTGTCTGCCTGTCAGCGGGCTGTATCTCATGAACCATAAGCCACAGTCGTCTGTCCCTGGCCCTGACATCAAGCAATGGACAAAACTGACAAGTTTTTATATGCTTGAGTACGAGGCTTTTGACTACGTTGTCAAAAAAAAAAAACATTTATTTCTTCAACAACGACATTTTACAAGAACTGAAATAGTGATTGGAGCCTCCCTTTAAGCAAGTAATGCCTGTATTGGAAGACTCCGCTCTTCCATACCAAATATAAAAGAAAAAGTGGAAAAAAAACATAATAATACAAGATAAAAATACAATATTTGAGTGAGTGTGTGAGTATATGTGTCTGTGTGTATATTTTGTCTTTTTTATTTGTAACTAGCGGTCCGGCTCAGCTTCGCACGGGTGCAATGTCTTTTTCAATTTCCGAAATTTTCTTTCATGAAAACCTTGTCCTGGCAATACCGAACACAACAAAAATAGAATTGTCCATTTTGGTGCAGTCATTCGGAAGTTATGCGCGTACAGACATTTTGGTGACTTTGTTTTATACTATGAAAGGATGTGCGTTTTGTTTGTGCAGAATAAACAATTTCTCTTCCTTTTCTTTCAGTTGTTTCAGTTGAAATTTTCACAAACTCGATCGTCCACTCGACCGACGAGGCAGCCAACAATACAGTTTTGAAACTATTTCTAAATTATAGGTACTCCATTATAATTGAACCCAATGTCACAAATAATTCCCTTTGTATCGGTTCGTAATAAATACAGTTAACAAGGGCTCATTGTGTTAAAACAATGCGAACAGAACGAGCTTACTGAGTGTAATTGTTACTAACTATGTCCATTTCAAATATATAATTTTCGTAAATGTATGTACAGACGCCAGCACATCAAGCTACCCGAAACTGTCAAACTTTCCCAATCAACTTCGAACCTTACGCTTTAGCGATAAAGTTGAAAATCTATTAAAGAAATTTGACAGGATGTAGTAGCTTGATGTGCTGGCGTCTGTACATTAAAAAAGCTGATTTAAGAACTAAATATGCAAAAAGTTGTTAAATAGGAACACACGCAGAGGTTTCTTGTCAGAGTAGGTAATACTTGTTTAAGGTCACCTTTCATTTATTTTCGCCATTCGATAGTTTTATATTTTAATAAAATACAAAAAAACTAGATTTTTTAACTTTGTAAGTCCACGGTTCTGGAGGTGCCCTCTACAAACATTAAATAGCGCAACTTTGTAAATAGTAATAAATAACTAATCATTTTATTAACATAGTACAGACGCCAGCACATCAAGCTACAAGAAACTGTCAAATTTTCCCAATCAACTTTGAACCTTATGCTTTGGCAATAAAGTAAAATCTATTGAAGACATTTGACAGATTGTTGTAGCTTGATGTGCTGGCGTCTGTACGTTGTTATTCAACAACCCCTAGTATATGATCCCTCAATTATTTTTTCCTCTCTCAACGGACTATCAATCTTCGTAACAATGGCGGCTATATTGAAACATAACTTTATTGTATTGTACAGTATTGGCGCCTTTGTTTCAAGGTAATATAATTACGTGGCTTTTGTGAGGGACTCGTGGCTAAATAACTTGATGTTAGAAGTAGTGGAGCTTGAGGGGCTCGTCGCTAAATAACAGCTGCACAGGTCAATCGACTTGGCGAGGTCGGTTCGTGGATGGGTGGCCATTCATTTCATACCGTACCCCTCAAAAAGCACAACAACCCGTTGGTCCCGGCCGTTATTCTTAGATCTTTGACAGTCGTTACGGGTAGTGAGAACCCCGAAAGTCTGACAATCAGTCTAATCAAGTGTATCGTGCTACTCAGTATCAGGGCTGGTAGGTCAAATAGGCGGTTAGACTGGAAGCTGTGCCTAAAATAACTGGGAAAAGGCAGGCAGATAATGATATAACTTAGCAATAAAAACTTAACAATCAGGCAAACTAACTCCGAGTAACGTCATCTTGAAATCCATACTTTAATATTTTAAATACTACAGTATGTAACTCTGTTTGTCTGTCTGTTACCTTTTTGCGCTTTAAGAGCGTTCATCCTGCGCGGGCTGTCAACGTCGCTTTTCTAATGGTATTTCGTTTGTTTTTTTTTTTTTCTTATTTAAACAAAGTACAATTTATTTACAGTCAAGTAATAGGGGGTGGTATTTAAAAGTTTGTGTCCAATTTTTTTACATTGTTTTTGGTATTTACTCATACAAAATTAAAATAATTTCAATTATATTCTCTAAATGATAAATATATTTATAGTGTAAACGTTAAGGATAATTATAAAAACCACTAGAAATGCGACGTTGCCAGCCCGCGCGGGATGAACGTTCGGAATTCGATGGAATTTGGCTCACAGGTAGACCATAACCTGGGCATACCCAAGTGTCCTAACCCAAGTCAAAGCCTGGGTTTAGGACATAGAACACTTTTTATTCCGGTAGTACGTTCCGGTTGAATAATCAAAACGAAAAGCTAATTATTAAAACTAGGCTGAGAATCAGGACTTTAATGAACGTCAAAATTACACAAGTCTGACCCCAAAAAGGCCCGCCTTTTACCACTTCCTAGTGCTGGGAAGTGACGCAACGAACTCTCCAGCAGCACAGCTGTCTGTTCAGTTAGAAGAACTTGACAATTTCCGACTGATACGCAGACGAAGCCACGAGAAACAACTAGTACAGTTATATTCACAGGTAACTTTATTCTGAACGGCTATATTCCTGAAAATACAGCAGTTTGCAACAAGTGCTATGAAACTTTTAAGACAGATATATCCCGGAGATGATACTCGTATTATCATAGTTTATGTAAGAACTCTGCGAGTTATGGAGTAGTTTATACAACAACTCGTGAGCATACAAACAATACATATTGTTTGTATGCTGAATATATCTAACATATACACACCGCGTCACATGAATAAGACCATGATGATGTTCTTGACTGGCCATCGCTTTCCCCTGACTTAAACATCATATAAAATGTGTGGGATTGTCACGTGAACTTTATAAGAATGGCAAACAATATAACAACAAGCAAGATCTCGAGAAGGGTATAAAAAAGTGTTGGAGCAAACTGCCGATTAAATACATAAAAAGTCTTTATGATTCAATGCCATCTCGGATTTTTAATTTAATTCAACAGAAGGGGACAAGCCTTAATTACTAATCAATTTTTTCTTTTAAACAATATTATTCATAACTGAAGATTTTGTGTTTTATTTAATGGTCTTATTCAAGTGACGACGTCCATGTAAAATACTGGTATTCAGCTGTATCCGGTTAGACTGGAAGCCGACCCCAACATAGTTGGGAAAAGGCTAGGCAGATGATGATCGCATACATGTGTATCGTTGCAGTATAAACATGATTTACATCCGTCACCTCACACATCAGGTCCGGTTGAAAACCAGCGTCAGGCACTAGTTGCCTAGCATTTTTGCTGAACAGCCGGTCGATTCTGTAAAAATCTCACCGTGAAATCATAAGTGAAGTGAGCACTTAATACTGTTAATCCCTAGCGAATGACAGCTCACTCCACGCTCACTTTACCCAAGCTTTCACGGTGAGATGATTACAGAATCGCACGGCTGGATTTTTTTGGCGTAGCCGCGACGCACACTTTTCTGTTAATTTCTTACATTGGACTTTACAATTTTGATTTGTTTTTATCTGATCTATGTATCTGGTCTATTGTGTGTCTTTTAGGCTGTACTGAATAAATAACTTTTCTTTCTTTCTTTTATTCTATCTACCTACGGGTACTCTTCAGAAATAAATATCATTTTGTCACCATTTTAACTTAACATTTGGCAGATGTAACGGAGAAAGTTTATGACAATAACAGCTTGCATTGCCAATTCTTTCATTTGTAAGATTAAATTGTTAATACTTTGTTGACAAAACTTACCGACACAGTGGTCGCACAGCTAGCGATAATTCGATGGGTACTTTAGTATTTTTTAAGCGGCGTCTTCTAACACATGCAATATAGGTATGCTTAAAAAGAGGCGCCATTCACCAAAAAAATGTTATAAACTTTGGTCAAGATATAATCTCTTACACTATCATAAGTATACACGCTTCACTCATACTCTCAACACAAACACACACGAATACACACACACACACACACACACACACACACACACACACACACCACACACACACACACATACAGCATACTTACTCATATCTGATATAGACTCTAATACTTTCTGGCATATTCCATATTCTGTCTGTTTTATGTTATTAAAACTACATCATTCATTTTCAATTTTAATCACTAAGCAATTGATTCTCCATTCTTGAGGGATACGGCACTGTTTCTCTTTACTACAGGCTATTATGTAGCCTATCTAAGAGGACAGTACCCCAACCATTTATGTTGTATACCAGTGTTCATTTGTAAAGTGCAACTGTTTTTATTGTATGTACTGCAACACCTTTTATGCAATAAAGTTTTTTTTTTTTTTTATTAATATAAACATTTTTGTATTTTTTTTTTTGTATTTGGATCTTAATATTTTGAGCTAAAATAATTATTTCATTAATATCTGAACATTAAAGTATATTATTTAACTCCGGTCTCAGTGGGCCTTGTTAGAAGGTTAAAAGTCACCCAAAGGGCATGATTAAAGAAGGTTCTTTTTATGCTTGGAGTTTCCCTACGTGATCGAGTAAATGAAGTGATTCGCAGGAGAATCAAGGAAACCGACATAGCCCGAAAAATTGCCAAACTTAAGTGGCAGTGGGCAGGGTACATTGCTCGCAGTTCGTATGGCGACCGCGTACCGGAAGACGCAGCGTTGGAAGGCCTCCCACAAGATGGACCGCTGACCTGGTGAAAGCCGCAGGAATCCGCTGGATGCTGCACAGAACCGGTCGACCTCTGGCGGTGCTCTGGAGAGGCATATGTCCAACAGTGGACGTTTTTCGACTGAAATGATGATGATGATGATGCAGAAAAAAGAGAAGACAGAAAATACGTTTATTTGCGGTCAACATGACGCATACTCGTAGAATGAACATAAACACAAAATAGAATAAGTAGGGGTCCTACTACTGTTTGTCTCTGCAACAACCAAATGTTGACTGGTAGAAAATGCCTATGGCATTAAGTCCGTCTCTGTACATTTATGTGCTTGAAGTATTAAATAAATAAATAAAATATGTGTCACACCCACGCAAAACGGTCAGCACTTAGCATAATGCTAGGAGCCTATGCGAGACAGAGCCTCAGCGTTGGTTTTCAGTGACAGCCGACGTTGACGTCAAGACGTCAACCAGTGCACCATACTATTAGATAAAAATAAGAAAGAAAAAAATGCAATTAAATTAAATTAATATTAAATTCATTTATTTCAGGTCTTTAACCCATAACACAAAAATTAAAATTAAAAAATAATTTTACACTTGCCATGCTTGCACTATTATATAAATGTTACATACCATTATAGAATAATAAACATATAGATAATTGAAACTGAATTTAGAAATATAGGTCAAATATAAAATATTCAAAAATGTCAAAAAAAATAAATTTAAAAAATTACACAAAATATCGAAAACAAAATGTCACATAATGTCAAAAATAAAATGTCACAATCTGTCCAAGGAAATTTAAATAAAATTAATTAATACCAAAGTCAAAGATATATATATGTGCAGGCGCTGGCATGCAGCTGCAGCCATCTCCGCATGACATTACCAAACTTAATATTTATAAAATGGTAACATTCCGGGCAACAACTCACGCGCCGCCGGCCTTTAATAATATGATGAATTATGAATTTTCGGTAGATATATCTCGGTATGTACATATATGTATGTATTTACACAGAGCTGAAATCAGTTAAAACATAAGAAGATATAGTTAGAATTTGTCGGACTACCTTACTGCATTCGCCATAAGTAAAAAGATTAACTTACTGACCCAACTTAGTATATTTATAAGTTTAAACTTGAGAACTCTGTTCTCACCTCCTTATATTCCGCAAACTTTAATTATTAACTTTAAAACAAACAACGCAAGTAAACCACAACCTTGGTCTAACTTTTCTGCTAAAAACATTAGTTTCCTTTTCGGCCTTCGCCACAGTCGGGTGAAAAGGAAGTAGTTGAACTCGATTTGCCTTGTGGACTTGATGCTTTGATTTGTTGGCAATTTTTTATTTTGTTAGATACCTGGTACCAGTTGACAGGCTTACACTCTCCTTTCATACCTATTGACACCATTGTGTTACGTTGTATTTTTAAAAGAGTAACCGTGGAGTTTCTTGCCGGCTCTTTTCACGACCAATTGGAACCGTGCACTTAGCTTCTGGTATGTTCCCATGTAGGTTTACGTGAAATTAAATATTTTGATTAATCTCTTCACTAGACTGCCTTTTTAGCCACGCACAGGAAAATACAGGCATGATAACATGTTTAGATTTAGTTAGGTACTAGTAAGCTCTCAGTAACAACTAAAGCTCGCAACGGACTGCAGCCCTCAGGCCCCGACTGAGCTGTACGTCAATCCGGCGTCACCGCAGATTTATGTAACGTTCGCCCGCAACGAATGTGCTGTATGTGTTGCAGTGACGCGTTGCTGTAACGTTAGAGGTAGATATGTTGGAGGCTTTAGGTATACTGATGATAATGAAAACATAACAGCATGTCGATTCTGTAAAAATCTCACCGTGAAAACTTGCGTGGAGTGAGCTGTCAGTGTCATCCCACTGATGCTAGGGATTGACCAAGCAAACATTTACAATCATAATGGAGATTTTGGGATCCTGCCGTTTTGCCGAAAAGATTTTGCCAAATTTTCATTACCCAAACAAATTTTAGCAACCTTTTTTTATACCAATGTAATATTTGGAATAATTTTAGTACGCACATTTTCATTTGGTCAAATGTTTACTTGGCAGATTATTACCAAGAATAATGTCATTAAGGCTTTTGGTCTTTAATCAAATGATTTATTACAGCAAACAAAATTAAGACAATAAACGTTTAGTCAAATGATTTGTTATGACAAAAAATATAAAGGCAAAAATAAGATTTTTTTGGGAATTGTATAATTAAAAATGCAATTTTATTTTAATATAGGTAATCATTTATTAACGCGAGTACAAAATAGCAAAAGCTAGTACAAAATATTTGTAACTTACAATTTTAAATTTTTTGCAATGGATATTAGCAGATTTATTTCGGAGTATTCAGACTTGTGTTGCAGAACTCGATTAATTCTGTCGTCTTTATCCATATATTTTTTTTTCTTTTTTTGTGGCGGTTCACCTGATAGTATAATCTCAATGTCAGCTAAATTTGAAGAAACTTCATTTATTAATTCTTTAATTAAGCGATACACTCCAGGGTGGTGTTTATCAATGAGAATGTTTATTCTACGATGCCACGCCTCAGCTGAGTTTGTCTTTCGTTTACAACATGGCAACTCCAAAAGCTTGGTGGATACTTCGGTTGCGTGTACCATGACCCGCTAACATAATTTTCTTCAAACCAATTCGCGATTTGCTTCCAATCAGAATCTTCTATACCTTCTATTAGCTTGTTAAAATATAGAATGATTTCATTTTCTGGCAAATAACTTAAAGCCAATAAACATTTTACTTGTTTGTTAAATTTGATGTCATTTGCGTATTTCTTTGTAAGCTTATGTGCTTGAATTTGTCTGAAACAAGTCAAATTTATGGTTACTAGACATTAGGTTATTTATGGGACTAGTTACAGTAGGTTATTAATTTTTTAAAAATGGTTAGGTTAGGTTAGGTTAAAAGTGTGACCACCTACGCACGAGCCGAGCGAGCGAAGCGAGCGGTGCCGCGGCAGCGGCCGGCGAGTGCCAGAAACGACTAGATTATATAGAAAAAAATATGGAAAAAAGAAATTATTTTTAGGAGGCTATCGAGAGAAATAATATAATTATAATAACATTATTATTACCTGTTTAGAATTTGTTTGTCTGTTTGTAAAATTGACGACACCAAATATTTGGCTTATTTAATTTTGCGTAAAATATGTTATACCAACTGAAATATTTGACTAGATAAGAAATGGTAAAAGTACTAGTTGGTGAACAAGTTATTGTTCAAACGTTCACTTGCCAAACATAGGTTTTCGTAACAATTATTTGTAAAAAGATTTTTTGGTAAGTAATAATTTGGCAAATGAAATTATGCGAAAATTTGTTTGGGAAGTGATAATTTGGCAATTTCTTTTCGGTAAAACAAGGGAGACCCGGAGATTTTAATACTCATCATTTTACGTAAATCTCAATCATTTTACGTAACTTCAAAAGTAGTATTTTAGTTCTCAAAACATTATGTTATTTTGTGGGGTTTTAAAATAAAATGGCAAAACAGAAACTTAGTCAGAATATAAATTATGTTGTTTTTCTTTTTTTCCTAGACTAGTCCTTATATAAAGAGTAGTCTTTTTTTTCAACATTAATGTTTAGTGGTTAAGCGATTGACTGCTGCGCTGCGTGTCGCGGGTTCGATTCCCGCACGGAATAAATATATGTATGACCTACATACAAGTAGTTGTTCCGGGTCTGGCTGTTTGTGTATGTGAGTTTAAATGTTTGTAAACGCACCCACAATACAGGAGAAATTCCTAGTGTTTTATTTTTTTAAAACGTTGCCCACGTTTTAAAAAAAAAAAGCAACGTGTTGACAAATAAAATATTAAAAAAAAATTAGTTTATTGACACAAAAACTTAACTAAAATATATTATTAAAATCTCGATTATGATTGTAAATGTATTCTTGGTCCATCCCTAGTATCAGGTGCGATGACACTGACAGCTCACTCCACGCTCACTTCACCTAATTTTTCACGGTGAGATGCTTACAGAATCGCACTTCAAGGCATCACTCCAGAATGCCGATTCCCGTAATTAAAAACGTTCAAAATATAGTCGCAATCTCAACTCAGCGACAATCAATGTCAAAAATGTAGGAAAATTAGAGGTATTTTTGACAGATTGAGAATGAGATCAGACTGTGAACGTTCTTAAAGTTAAGAGAATTGCCGCTCTGTTTTCCTGCAAATTACTATACCCAATTTAATGTAAGTAATGCAAACACGTAATTATTCTTTTCATTTTTGTTAGCCCATTAATGTCCCATACTCGTAGATATATAAGTCTCCACTCATATCGCTTACATATGTACAGACGCCAGCACATAAAGCTACTACAATCTGTCAAATTTCTTTAATAGATTTCCTACTTTATCGCTACAGCTTAAGGTTCGAAGTTGATTGGGAAAATTTGACAGTTCCAAGTAGCTTGATGTGCTGGCGTCTGTACATAAACATGGTAACGATATACATCTGCCTACCTATTCAAGGAACAAATACTTTTATTACATATAATTATACCTACCTATACTATAATAATAATAATAAATTTATTTCTGCAACTTCAATGGATATTACATCAGTGCGGTAACGAAACCATCTTTCTACATAACCCACTACCGAATCACTCGCCCGCATTATTCGTTCGCCATTATTCTCGATGGTTCGCTCTATAAATCTGTGGTTTAGCGCGTCACGTCCCTGACGCGTCACGACCATGACACGTCAGCCGCGGTACAGCGGCTGAGTTAACTCTGACAGCTCGAATAAAACAGTGCTGTATTTTAAATATTATTTAACGGTAAGGTCATCATCATCTGCCCGCCTTTTTCACAACTATGTTGGTCGGCTTTCCAGTCTAACTGGAAGCATTGATTACCAGTATTTTACATGGAGCGACTGCCTACCTGATCTCTACATCCCAGTTACTAGGTAATACGATACCCCTTGGTAATACTGGTTATCAGACTTTTCTGACGACCCGTAACGACTGTCAAAGATCCACGAATGACAGCCGGGACCAACGCAGAAGCACGATACCCCATGGTAAGACTGGTTGTCAGACTTTGTGCTTTCCGAGGTACGGCGGGTCTTGGTATGTAAACATGATCACCAATCCACGGACCAACCGCGGCAAGCGTAGCTTAACATGATCGAACAACTCGTGCGACTGTAATTACTTAGTCACAAGCCCCACAGATGAAGGACATATTATAGTGTCCTTATTGGTGATGTTCTTCAAAAAGGTCAGGTGCGTAGTACTCACAACCGGCGCCGTGTACGAGTATGATCAGCACCATACGAGTAATTGCGTGACACACTAACAATCACACCCTACCAATCATTTTGAAGGATATTGCTGATCTTTGCCTAGGTAGGCAGTAGTAGAAAGTCAGTAGTAGAAAGTCAGTTGTAGAAAGTCAGTTGTAGAAAGTCAGTAGTAGAAAGTCAGTTGTAGAAAGTCAGTTGTAGAAAGTCAGTTGTAGAAAGTCAATAGTAGAAAGTCAGTAGTAGAAAGTCAGTTGTAAAAAGTCAGTTGTAGAAAGTCAGTTGTAGAAAGTCAATAGTAGAAAGTCAGTAGTAGAAAGTCAGTTGTAGAAAGTCAGTTGTAGAAAGTCAGTAGTACAAAGTCAGTTGTAGAAAGTCAGTTGTAGAAAGTCAGTTGTAGAAAGCCAGTAGTAGAAAGTCAGTTGTAGAAAGTCCGTTGTTGAAAGTCAGTAGTAGAAAGTCAGTTGTAGAAAGTCAATTGTAGAAATTCAGTTGTAGAAAGTCAGTTGTAGAAAGTCAGTTGTAGAAAGTCAGCAGTAGAAAGTCAGTTGTAGAAAGTCAGTAGTAAAAAGTCAGTTGTAGAAAGTCAGTAGTAAAAAGTCAGTTGTAGAAAGTCAGTAGTAGAAAGTCAGTTGTAGAAAGTCAGTAGTAGAAATTATGCACAGATATTTCCTCAGTCATTTTTAATTGTCACTAGCTTTTTCTCGCGGCTTCTTCCGCGCATAATGTCGAAATTTTTACCGGGGTATTCATATATTGGTTTACGCGGCGCACGCCAGTAAAGCTCCCAGCTCCCAGTCGTCATGATTTTTTCCGACATCTTCAACAATGACAGGCGCCGATTCTGTTGTTTACAAACTAAACTAATTTTAAGTTCGGTGTATCTTTTTCTTTCTCTTTCATTAAGAAAAAGACAGAAGATAAATATTAGTTTAGTCCTGTCAAATTAAGATACTCCATAGACAAGTTTAGACGTAATTAAAAAATTGGCTACTAAAAATATTATACGTTACGTCAGGTGCTGACTAATTTGACAGACGCAGCGGGGGGGCTTTTATAATATGTAGTGATGTAGTAGGGGGCGAACCTATTTCGGTGACGGCTGCTGAGAAACTAACAGAAAAATCCAATAACACTTGCCCGACTTGAGAATCGAAACGAAAACCCTACGGTCAGCATTTGCGCTCAGTTTGTGAATACTAGACGATAATAAATTCTCAATTATAACGGGTTTAAAAGATACTTAACGAAGCCGACTTGTGCTCCCCGTTATTGTAATAATTTTTACAATAACGGGGGAGAAAAAATGGAGGGTTCCGTACCAAAAGGGTAAAAAGGGACCCTATTACTCCCGCTCCGCTGTCCGTCCGTCCGTCCGTCTGTCACCAGGCTGTATCTCATGAACCGTGATAGTTAGACAGTTGAAATTTTCACAGATGATGTATTTCTGTTGCCGCTATAACAACAAATACTAAAAAACGGAATAAAATAAATATTTAAGGCGGCTCCCATAAAACAGACATGATTTTTTTGTCGTTTTTATAGATAATGTTACGGGACCCTTCGTGCGCGAATCCGACTCGCGCTTGGCCGGCTTTTTGTCCTGAAGCCTTCTGGTTACAGAGAAATTTTGTAAATTTAATATAAGATATGTTATATATTGTATATACACATGTTATAAGAGAACTAAAATTAAACGTATATCTTTAAAATTCTATTACACAACTTTAAGTACTCCCACGACCCCTGTAGGTACCGCTGCATGCACCCATAAGCATACTTAATTTGTTTCGTGTGTTACATTGCGCATTACCGCAAACAGCAATTCACGCCAAAAATAAAAGTCGTCTCATAATGTGCAATGTTACTCAGTTTTATGTACAGAATGTGTAGTTGACGGCTATGTGATGGGGCTTTTACGTCCTATATTAAAGTATTTGTGTATACCTAATATTTTTCTTAAAAAATATTGAAGAGTTTCTGTAAAATCGCACACAAAAACAATATGGCGCTAACGTCCACTTTCTCTACACAAAAGCAATTCGTCCGTCTGTCCGTCGCACTCATTACTTAACTTCACGCATCATTTACTTGGTAACTTGGGTTATTAACTTTGGAACGTTATAATAGACTGGCCTGTTATTATTAAAGACATCCTATTACTAACACACTGCGAAGTCTATTCCAGTGCAATTCCCATCGAAGGGTCGCTTATCGAAGTTGTGAAGAATTTATGTCTGCCTAGGGTGTCACCCAGCTCGGTAGACACAACTTTGAGAAGAAAGCCGATAGAATGATCCAGCTGGATCGGCAGCGTTTGAAAAGTCTTCTTGTCGCCTATCCCGCAGTGTTTGCAGACTCAGGTCTTCATCCAGTGCGTCCTGCCCTTTTATAAAATACGATGCTGAAACGTGGACATTGACAGTCGGACTTCTCCACAAATTCAAGGTCGCTCAGCGCGCTATGCAGCGAGCTACGCTCGGAGTTTCTTTGAAGGATAAAATCAGGAATTAAATTATCCGGAAAAGAACCGAAGTTACCGACTTAGCTTGCAGAGTAAGCAAACTGAAGTGGCAGTGGACTGGCCATGTTTGTTGAAGGGCCGATGGCCGGTGAAGCAGACGAGTCCTGGAGTGGAGACCGTATCGCCCCGCAGCTAGATGGGCCGACGACTTAAAGTAGGTGGTTAGGACAGACTGGATGCGGAAGGCGGAGGACAGGGTGTTGTGATGCAGTCTAGGAGAGGCCTATGTCCAGCAATGGACTGCGATAGGCTGAGTTGATTGATCCCACTGCGGGAAGTCTCTTATCATAGAAATTACAGCAACTGTATTTTGATTTATTTAAATGTTTTCGTTCTTGTGAAACTTATTGTACCTACATAGAGTAAATGAATGATGTGGTCTCCAGTATTTATCTTCTCGTTTCTCGTAAACATGCATTATTGGGTAGCCTCTGTTGGAGATTCAATAAATAAGTAAATTGCTGATATTTTTTTGCGATTACGGTTTTGATGCCATGCTTGTGGCTAAGTTATAACAGCCACACTGGTTGATCGAACAGGTTAAGCTACGCTGGCCGAGGCTGGTCCGTGGGATGGGAGGTCAGTTCATGTAAAATACTGGTATTTATCTGCATCCGGTGAGACTGGAAGCTGACCCCAGCATAGTTGGGAAAAGGTGGCAGATGATGATGGTACGATGTTAGTCCCATGGTGAAAGTTTTTTAATTTGATGGTTTGTATACCACACACTTAAATATGAGCACACGTTTCTAATTCACGCTGTACATCTGCTTATCCTTTCCAGTAATAAAAGCGTTATGTTATATTAAGTACAAAGTTAGACGTACAGACGCCAGCATATCAAGCTACTACAATCTGTCAAATTTATTTAATAGATTTTCAACTTTATCGCTAAAGCATTTGGTTCAAAGTTGATTGGGATTTGACAGTTTCGGGTAGCTTGATGTGCTGACGTCTGTACACTGCCGTGCGTCACGTCCCAAAACCATTAATAATAGTTCAGTAAGTTTTAATTAAGTGATGGTATTATAGTGTACCTACTTATTGATAAACTCTATTGTTGAAAGGTGTAGGCAGAAACGTTACTTACTTACAAGTCATGTAAACTAATATAATTAACTTCGTACGGCGGGTTTTTTTTTTTAAACGTTGCCCCACACTAAGAATTTCTCCTGTATTGTGAGTGCGTTTACAAACATTTAAACTCACATACATAAACAGCCAGACCCGGAACAACTACTTGTAGGTCATACAAATATTTTTTCCGTGCAGGTATCGAACCCGCGACACGCAGCGCAGCAGTCAATCGCTTAACCACTGCGCCAACCGTGCCGTCAAGTTGTTTCAAGACCATATAACGCACGCCTATACGTCAAAAATAGCGTTAACTATCGTCAAACCAAAAAAAAGCGTTGTTTCAAATTACAATTACCAATAATGAAACAACTTTGACTAATCGAGGAAGAGCGAGGTTTATCCCATCACAAGTATCTTCGGATTACTTTCTGGGAAGCCCCGGCAACTGAACTGTATAGATTTAAGAGATAATAAACACATTTTTTTTATTTTTTTTATTACAAAGCTATGGCCTTGAGTTACGTCAAATAATAACGACGTATGTTTCTTTTACCCACCCTTCGAAACAGCCGGCCCTAATAACGATTACGTAATCGTTATTATTAGACGTACGTCACGATCAGTCGTAAGTCAACCACGGTTTTTTTGGTTTGACGATAGTTAGCGCCATTTATGAGGTATACGCGTGCGTCAAGTGGACTTGAAACCACCCGCCCTAACTAATAAATCCCCCCCTACCTCTTATAGTTTTTTAGTCTCACGAAGCGACGAGAATTTTACTTCTGCAGTGCGATTCTGTAACTATCTCACCGTGAAAACCTAGATGAAGTGAGCGTGGAGTGAGCTGTCAGTGTCATCCCATCTGATGCTAGGGATTGACCAAGCATACATTTACAATCATAATCGAGATTTCAATAATATTTTTTATGATAATTCCATTGATCATTTTATATAATTTCAAAGCTAGTAAGTATTTTAACTGTCAAAACATTACTATTTTTTGGGGTTTAAATCTAGTAAAAAAAAAAACAACAATATTGATATTCTGACTAAGTTTCTGTTTCACTATTTTATTTTAAAACCCCACAGGATAGTAATGTTTTGACAACTAAAGTACTAGTTTTAAAATTATATAAAATGATCAATAGAATTAGCATAAAAATATTATTAAAATCTCGACTATGATTGTTAATGTTTGCTTGGTCAATCCCTAGCATCTGTGGGTTGACACTGACAGCTCACTCCACGCAAGCTTTCACGGTGAGATTTATACAGAATCTGAGAGCTGTTCACCAAGTGTACAAACACGCTGTGAATGTGTCTGTAAGCGCAGGAGGTACCGTTCGTGTCAATGGCGAAGTTGAAAGTGTATGTGAGGGTGTGCGCGGGAGTGTTATGTGCTGACGTTACTCTTCTTCACGCACACATCCACAGCCTGTTTGTACACTTAGTTATCACAAGTAAAGCGCGTATCGCTTTGTGAAATGAATATACTGTAACAGAGTAATTTGAAAACATTGTAAAAGCCAACTATTTTTAATAGGGTAACCGTGAAGTTTCTTGTCGGCTCTTCTCCATTGGAAACGTGCACCTAAGATCTGACGTTTCATTAGTACTTACCCATGTAGGTTTATATGAAATAAAATATTTTGAACTTCAGTGTGTATTTTTTTTTTAATCTATATAATAATATTGTAAAATAGTTTACAGGTTAGTATTATAATACTCATGAAAATAAACAAATTCTACTATGGGACAGGTTTGGTTTGTTTTTGGGTGTCAGATTATTTCATCCATGTAGCTCTATGGTTTTCAATAATGGGGGAGGATAACGAAAATGAGGTCAAAATTAAAATCAAACCATACAGATTATTCGTTGCTCCTAAACAGCAATAATAACTTACTTGTCTACATTTTTATTACAAAAATAAAAAATACTTTTACGTAAATGTAAAATGTTACACGCAGCTATGAATGTAAACATTCTGATAACAAAAACGCTTTGCAGGCTGTCAACATTACTCTTAGTTTATTGCAAATGGTGGCTGACAAAATGGCCGCACGCATTTTGTTTTAATCATTAATAAATTGTACGGCTTTTGTAATTGCTCATGTTTTGTTTGTCTTAATGGCTTGGTGATTAAAAAATCCGGTGCTTGTCATGTTAAGGGGGACAAGGCCTGGGGGCCCAGACAAAATGACATTCTCTCAGCGATATTTTAATGATGGAGATGTCAAAAATATAGGGTCAAATAAAATTATCTAGCGAAACTCCGCAGACGTGACGGCTATCGATATGGCGGTCGATGACCCCAAAAATTTAGTTTAATTTTATTTTTATTTTACAGAGTTTAGGTATTGATACCCATCACGTCTGTGGAGTTTGGCTAGCTAATTTAATTTGACTTTGCATATGGGGCTGAACTTGTTAATCCTCTTGAAAGTCGTTGTAGAAATACGAAGCGCTTTGAAAGCGATTGCCTCTTGTAATATTTAAGCTAGCGTACAGATAAATTCTGTTGGCAAATTCTAACCAAGTAGAGATAAATTCTCATCAACCAATCAAAATCAACTCAGCCTACCGCAGTCCACCTCTGGACATAGGCCTCTCCCAGACTGCGCCACAACACCCTGTCCTCCGCCTTCCGCATCCAGTCTCTCCCAGACACCTTCTCAAGGTCGTCGGTCCAGCTAGTGGGCGTCCCACACTACGGTGGTCGATACGCAGTCTCCACTCCAGGACTCGTCTGCTCCACCGGCCATCGGCACCCTAATCGTATAACACACGACCGATCCCAATCTGCATAATTTAGACGGATATCTACGGGACGGGATCTAATCCGTTGCTTCATATGTTCGAAAAATGTATCTGCTCAACAACGTAAATAACGCAATGAATGTTGTAAAACTGTCAAAATGAAACCCATTGCTACTGATAGTGTGTTACGCGATCACCCCGCAGTTCTTTTCCGAAAAAATTCATTTCTGATTTTATCCTTCAAAGAAACTCAGATCCGAAGTAAGGCTAAGCAACCACTCGTTCCTTCTCTTAATGAGAACTGGCCTTCCCTCGGCAGTTAGACGTATAGTAGTTAAGGATTCGCTAAAACAAGAATATAAGCAACAATTCAAGTTATATTGAATGCATTGGCATTGCTGTAACCCACTGTATTCCTAAGTACTGTAATCCCCACCCGACCCCAACATTAGTTAGGAAAAGGCTAGGCAGATGATGATCTCGTATCGGTACGAACTGTATGGGAAATTATAAGGAATCGCATTCTCATGCAACGCCCTCTAGCCACGCTTCAGTAAGTAACTGTACGCGGACAAAAATTTCAAAAGGTTCTCCCAGCTACTTAATTCTTTTAGTCCCCAACAGATGGCGTAACGGGCAAGGTTCGTCATAGTACTTTTTACTTTGCGTAGATGGCGTTGTTTGTAAAACAGCTCCTTGGGCGCAAAGCGCATAGAGGGTGGAACTTTCTTTGTTTCAAAATTATTGTGTAGTGCTGTGGCATGTTTTGGCCAATGACAATGACTGCGGTGTGTGTATTACAAAATGCGGGCTTTTGTAAAATCCTATTAAATGAAGTCAAAGCTTGATGTAACTTCTATTGCTTTCATTTCCGTTATCTTTGATACAAAAGACGCTAAATTAGCTTCTGAGTTGAATCACCTGAAACATTCGCATTTCTTTCATTCAGAAAAAAAAAAGTTTTGTTTAATGTTGGATTTCTGTATCGCATGAGTATAAGAGCTCTGGAAAAAGGTTTAGTTTGGCACACACCAATAATCTACGCAAAAATTAGCTAACAGTCTGTCAGAATCACATTTCAATCAGCCAAATTCAGCAAAAAATAAAATTTATAAGTAATAAAACACATAAATAAACTGCAAAATCAGCTAGTTTATTTATATGTTGATTAACCCGGCGGTACTCGCTAGGTGTTTACATGCACGAATACTCGCTACCGGGTAAAAAATACCACATGATTTAAATGACATTATCTTGGAAAATAAGTTAGCTTTACAGACTTTAATGGCGTATTTAGTTTATCAATACTAATGTCTAATAAATAAAAGAAAATTGAAAGTTTGAATTATTATTTATTTCAAATTATAGCTTATCTTAAAAAAGAACGCAAAATTAAAAACAAAAATTCTTCATAGTCTTAGAAAAATCAACAAAAAAATTTTTTTCTTAGGTATCACGTAAAATTGAGATCAAAAATTATAAATCGACAGTGCTAGTGTAGTTGTACTCTGTGGTATTTTTTACCCAGTAGCGAGTGCCGCCGGGTTAAGAAACCGGACGTTAATAATACAGTGACGGGCAAAATAGATACCCCAAAAATATTAAAGAAACAATGTTCTTAATTCTAAACTGACCTGTTTGAGGGTTCAGTCTTCTCTTGACATACTCCATAAACTTCTCCGTGATGCCTCTCTTTTTTGATTCCTTCTCTTCTCTGTCATTCTGTAACAAGAGCAAATTCACAAAATTAGTTGACACCCCGTAGGTGTTACAGGTGGACAGGACTTGCACGCGCAACCTGTTACCTATTCTTTTCGTGTGGATACAGTACATGATTCATAACCCCCTTACGTTGAAATATTTCTCCGTTTATCAAAACGAAAATCGCCTGTTTCATAGGAAAGTGCAATACATACGGGGTCAATATGTATGGAGCAGCAAATTTTTGTTTTAATAACCGATGAAAATTAATGAAGCTACAGCCTAGAATCATGTGCTGAATTCATGGTAACAGAGTAAATGAAAAAATTAAAAATTATCCAGGCGCGTTGATATCCGTTCCACCCTGTATACATTAATAGGTATCTATATAAATAATATTTTAATAATAAAAATGGAATGCAAGCTCTTGTTGCTTCTTGCGACGTTCAGGCATGTGTCACGCAGTGGACGGCTTCAGGCTGAATGATGATGATGCAGTGAGTAATGCAGTCCCAACTTGCTTACGAGTTTGTAGGTCGCCGGTTGGAACCTAGACAGGTAAATACTTTGAGCAATTATTTAATCACCACTATCTTTAGGAAACTGACATGTCCTACAACCAACCATGAAGGCTAGACACACACGAGCCCGTTCGGTTTTATAGCCCAATCGCCTTGCCCGACTGGGGAATCGAAGCCCGAAGGACTGCACAGCAATCACGCTCGTAACTTACTAGCGTGATTGTTGTGCAGTCCTTCGGGCTACGAGTCGGGATACGAGTCGTAACCACGACACGAACGAGTTAGTGAAAGTAACATGATTAATAGAATAGTTCCCACAACCGCCGCTAGATGTCTCTGGCGCCACATCTCACAGCTGCTCTAATATTTACGTCTCAATCTGCGCGTTAAGTGCCACTTATGTGCAATAGTGAAGCCGTATTAAGAGCTAAAGGTGTCTTGTGACGTCAAGGTACATAATATAACGCACCTGAATTCTCCGAAGCGGTTGGCAGAGGTGATATTATGTACGTTTCGCCAATTATCTATACTAAATACTATACGCTAATGTTACCATTTTGTGAATTTCATGTTTATACCGAGATTTACAACTGCCGTGCGATTCTGTAACCATCTAACCATGAAAGCTTGGGTGAAGTGAGCGTGGAGTGAGCTGTCAGTGATGAAATATGATGATTGAGTTGATTTTCGGAGGGACCCGTGGCTAAATAATAACGGCCGCATAGGTCGATCGATCAGGTTAAGATACGCTTGCCGCGGTTGGACTGTGGATGGGTGATCATCTTTACATACCTCGTGCCTCGGAAAGCACGTTAAGCCGTTGGTCCCGGCTGTGATTCGTATATCTTTGACAGTCGTTACAGGTAGTCAGAAGCCCGAAAGTCTGACAACCAGTCTTACCTAAGGGTGTCGTATTACCCAGTAACTGGGTTGTGGAAGACAGATAGGCAGTCGCTCCATGTAAAATACTGGTATTCAGCTGCATACGGTTAGACTGGAAGCCGACTCCAACATAGTTGGGAAAAGGCAGGCAGATGATGAGCGAGCTATGGAACGGGCTATGCTTGGAGTCTCTCTGAGGGATCGTTCCGCAACGAGATGAGCCGGCAGAGAACCAAAGTCGTCGACATAGCTCACAGAATAAGTAAGCTGAAGTGGCAATGGGCCGGCCATATTGCCATAGATTACATTTATGGAAAGAAAAATTTAAAATTTTCTAAAAACAATTTCGAAAGCTTAATTTCATTTTTTCTGTGGGATTTTGTGTAAAATTATTTAAATTTGGACAGGACAACGTCTGCCCGATCAGCTATTCACTAATAAAACGCACTCACGCGCACACCGTCATTTGACGTTGACATGCTTCATGGCGAATAAAAACGCCGTTACTTGCAGTTCATATCCTTTTAGTACATTTTTATTGGTCATTTTTTATTGGAATTGCGCCGATTGTGCTGTGTGGCGCTTTGCTAACCTTTATTTACGGCTTACAGGGTGTTAAAGCCGAATTGTATGCCTTCGTAAAGCTGCATGGCTTCCGTAAAAACAACCAATGCTGTAAACAAAACACTTTCGCCCGTTTTACTAAAACAACGTGACACCTACATGTATTGTGAAGTAAAAACGCACTGCTGGATTTTCAGCGCTCGGTTGAGCTGTGAGAGTTGAAAATCCAACAACAATTTTAGGGCTTCGATACGACGAATTCGATAGTCTTTACCGAAAAGTGTCAGTAAAATATTGACTGCTCATACTAGGTTCTATTCCCAGGTCGGGCAAAGTGTTTTTATGTTTATTTAGAAGAAATTTTTATATAGAAGCACAGAGGTACTATGGGCTTTCGGTCAGAGGCAATAGATTCGTCTCTCTTATTTAGCATAAATGTTATTCTAAGGTAGAAAATTGGTACTGAGATGCCGGTGGCTGGTAGAGAAGTATGGAAGAAGAACACGTGCTGCGCCGACCGCTGATAGATGAGGATGATGACTTCTGATGGGGACACGACAGACTGGCGAATGGGTGCTTTAGGAACTACAGCCGGTCGATTCTGTAAAAGTCTCGCCGTGAAATCATAAGTGAAGTGAGTACTTAATAGTGTCAATCCCTAGCGAATGACAGCTCACTCCACGCTCACTTCACCCAAGCTTTCACGGTGAGATGGTCACAGAATCGCACGGCAGGTAATAATGTTAAATGCTATGTTCCCCGTGCTTACAGTCCAGCCAGCAGTCGTCTTCCCAGCGCCGCGCCGTAGCAACAACTTGTGTTCAGCATGTCGATGTTCAGAAATTTTCTATAGATTTTCATGATACTTTTTCCTCCGTTACAACAACTTACAACTTATTTATATAATCCTGTCATTGTTACTACGAGTATTTATCCCACTACAGCCGATCGATCCTGTAAATATCTCACCATGAAAACTTGCGTGGAGTGAGCTGTCAGTGTCATCCCACTGATGTTGGGGATTGACCAAGCAAACATTTACAATCATAATCGAGATTTAAGTAACATTTTTTTTTATGTTAATTCTATTGATCATTTTATATAATTTCAGAGCTAGTATTTTAGCGGCCAAAGCATTGCTATATAGGACTAGTCTAGGAAAAAAGAGAAAAAAAAATAACATTGAGATTTTGACTAAGTTTCTGTTTTGCTATTTTATTTTAAAACCTCACAAAATAGTAATGTTTTGCCTAGCTTTGAAATTATATAACACTAGCGACCCGCCCCGGCTTCGCACGGGTGGAATGCTGTACATAGTATAAAACAAAGTCGCTTCCCGCTGTCTGTCTGTCTCTATGTATGCTTAGAACTTCAAAAATAAGCAACGGATTTTGATGCGGTTTTTTTTTAATAGATAGAGTGATTCAAGAGGGAGGTTTATATGCATATAATACATGCATAATATAGTAGAGAAACACTGATAATTTTAGAGCCATTATTTCTCTTAAAAAGTATAGGATAAAAAATGGTTATTGTAGGTTATCCCAATACTGTAGTACATTATTTTGATCCATCTCGTAGGGTTAAGCCAGCGTTTGCAATCTAAGCGCAATAAAATGTGTTTATTTACGACATCACATTAGAAACCCCTAAATTGATCAGTGTTTCTCTACTATATTATGCATGTATTATACATATAAACCTTCTTCTTGAATTATTCTATCTATTAAAAAAAACCGCATTAAAATCCGTTGCGAAGTTTTAAAGATTTAAGCATACATAGGGACAGACAGCGGGAAGCGACTTTGTTTTATACTATGTAGTGATGATCAATAGAATTAGCACAAAAATATTATTAAAATCTCGATTATGATTGTAAATGTATGCTTGGTCAATCCCTAGTATCAGGTGGGATGACACTGACAGCTCACTCCACGCTCACTTCACCTAAGCTTTCACGGTGAGATGGTTACAGAATCGCACTGCTGAATAGATTATGTAAGAAATGTCACTGTGCAAATTAATAGTCAATGGACTTTATATCAGACACTGGCACTTTATTAAAAAAAAAATCCAACGACGAGAGTTAATTTTCTTATTTAAAAAGCGTGAAAGTCACGTTCATGCTTTTAAAAGGTATTTTTACTTGAATTGTAAAAAATATTTATATACAAGTTGTAACTTAAATAACGCAGAACCTCATAAGGGGTCATTGTATTAATCAGTATGTATAACTTTTACTATGGGACCAAAACAGATATCGCGTAAAAAAAATTAGCTCTTCCGAAGCGAATTTTTTTTCGCGATTTCTGTTTTGGTCCCATAGTAAAAATTGTTCATAATGATGAGTCCAAATACCCCTTATGATGTTTTGCGTCATTTAAGTTACAACTTGTATATCTATCTATACATAGTACAAAAGAAAGTCACTTTTAGTGTCTATCTGTATGACCGCTGTGATCTAAACTACACGATAGATTTTGATGCGGTTTTCACCATAATTTCGAGAATATATTCCGGAAGGTTTATGTGTATAATACATTCATATTATACTGAGATGTAGCATTCAAATCTCGATGTTTTGTCATTGCGCCACTGCACCCGTGCGCAACAGAGGCGGGTCGCTAGAAAACAAACAATTTAACTTGCACATTTATTTTTCACACACCTAAATAAACTCACACCATTTCCCATGGGGGTAGGCAGAAACTACAGAACGCCACCTGCTAGGATCCTTACATACCCCTTCTGCTTCGTTTGCTTTCATACATAGTCATACATGCACGCCGGTAGCGAGTACTGCGCATTTTATTTTTAAACGTTGCCCCACACTAGGAAGTTCTCCTGTATTGTGGGTGCGTTTACAAACATTTAAACTCACATACACAAACAGCCAGACCCGGAACAACTACTTGTAGGTCATAAAATATTTGTTCCGTGCGGGAATCGAACCCGCGACACGCAGCGCAGCAGTCAATCGGTTAACCAGTGCGCCAACCGTACCGTCAAATCTATCCAATATTTAAATCGGACATTTAATTCGAGCCGCTGATTGAGGCTATAAAACGCAGGCCACAGTGATTTATAGACACGGTTACTGATCTATAGACGGATTTATAGGATTGTGTTTACTTTTAACTGGGTACAGTTAACATTGGTGAGTTTAGACATTTATTCTACTCTGCAGTCCGTTCACAGTTAGTCTCCCTCAGATTTTGCATCACTTTCAAACCACAATGACCTTTATTTTCGTAGGAATAAGGTTGGTTTTCGGTTGCTGCTGTCAGAAGTAAAATAAATGTGAGAGGGCTGTAATGTGCTACGAGCGTAGAGTAAGCTACGCTGGCAGTATTTCTCAACCCGGAAGAAATACTGCCAGCGTAGCTTACTCTACGCTCGTAGCACAGTCTGCTACGGCGTAGCTTAGTCTACGCCCGTAGCACAGTCTGTTTCAGTATAGTATGCACTGGTCCGCTTTGATGATCAAAAAAATTATAATAATTGTGAAAGGACTGAGAGATATCGTCCTTTTAACTTCTAGACTAACGAGGCAGTCCGTCGAGGTGTTAAAAATTCTACACTCAACTAATGTCTATTCGAAAATTGTGACAATCCGCGGCTAAAGGTACCTTATGGACGTTTATAGTTTCGAAGATATTGAATGTTTTGTAAATTTTGCAAGAAATATAGATTCTTTTTTTATTGCTTTTTCGCAAAGCATAAGATCTGAAATTTATTTCCCTGTTATTATTTTTTATTTAACTTATAACGGCAACATAGTGTTCGAGGTGACTGAACTTAAAATGTCTGTTTCTCGAAATTGCACAATTTCGAATATAATTTAAAAAAATTATATCTCCGTAACAAAACATCGTAGGAGGTTGATCTTTTTTGATATCTACAGCGTATTAATCGCAGATTACTAGCGTATGCATAACTCCATATCGACCACAAGGTACCTTTAGCCGCGGATTGTCACAATTATCTGATGAAAGTGTAAACAAACCCTGTCCAGGTGAAATTCTTACGCAATCACTAACTAAAAGTAATTCGTAACAAATTCATCTGTATTTATGTAGAAGGTTTCACCTTTATATGTCACCAGTTTCTCCAACAGTTATTGTTTGAATAACATTATTAAATTGTAGGTAATTGAAATATCGCCGACGAAAATTGAGGTTATAAAATTAACATCAATTGTCTAATGAAAAACATCTTTAACCGCCGAACCCAATAACCCATTGACAGATCACTACTGATGGTAGTTAGTACAAATTATAGCCGCCAGTAGAATTACAATCAAAATAAGAAATAAAATAAATATACGAGTACGTTACAAAAAGATGCTACAAACAATCTCAATAATCAAATCAAAGCACTCCATTTGTCGGTGACGCTACAGATTGCCATCCACAGGTATGTTTTCTGATCCATCATTTTGGAACAGAGGTTTTCCCTTATTTTAAGAACGTTCACAGTCTGACGTCAGTCTCAATCTGTCAAAAATACCTGTAATTTCCTTACATTTTTGACAAGTTTTTGACATTGATTGTCGCTGAAGTGAGATTGCGGCTGGATTTTGAATGTTTTTAGTGGAGAGAATTGGTCATCAGGTGCTTACTTTAGTAGCTAAAGCATGGTTATAAACACAAATAGCTGTAGATATTAGAATAGAATAGAATAGAAAGACTTTATTTCGGACACAAGTATCCATATAGTGATAGTAACATACAAAAAAAAAACTTATTGCCTAGTGTAGTGTTAGTACAAATCAACCTCCGCACAAACTGCTGTTCAATACGACAACTGCAACGGCAAAGTGCTGCTGTAGATATTAACGTCAACCCAGGATTATGCGACGTAATGCATCCATAAGTTATGGTATTGGCAATACAGATATTATCTTTGGACATACGTGTAATCTATGGTCCCTCGTTTAGACACTAGTTTATTGTTGTACAAGCACCTTTTGAGCGCCGCCATTTTGTCTTTACCCGTGTAGGGCATGTGTTCGCTCATATCTCCTTAACTCCTTGTCCACGTTCGATTCAACGTTCAAAAGCACTAGTGTAGGGGATTCAATGAAACTCCATGTATTGCTTGATGTTTTCTTGTATTTCTTGAGCTGCGTACTAATAATAAATGCCGCATTTTGGCCTTACTTATATTGTCATGTTGAGTGGCGCAAGTAGTGGGTGGACTAAAATTTATTTATTCATTTTACAATAAGCCACATTGTTAATAGTTTCAAGGTAATAAAACGAACCCTACTAGCCTGCGTTGTTCTATTAGGAAATTTGGTTTTATTTATATGAACAAGGTAATACAAGAGAATAATTATCTTCAGTTAGGCTTCAGTCGCCAACAGTCTCCCCCTCAGTGCGCTGCACTTGATCTCGGTGGGGCGACGTCGCTGGCACGATCAGGACTAGGCGCGATGCTGGTCGCCGCAGAACGCCCGCTGCAGTCCGCACCTCGACGATCCTAGTTCTTCCATCTGGTCCGGGATGAGTTGCCACTATTACGCCGCGTGGCCAGGAGTATCGTGGTAGTGTGTGATCCACGACTAGCACGATGTCGCCTAATATTGGGTCTCGATAGTGGGGACCCTGATGATAGCGAGGCGAGAGAGTTGGGAGGTACTCTCGCATCGTTGGGATGTCTTCCAGTTAGGCGAGCCAATGAGCTCTGTGTCGTCGAAGGAACCAAAGAGAGTGGCTCCACATGACCGCCCGATGAGGAAATGATTAGGGGTCAGCGCTTCTTCTTCTTCTGGGTCGCTGCTGGTGGTGAAGAGAGGCCTGGAGTTCACTATGTGTTCGGCCTCCAGCAGTAAAGTGTGAAGGATTTCTTCCTTGGGTTGTCGCTCGTGTAGCGTGGCTGCGAGGGCGACTTTCACCGATCGCACCTTCCTTTCCCAGGCTCCACCCATATGGGGGGCTCCGGGGGGAATGAACTTCCAGACGATGCCCATTTTGTTTGTTTCTGCTCCCAGGTTCGCGATAGCTTCAGCGATCTCTCGGTTGGCACCGATGAAGTTGGTTCCGTTGTCGCTCAGGATGATCTTCGGCGTTCCTCTTCTGGCGATCATTCTTCGCAGCGCTAAAATCATAGAATCTGTTGATAGAGAGGTGGCCAATTCCAAGTGGATTGCTCTTGTGGTGAGGCATGTAAACAGCGCTCCCCATCGTTTCTCTGTGCGTCGCCCAATAGTGACAAGCATGGGACCGAAATAATCGATTCCTGTACAGGTGAAGGGGGGGCTGGTCTTCATCAGACGCTCGGACGGCAGATCTCCTTGAGGTGTAATTTGTGGTGTCTTCTTGCGTATTCTACACCATCCACAGTTTCGTGCTGTTGTTTTCACCAGGCCACGGAGTGACGGTATCCAATATTTCTGGCGAATCTCGTTCATTATCGTGTTGTGATTCCCGTGATTGAAAGCTTCGTGGGTGAACTTCACTAACAGCTGGGTTATTCGGTGATTTTTATCCAGTAAGATCGGGCTCTTGTATGAGCCTATCAGGTACTTGGCTGCTCCGACTCGGGTGGATAACCTGATGATTCCATCTTCTAATTTGATTGTGAAGTTTCTAAGCTTAGATGTTGGTGCGGCATCTTCCTTCTTCCGCAGGGCGGCTAGCTCATCCGGGAAACTGTCTTCTTGAATTCTTCTTATCAGGAGTCTTTCTGCTTTTTCTACGTAGAGTGATGACTTAGGTAGGAAGGCTGTGTCCCCTTTGAATGCTTGCGTCTTACACTCCTGTGTTTTCTTTTGAAATGGATTTTGAGCCCTTTTGGTGATGAGTTTCGTAGCACTCACCTTACCCTTTGCGGCCCGCCTGAAGACATCTTTAGCTTGCAGTACTCTCGCTGTCGCGTGGAGTAGGCGTGTCCAGCTGGAAAACCTCGCTGGATCGGGCACGACGACGGGGGTAGTTCTTCTGATGCTCAGGGTGGTGGCGTTGGGTTTTTCTTCACCGGTGTCGGTGACGACGACTCTCTTTTCTTCGGTGGGCCAGTCGTCAGGGTCCTCGTACAGAAAGGCTGGTCCTCTAAACCACCGATGCGCTATGTTGAAGTTGGCTGGGGTTTCTCTAGTGGCGTCGTCGGCCACGTTGTGTTTTGTGGGGACCCAGTTCCACTCCTTGTGTTTTGTCAGCTCTTCTATCTCGGCGAGGCGATGCGCGACGAAGGGCTTGAATCTTCGGGGATCTGTCTTGATCCATGTCAAGGCTGTTCTCGAGTCGGTCCAGAAGTATCTTCGGGTCGTGGTCAGATCCATTTCTTGGCTTACACTATTGGCTAGGCGGCTTCCCAGTAGGCATGCTTGTAGTTCGAGTCGCGGTATTGAAGTCGGTTTGAGAGGTGCTACCCTCGCTTTTGCTGCTAGTAACTTCACTTCTACGTGGTTGTCTGGATGTTGGGAGCGCCAGTACACCGCGCAGGCGTACGCCTTCTCACTCGCGTCGCAGAATGTGTGCAGCTCCCCCTCAGTCACGTCGTGGGTGAGGCAGCGCGGTATTCGAAGATCTTCTAATTTTCTTAAATCTTCACGCCACTTTCTCCATTCCTCTTCTCTAGATGAGGGTACTCTTTCGTCCCATTCCAGGCCGGCTCTCCACAAGTTCTGAAGCATCGCTTTTCCTTGTATTGTTATAGGTGAGGCCAGTCCCAAGGGGTCGAAAACGGACATCACGGCGCTTGTCGCTTCTCTTTTCGTTGGCGCACGTTTTCCTTCTTTGGCTTCGTCTGGAGTGTTGCGCAGGCTTAGCGTGAAGTAAAGGCTGTCTTCGTGGACATTCCAATTGAGTCCTAGAGTCTTCTCGTCTTGGTTCTTTTGCTCTCCTATTTTGACAGAGTTCAACTGGTTTTCCGCGTTGGTAAATTCTTCGATTGCAGCCGGGTCGTTGCTTGCCCAGCCTCTCAAGAAGAAACCTCCTTTCTTATGTATTTCATCTACTTCTCTGGACACTTTAGCGGCTGTTGAGACGTCAGCGAAACTCGTTATGTAGTCGTCCATGTAATGGTTTTGTTTTATTGCCCTGACAGCTTCTGGGCTTTCATTGATGAAGTTTTCTGCATTTTTGTTCTTGACATATATGGCAGTGCATGGTGAGCAGGCGGCTCCGAATATAAGCGATGTCATTCTGTATTCTTTGTTCTTCCAGAGGAATCGGAGGCTGTCTCTGTCTTCTTTATTTATTTTTATCCTTAAAAACATCTCTTTTATGTCCGCGACGACGGCTACCGCTCCTTGACGAAAGCGGATCAAGACGCCGAATAGTGATTGTAGCAAATCAGGTCCGGCCAGCAGTACGTCGTTCAGCGACTTCCCATTTGACCTGGCTGCCGCATCGTACACCAGTCTCATCTTCCTCTTCTGGGGGTGTATGACGGCGAAGTGTGGTAGGTACCATGTTCTAGGGGAAGTGGCTTCTTCGATCACTTCTTCGGCGTATCCGCTGTTGACTAAGTTTTCCATTTGTTCTTCGTATTTCTGTTCAAGTTCTTTATCCTTCAGGAATTTTTTCTCTATGCCTTTCAGTCTTCGTGCTGCAGCTGTTCTGCTTTCGGGTAGGCTCTCTTCGTCAGACTTCCATATTAGTCCTGTGCTGAAACTTCCATCGGGTAACCTGTTTGTAGTGGAGTTCAACACGGCGAGAGCTCGTTGGTCGATGTCGCTAGATGGTCTCTTTGCGGCTATTCCCAGGGCTTCGATGTCGAAGTGGTCTCTAATCATCTTCTCAAGGTGGTCGTCGTTTCCCTTAGGTTGTGATGATAGATGATTCACCACCCGTACTGGGGTATTGCTGTTTGTTTTCGTTCCATGTAGGACCCAACCTAATTGAGTTCTGGATGCCACTGGTTTACTTCGGTTCCCTGCTTTCAGTTCTTGGGACACGATGAGATGCCAATTGTCTTGCCCGATGAGTACCGTAGGTCGAGCGTTAGGGTATTTCAGCTGTTCTTCAATTTCTTCTAGATGCAGGCAATCTTCTAAGTCTTTGTCGTTGACCTCTTGCGGGGACAGGTTTAGATTCCTCACTGTGTACCCCGTCATTGTTTCTAAGTTTCTCTCAAACTTTCCTCTGATTTTGATGCTGATTTTCTTTGATTTCTGGTCCATTCGGTGACCTCCCACGCCCTCGATCCTTAGTTCCTCTTCTGGGCCCTGGGCACCGATCTTGTTCACGATGTCGTCTTCTATCAGGGTCACTGTTGAACCTTCATCCAAGAGAGCGTAGGTGTCGGTTTTTGTGTCTGGTCCCCATAATTCTACTGGCACAATCTTCAGGTAGGCTCTTGATATTGTTCGTGCTGCGTTCACTGCTGATGCCACTGCTTGGAGCTCTGGTGTCTTCGGGTTCCTTGCTTCTTCGTAGTGTAGCATGACGTGATGGTTCTTCCGGCATTTCCCACACGGCTTTGCCCGGCAGTTGAATCCTCTGTGTCGTCCCAGTAGACATTTGAAACATGCTGACGAACGCTTCGCTTGTTCCCATCTTTCGTCCGTCGAGGCGTCGATGAACTTCTTACATTTCGCTAGGGTGTGTTCTCCATTACACTCGGGACAGATGATCTTTTCGGGTCTCTTCGTGTTTTCTTTGCACGAACAAACCGTTGCTGTGTGTGGTTCTGTCTGTTCGTCGTCTGAGTGTTCTTCGTCTGATGAATATTCTCCTTCACAGTGCTGTGCAACTCGAGTGGTATGTACGCCGCGGGAGCTCGTAGGTCGTGTGCGATTCCTGAATCCTTCTTTCTTCACTTTGATTCCCGCGTGCTCATGCATTTCGAACTGGTCTGCCATCTTATTGAAGAAATGCATGAGACTGATTAGGACCGGTTCGTCTTCGTCTTCTTTTGATGCTCTGTACTCGTACCACTTGAATCGCACCAGAGTACACATTTTCTCGATTATTCGATTTGATATGTCGCTTGAGTGCAGATAGCTTTGTCTTTTCATTAACTTCACAACACTGACTGTGTTTGCCACGGCTCCAGCATATCGCACCAACTCTCTTGCGTCTTCGGACATCGGAGGAAGCTTCTCTATGTTTTCTACTTCGCTTCTAATTAGGTATGTGGGTCTTCCGAATCGGCGTTCCAAAGCAATCATTACTTCCTCGGGGTCGATTTGTGTGTAGAGTAGGGATTTCACTGCTTCTTTGGCTTTCCCCTTTACGGCTCTTCTTAATCTTCCCATGTTTTCGGTGGCGCTGAAAAGAGTTCGTGTATCTTCATATGTGGCTTTGAATGCCATCCAGTCCCTGGCATCACCGTCGAACTGATGCAGCTCGCTGAGGTACTTTGGTGCGCGTTGCATAGTCGTTGCTTTGTTGTCGGCGGCGGACTTGACTGCTGCTATTATTGCTTCGGCCAGCTGGTTGGTGTCAGTCGTTGCGGGTGGCACTGTCCCCGGGGTGCGCGACGCTTCGTTGGCGTTTTCTGCTTCGCCGCGCTCCGCTTCCTTTGACTTCGACACCCATGCTGCAGTGGCTTTCGCTGCGGCGGCTTCGGCTTCGATTTCCATTTCATCATTGCTCAAGTCCGTGTCGTCTTCATCGATACGTGCTAGCTCCAACTTAGCATTCGCCATCTTGGTTTTGATTTTTATTTCTTCTAATTTTAATTTCTCTAATTCCAGCCTAGCTTCCAGTTCTTTCTTTCTGTTGGTCGCTTTGCTCGATCTTGCTTTCGTCTTTTTATTCTCGACCATGGTGGCGTCGGCGTCCTTAGTTGGGGTTGTGTCATCTGTTCGTGTGCTGGCTTCGGTCACCGTTTCAGAGGTGGTGGCAGACGTTTCTGTCTCGGTGGCTGTCGTCTCTTCTTCTGTGGTCGAGCGCGTACTGCCCTCTCTGCGGCTTCGCGTCATCATGTTTTCACTTGGCACAACACTTATTAAATTGTTCAATGACTCACCAGTTTGTAGCGGCCGCTCAGCAGTTTGTGTCGACAATCCTTTGTAACACGACACACTCACAAGCTTTAAAGCTATGTCACTGTTGTTTCAGACGAATGTCTGTTTTTCACTGAGTATCGTTCACTTATCACTTCACTAGTGGTACACGCAGGGCTTCAGGTTACACTGTGCTTCGAGAGGCGAGACTCCTTCGTTGGTCGTTCCTCCCAGCGGTGTCTTCGGTCACCCAGCAGGTGCGTGTACGTCGGCAGGTCCTCTGCAGCAGGCTCGATGTCGCCTCTTCACGGCGGTGGCTTGACACGCGTAGGGCTTCGGGTTACACGATGCTTCGAGAGGTGCGACTCTTTCGTTGGTCGTCCCTCCCAGCGGTGTCTTCGGTCACCCAGCAGGTGCGTGTACGTCGGCAGGTCCTCTGCAGCAGGCTCGATGTCGCCTCTTCACGGCGGTGGCTTGACACGCGTAGGGCTTCGGGTTACACGATGCTTCGAGAGGTGCGACTCTTTCGTTGGTCGTCCCTCCCAGCGGTGTCTTCGGTCACCCAGCAGGTGCGTGTACGTCGGCAGGTCCTCTGCAGCAGGCTCGATGTCGCCTCTTCACGGCGGTGGCTTGACACGCGTAGGGCTTCGGGTTACACGATGCTTCGAGAGGTGCGACTCTTTCGTTGGTCGTCCCTCCCAGCGGTGTCTTCGGTCACCCAGCAGGTGCGTGTACGTCGGCAGGTGCTTGAAACATAGAACACGGCGCCAGTCTTCAGTAATCTTCGTTAAATGGGTCTTCAGTTGAATTTTCTTTTCTTCTTTTCAATGTTCGGACGCTTAAGTACTTTTCTTGCTAGGCGCAAGTAGTGGTAGGCCGGCGATTGTTCCGTGTTGTTTGCCGTTCTTGTTTCTTCGCAATTTGGTTAATACGCAGCTTTGTAGCACTAATTTCTTCTTCAGACTCAGGCTTCAGCTCTTCAATCCGGCTCTCGAAGGACCAATTCTTGTAGGGGATTCAATGAAACTCCATGTATTGCTTGATGTTTTCTTGTATTTCTTGAGCTGCGTACTAATAATAAATGCCGCATTTTGGCCTTACTTATATTGTCATGTTGAGTGGCGCAAGTAGTGGGTGGACTAAAATTTATTTATTCATTTTACAATAAGCCACATTGTTAATAGTTTCAAGGTAATAAAACGAACCCTACTAGCCTGCGTTGTTCTATTAGGAAATTTGGTTTTATTTATATGAACAAGGTAATACAAGAGAATAATTATCTTCAGTTAGTTAGCTTCAGTCGCCAACAACTAGGAAGTGGTGAAGGGCGGGCGTTTTGGGGGACTGTCTAATTTATGCAAATATAATTTTGTGCGGACTCAGCTTACATATTGTTTTAAAATTAATGATCAATTCAAGAGCGATGCGCTGGCGTCTGTATCTGTCTCAGCATATATTTAAAAAATAAATACCGCAGCGCTGGTATCCTGTAGGTCCCGATTGGTGATGTTCTTCAGGTCAAATTGGCTACGTGTATGATCCCAATTTGAATAATTTTGAAAGATATTGCTAATCCATTGTTTCAGTTAAGAAAATCCTTATGCAGACTCTTCAAACTATGTCCTATGAAGATACGGAGAAGTTATTAGTTGTGCTAAAGTAAATATTGTTTGTAATATATAATTTTATAAACCTTTTACATGTGTACCAGTAAGATAAATATGATAATTATGTGATTATTTAATAAATTATTGTTACCTCCAATCGCCTGAAACACAGGATTACCTAGTTCAGGCACAAATCAAGGGTGAACTTGACATAGATTTATGAAAAACTGTATTTAGCGTTAGTCCTTATATTATAGAATATTTTTTTATTTATTATTATTATATGTTTGAAAAGCTTGTCTGCTCAAAAACGTAAATAACGCTATAAATGTTGTTGAAATGTCAAAATGATAGCCATTGCTACTGATAGTGTGTTACGCAATTACCCCGCTGGTGTATGAACGTAAACGAGGCAAAAGGAGTGCGTAAGGATCGTAGCAAGTGGCATCCGTAGGTTCTGCCTCGCCCTCTGGGAAAAACCGTGAGTTTCTGTACGTATGTATTTAGATATCGATACCCATTACTTTCGTGAAGTTTCGCTAGCTAATTTAATTTGACCCTCTATACCTAACTTTTTGGACAAACTAGGCGTGATTTCACTAACAAAAACTTGTGGCTGTCATAACAGCCGCGTGGGTCGATCGATCAGGTTAAGCTACGCTTGCCGCGATTGTTCCGTGGATGGGTGACCATCTTCACATACCCAGACCCCTCCGTGCCTCGGAAAGCACGTTAAGCCGTTGGTCCCAGCTGTCATTCGTGGATCTTTGACAGTCGTTACAGGTAGTCAGTAGGCCGTAAATCTGACAATCAGCCTTAACAAGTGGCATCGTACTACCCAGTAACTGGGTTGTGGAGGTCAGATAGGCAGTCGCTCCTTGTAAAATACTGGTATTCAGCTGCATCCAGTTAGACTGGAAACCGACCGCATAATTGGGAAACGGCTAGGCAGATGATAATCTTATTCCATTTTTACCGCACATATAGTCAAGTCCAGCCCTACCCTCAAAAGGTTAGCCGTGAGCACATTACCATAATGACCACCTAGCGCCAACGTTGGCTGCGTGCCAGAAAGTTGGCCACACGCGTGCCACACAAATGACGCGCTAAATCGACACACGTTCTCACAGTTCCAAACGTTCGGGAGACGGGTCTGGGGGTGATATTAGAATACGTTTTTGGTTTATAGAATTCTGAAGTATGTACTGTACTACGTACATTTGCGTAGGGCACAATATTTTATTTACTTGATAGAAACTAACTACGGTACGCTATGTTAGAGATTACGCTTTTGTCAACTGTTAAAAAAGTAAGAAAGACAAAAAAAAAGCGTAGAATAACAATATTGTGTGTCACGGCTGCGCTAAATGCCTTCCAGTTCAGCATACATTACTGACAACTAGTGCCTGACGATGGTTTTCTAAAGGAACTAGTGAGCACACGTTTTTTTTTCTACATTATCTGTACGCCTTCACGGCAAAACAGCGCCCATATATTTAACCTAAGACCTTTATGTAAATACCTATGTTTCACAAATAAATATTCTTATTCTGATTCTGATTCACAAAGGTTTTACGCTGGACCTTATGTTACGAGGACGTCGTAAGGATGTAAACAAAATGCACTAGCTGCCTGTCCAGCTAATGACACGTCGCACACTTTTCGAAGTAACGACATACACTCGGCGTAAACCGCATTTGTAATAGTCCCATGCAAGCACTCTGCTTTGTGTATACAATTTCATCACGACTGCTTCCCAAACGATGAAGGAAAACATCGGCAGGAAATCGGTATGTCCTAGAACCAAAAAATTCGAAGACATGTGAAATCCACCAAACCCGCACTATGTTCGCGTGGTGGATTATCGCCCACTCCTTCTCACAGTGAGTAGGCCTGTGTCGCAGCAGTGGGAACACTTATCACTGAAATACCGAATGCGCAACTCACGAGATCTGACATAACACTACGTGTAGTGGCTCTGAAATGTAGGTAGGCAGGACACTTGGCCAGACGTCCAACGTTTCTCATCCGTTTCTCGGCAACCTTTGGTTCGAGGTGAAGCCCATTAGGGCACTTCGTTACGGCATTTCGCTCCGCTGGAATAACGCCACCAAACGGGGCACCGCGCCGTCGGAGTAGCGCCACTGACACACTGAGTATCGCGGGGCCGTTTGGTGAGCGGTATCACGCTGGCGCCGCCTACAGCCGGCGCTCGTACACACAGGTCATCGAATGGATGCCGGCTATATCCGGCGCTCGTAACGAAAGGGTTAATGTAATGGTTGCCGAGAAACGGTAGAAGGAGCTCGAACTCAAAGCACTTATTTCAAATAAACCAATTACAGGCACTTTTGAATTGTCAAGGGGTCGGTCAGATAAGATAAGACAATTATTTGTAGAAACATGAGTATACACACAACAACAAATAGGTATTTAAACAAAGCTAAAAGCATTATTATATGTTCACGCAAACTAAAAATTAAATTTAAACAATAATTTTGAATTTAAATTGTCCTATAATCTAATTATGAGTTGTCAATATTATAAAATTTCAGTAAATATTTGTTAAATTCGTAATATTACACTTTGTCACTTAAAAATTCTTATGCTTTCCCAACTAGATATAATTTTAGCCGCTTTTTTAGTATGTGTGCGCTTAGTTCCGTCCATCCCTTAGGAAGTTCATTAAATATTAAAGGCGCCATGCAAAATACACTTTTCCGCATTAATATGAAGCTAGTTGCCCATTCCAAAGCGTAGTAGGTACCTATAGACAAGAACGGGCAAGAAACTCCACGGACACTCTTTTAAATCAAAATAATATGGTTATAAAATATTGGCTACATCATTCATGTCAAAATTGTGCATGTGAGAACGATGCAGAACGTTAAAAGCGACTGTAATGAAATGATTAAAAAACAAATCTAATATTTAATTAAATTAAAATAAGCCAAGGCAGCCAAGAGATGACCAGCCTCAACTAACGGGCGCCCGTTCACAAACATGACGCATGGATTAGCAACATTCAGCTCAACCATTCCAGCTGCCAGAGCGTCCTACAGACGATCACAGAGCAGACTAACATGAGACTCGTATAGACCAGGAAAGCATGTCACAAAACTTTCTTGGAAATCGCTTTTTATTTTTTTATAAAAGATTTTTTTTTTCACTTTTTAGTTACAAATTCATATAACACTACTTGCTACATAAATATCAGTGACAGGAAGCTGCATCTGCGTTTATAGGGTACAGACATGATGTTATGTTGTGCGATTGCGTAAACAATGCACACAAATGCGAAAGCAATAATCGCGGTTGTTTTACTGGTACTTATTGAAGAGTTCCGTTGTCTGTCTCCGAAACTCATCACAAGATCTTTACGGATAACCTCCTCCTTTTCCAGCAGTGGGTGGTCAACGCTGCCAATCATGATGATGACGTCAGCGATCTTTATTCTCTTAGTATAGGTTTAAAAAATAATTTTGTAAAACTGTGGAATGGAGTCCAATAAACGTTAATTTTTAAGATTAACAAACATTGAGAAAAAATCTATGTATTTTGATTTTTTTGGTTGCTTGGTTCTGTACTTCCGCCGTAAAGCGAATCTTCTTCAAGCGAATTTGTCCTAATGCGAACAAGGGTTTTTTTGGGGTATTGGGTACCCCGTGGCTTAAGTTTTATAAAATATATTTTTATTTGCTTTAATAGAGGCCATAGTTTAGCTGTACTTACTGTGAGATGATCAACTAGCTTCATCTTTCTGACTGACCGACCCCTTGACAATTCAAAATTGCTTGCAGTGCTATTCTGTAAAAAACTCACCGTGAGAACTTAGGTGAAGTGAGCGGGAAGTGAGCTCTGTCATTCCCTAATGCTAGTGTTAACTGTGCGAACCTATGTATATGTATGTCTTCCTACTTATTCTAATAACTATTTTAACTATGTAATCTGAACCCATTTGTTTACAAATAAACTTAAGTGGTGTGCGTACGAAGAGCTTGTAGGATGCGGGGGGCTGAAGCAGATGGGCGCGGGGGAAGGGAGCGTGGGAGCGCGACGCGAGCCGATCCGCGCCGCGAGTAGTCGTCTATGTGGTCAAAGCAGCACGCACGTACCAACCTCCTCGTTCGCGACACCCTTCAAAACATTTACTCTTGATTTCTTCATTACCTCCGCTACAATTTGGTCTTCGAGCCGAATCTGCTGGATGTTTCATACTCCGCCGAAATCGCGAGCTATGGTGAATACACGGAGCCAAGCGAAGAGAGATCAAGAACTTTATGGCGAAATGTCTAAGGGTGCTGAAGGCTTGGAAACTGCTGTTCAAGAGGATTCCAGGCAACCAAACACTAAAAGTGACCGTAATGAAAAAAAAGAGGACCCAAAACAAGTCGAAAAACCTATATTTCTAGCCGAACAAAGTGAAAAAGTGAAACGGAGTTACAATACAGGTCTACCCTCAAAGTCAGAAAAAATATCAAAGTCGAAATCTCGGTCAAAGTCCGCATCGTCATCAGTGTTAGCTAGAAAGAAAAGACTGGAATTAGAAGCAGCAGAAGCTAAGGCAAAAATACAAATGGAATTAATCGATAAAAGGTTGATGGCTGAGTTGGCCGAGCTAGAAGACGAAGAATACAGTTCACAATCGGAAGGAAGAGAGGAAGGAGATCACACTAAAGTACAAGTGGAGAAGTGGCTAGAGCGAAGTCATCGCGAACTGGAGGCAGAGGCTACCCAGCCGCAGGAAACAAATCTGGGTGACCTTGACCTACCGCTACCGCTGGTGCAGCAAACAGCTGCCCGAGGTGGCACTGACGGGACAGTTCACATGTTGGCAAGCGCTCTCAAGGATCTGGCCGCTGCTACCACAGCTAACGGATCGCATGCTCAAATGCTGAGCCGATTGAGTACACCCAAAGACTTACCTGGTTTTGGAGGTGACCCAATGGATTGGCTACAGTTCAAGCAAGCATACGAAGACTCAACAAAAGTGTGTAACTTCAGCAATCAGGAAAATTTATGGAGACTACGGAAATGTTTACATGGAGCAGCCAAAAATGCTGTTACAGCACTATTAATTAGTGCTACGTCACCGGATATTGTGATGTCCACGCTGGAGCTACAATTTGGAAATCCAGATATTATCATATCTAAAATTGTATACGAGATCAACAAGCTTCAACCGATGGCCCAGGAGTATCACAAAGAAATAGTAACGTTTTCTGTGAAAATTAAAAACTATGTCGCCGCTGTGCTCGCTATTGGTCAAGATGAGTACCTGAAAGGAACAAACGTTATATCAATTATCCTGTCTAAATTACCTGCAGTGCTTATCTCAAAATGGGCAGACTACAGTTATTCAATCATCAGCAGCGGGGATAAGCCTAAACTTGTGATATTATCCGAGTTTTTAAACCAAGAAGCTATAAAAATATCGAAAACATCAGTGAATATAATTTACAATCCGAGTGAGTACAAACGTAAACAAAGTGATAACGTAAACAGAGCTCACACGGTGCTAGTGCAAAGCTCTTCGGACAGTAACATTGGTGACGATAAGTGCCGTTTTTGTAAAATAAATAATCACAAAATAATAGACTGTAAAAAGTTTAAGAAAGCGTTGCGTAAGGACAGATGGCGGTTTATAAAACGTAACGGCTTATGTTATAAGTGTCTAGTGTTGCGTCATAACCGTGACGCATGCTCAGCACCCGTGTGTGATAAGGATAATTGTGGACAATCGCACCATCAACTTCTACATTTCCCTGATGGGCGCGGTAATGAGCAGTCTCAACCGTCCGTGGCAGCAACTCCTGCGGCGTCGGCCTCAGCCTCGGTGCTGCCTAGCGAAGCTGTCGCCCACATTAACGATGGTAGTTATAGTCAAGTGTTGCTAAAGACGGTGCCTATTAAAATACACGGACCTTACGGAACATTGAACACGGTAGCCTTACTAGATGATGGTTCCACTGTGACGATAGCTAGTGACGAACTGATGGTGAAGTTAGGTATACGCGGACGTAAACAAACATTAAAAGTGCGCAGTGCATGGGGCGGTAACGAACTTATGTGTGATAGTGAAATAGTGGACTTAAGCGTTTCGAACAGTGACGGTACGATGTTTACATTGCAAGCACGTACTACCAAAGGACTTAACTTACCTACGCAATTTATATCGCTTGACAAACTAAAGTGCAGTGATGCAATCAATAATATAAAACACAAAATATGTTTTGGACAATGCAAACCCGAAATACTAATAGGACAAGACAACTACTATTTGTTATTGCCTCTGGAAGTTATTCGAGGCAATCCTACCGAACCGTACCTCACTCGTACTCCGCTGGGTTGGTGTTTACATGGCCGCACGACCTTGAACAGGAACCGTCAAAGCGAGCATTCAGCTTTGCTTTTAACTGAAGCCGATGAATCTCAAATAGAAACTAAAAGTATAATGGACGACTTACATGAGGAAGTCCGCCGTTCGTTTTCAATAGAAGCTATGGCCATATCAGGAAAACCTCGTCTAAACGCAGAAGATGAACGAGCAATAGCCCACCTCGAAAGAACTTCTACCCTGAAGGACGGCCACTGGTATATCGGCCTACCGTGGAAAGATGAAAATTGCAAGATGCCAGAATCATATACCACTGCCTTCAACAGACTAAAAGGAGTTGAAAGAAAACTAAAGAAATGTGTCACTTACGCGGAGAGATACAAAGAGAGAATATACCATCTACTACACAATGACTACGCACGAGAATTAACCAATGTCCAAACCACGCCAAAGACCTGGTATCTTCCTCACTTTGGCGTGGACAACCCCAACAAAAAGAAAATGCGGTTAGTTTTTGACGCCGCGGCAAAGAGTCATAAATTTTCGTTGAACGATTATTTACTAACTGGGCCTGATTTACTCGTATCATTATATGGAATTATGTTGAGATTCCGCGAAAGCAGAGTGGCTGTGACCGGTGACATCCGTGATATGTTCCTGAGAATTAAAATACAAAGTGAGGACCAAAACGCACTACGCTTCTTGTGGAGAGATTCACCAGACGATCCCGTAAGGACATATGCGATGACGTCATTAATCTTTGGTTCGAATTCGTCGCCGTTTATTTCACAATTTATAAAGAATAAAAATGCTAAAAGATTCGAAACAACTTACCCCGCAGCAGTAAATGCAATTTGTAATCAGCACTACATTGATGATTATATAGACAGTCTAGAAGATGAGTCAACAGCGCTTCGATTAACAAAAGAGATTGCACACATCCATAAGTGCGGAGGGTTTGAAATAAGAAACTGGAATAGCAACAGCGCGGCCGTGTTAGAAAACTTACCAAAAGAAACCTTATGTTCTACTGCAGTACGTTTTAAAGTTGGCCAGCAGGAAACTGGAGAACGAACTCTTGGATTAATCTGGTACCCGAAAGAAGATACGTTGGGATTCGATACCTCATTTAAACGAATTCCTGAAAACATAATAAAGGGCCTGAAACGTCCTACAAAAAGGGAAATGTTACGATTGATAATGTCTATTTTTGACGTCTACGGATTCCTGTCACCATTCACGATCAAAGCTAAAATACTACTACAACAAATGTGGAAGATTAATTTATGCTGGGATGACGAAATACCAGACAGCATAAATGACAAATGGTTAAATTGGTTAAAACTCTTAAAAAACGTTGGCCGTATTCGATTACCTCGTTGTTATCATGCGAGCGTACATAAGAGCGAGACGGTGATAGTTGCACCGAATGTACCGGATAGCGGGTCGCCGACGCACGCGCAGCGGCAGCATATTATTTCAAATGAGTCACACGCACTTACCTCCGCTACGAGATTAAGTTATACAAACCTACAGCTACATATATTCAGCGATAGCTCAACTTACGCTATGGCCGCTGTGGCGTTCTGGCGCTGGCAAGATAATGACGCTCAAACGAAATTAGCGTTCATTTCGAGTAAGTGCAGAGTAGCACCACTGAAACATACGTCTGTACCACGATTAGAACTGCAAGCGGCACTCCTTGCTGCTCGGCTTGCAGATACTATAACAAAAGAACACAGAAATATGTTACCACAAGAAAGGTATTTCTGGTGCGACTCGTCAACGGTTCTACACTGGATTAGGAACAATGCACGAGATTACAAAGCGTTTGTGGCGCACCGGCTTGGCGAAATTGACGAGTTGACACAAATGAAAGAATGGCATTTTATACCTACTAAAATGAATATAGCCGACATCGCTACGAGAGATTCCTGTGAATTAGATATGCTACAAAATGAATGGCTATATGGCCCAGAGTTCTTGTACAAGGAAAAAGAGACATGGCCAGCGGATGTACAACCGGAAGTCAGCACCGATGTCCTGGAACGGGTTTCTCTTGTCGTCACTGAGAAATACTCACCTGCTGTGCCGGAACCCGAGAGATTCTCATCTTGGCTACGTCTCCTGAAAAGTACTTGTATGGTATTATTATTTATTGATAAATGCAAAAAACTTACCAGTGCAATCGATGGTGATATGATGAGGAGAGCAGAACGTCTGTTAATTATGCACTCCCAGAGCCAGACATTCGCCGGAGACCTGGAAAACCTGAAACAGAAGAAACCATTGGATCGAAAAAGTAAGCTACTTACCTTAACTCCTGTGATTGACGAGTACGGAGTTTTACGCGTTGGAAGCCGCATCGACCAGGCACCTGGAATACCCACTGAAACCAAATATCCAGTAATACTTGACGGCCGCAACTACGTCGCTCAGTTGATAGTCAAGCACCACCACGTGAAGGCCGCCCACGGAAACCAAGAAGTTCTCGTCAACAATCTGAAACAACATTATTGGATTATACGTTTGAGACCTACAATTAAACATGTGACCTCAAAATGCATGTTTTGTAGAATAAGAAAAGCACAGCCGCAACCACCCCGAATGGGTAACTTACCTGAGGCCAGAATGGCTTATAATCAACGCCCGTTCACGTTCTGTGGAGTTGATCTTTTTGGGCCCATGGAGGTGACAGTACAGTACAGGCGACGAGAGAAAAGATACGGTGTTCTATTCACTTGCCTGACTGTTAGAGCCATACACATTGAAGTAGTATCGAAACTTACCTCTGACGCATTTATTATGGCTCTACGTCGCATGGCCGCGAGGAGAGGGTGGCCACAACATATGTACTCGGATAACGGGACTAACCTGAGAGGGGGCCTAAATGAAATAAGGAAGTCGATAAGCGAACTCGATGAAGAGACGCTAAAGGGAGAGGCTGCTAACTACGGCACTACATGGACTTTCACTCCACCTGCCAGCCCACATTGGGGTGGGGCGTGGGAACGCCTAATACGTTGTGTAAAAAATTCACTGAAGGTCGTTCTGAAGGAACGAGCACCCCGCGATGAGGTTCTAAATACCCTGCTGGCAGAGGTGGAACACATGGTGAACAGCCGTCCGCTGACCCACGTGAGCGTCGAACCGCATTCCGATGAGTCACTGACGCCTAATCACTTTCTTCTAGGCTCCTCATCTAACCTACCTACGATCGGTAAATACGACGAATCAGATACATACCTACGAAAACAATGGCGCATCTCCCAAAGACTCGCAGATTTGTTTTGGAAGCGTTGGGTGAGGGAGGTACTACCGGATATGCGACCTAGAACCAAATGGCACCAAGAACAAACGCCCTTGAAAGTGGGTGACCTTGTGTTAATCGTCGATCCTGATTCTCCGCGCAATGTTTGGCCGCGCGGTCGCGTGCAGACGGTAATGGCAGGCAGAGATGGACGCATAAGAGTCCTTGATATAAAAACCAAGACTGGTATGTTGCGTCGGTCAGCCGCACGCCTCGCTCGAATCCCGACGGAAGATGAGTGCTGACGCACTGGGGTGGGGAATGTTAACTGTGCGAACCTATGTATATGTATGTCTTCCTACTTATTCTAATAACTATTTTAACTATGTAATCTGAACCCATTTGTTTACAAATAAACTTAAGTGGTGTGCGTACGAGGAGCTTGTAGGATGCGGGGGGCTGAAGCAGATGGGCGCGGGGGAAGGGAGCGTGGGAGCGCGACGCGAGCCGATCCGCGCCGCGAGTAGTCGTCTATGTGGTCAAAGCAGCACGCACGTACCAACCTCCTCGTTCGCGACACCCTTCAAAACATTTACTCTTGATTTCTTCATTACCTCCGCTACAGCTAGGGAATGACACTATTAAGTGCTCACTCCACTTATGATTTCACGGTGAGATTATTACAGAATCGATCGGCAGTAATTGGTTTATTTGAAAGAATCGCTTTGAGTTTGAGTTTAAGTAGTTAGCTATAGACGGTACAGGCTTAGGAAAAGTACGTTTTGCGTACGGAACCCTCAAAAATCTGTCAAATACAAATTCAAATTCAAATTCTTTATTGCATTCATGTGCACATTTAGTTCTTACAAGAATAGATAAGTTCCAACATGAAACCCGGTTAGGGCACAGCAACATATTAATAAAAATAATTTTAGCACAAAAAAAAAAATACATCAAACACTACAAAATATACAATGGGCGGTATTTACTAATTATTATTATTTTTTTCTACCATGTAACCCAAATGAATCGCAACAAACCTACTTACTGACACGCACTGAGAATAAATCATTATATTTATAATATCGCGACTTTCGGAGTTCGCGAACTCGCTGAACTTCACCCCAGGGACCGAAGTTAGATGCAGGGGTGTAGCACGAACATTAAAAATGTACAAATTCCGTCATGTTTCTATTTAACATTTAAGGAGACTTCGTGACCTGTTTTATTGTGTTTGGATTAGTTCCAGGTAACTTATAATCAGGCAGATAACTTATTATACAAGGTGTAACAGAGCATGATAGTGTGACATTATTTTTTAAATGTCACACTATCATGCTGAGATAGGAGCCTTTTGGCCACGGATAGGACTTTCTGTTTCATTTTTCTTTTTGTTACTTTCTTTTTTTATATACAACAGTGTTTAGTTTAGTTTTTGATCTTCCTGCACGAGTCGCAATAAATATCTAGTTTTTCTTTCTTTCTTTTCTTTCTTTCTTTGTTTCTTCTACAAAACCCCTTCGTGCCTCGGAAAACATATTAAGCGCTTGGTCCCGACTGTCATTCGTGGATCTTTGGCAGTCGTTACGAGTCGTCAGAAGCCCGAAAGTTTGACAACCAGCCTTACGAAGGGGAAAGTTTGACAACCAGCCTTACCAAGGGAATTACACCATCACTCATAACCAAATAACATTAATTACCTAATGCGCCATGTTATTTTGTTACGTAATAAGTACGTCAAAATGTCAAACCTATAGCCTTTACGTTACGACCTATATACCTTTTATGACAGCTGCGCGCACAGATTATAAGTAAAGGCCGGCGGCACGTGAGTCGTTGTCCGGAATGTTACCATTTAATTAATATTATGTTTATATAAACTCAAACTCAAAGCATTTATTTCAAGTAAACCATTTACAGACACTTTTGAATTTGTCAAGGTATTAATTAACAGTAGAACTAGGTATTGTGTATTTATTTTATTTCTTATTTTTTTTTATTATTATCTTATCGCATTCTGCACCGGTGGACGTCGTCACGTCGACGCCGACTGTCTCTGAAAACCAGCGCAGGGACTTTGTCTCGCATAGGGTCTTAGCATTATGCCGAGCGATGCCCGTTTTGCGTGAATGTGACGCATATTTACCCCTATTTTTTTCGTGTTTGTGTTTTTTCTCTGCGTCATGTTTACCACAGATAAACGTATATTTTATTTCTTTGTCTCTTTTACCCTTCAAACCGGAACACAGCAACGCTTGGCGACAGAAATATGTGTGATGGTAGTACTTCCCCGGACGAGCTGCTTCACAAAGAGCTCTGCCACTAACTTACGTTTATAGCCACGTGTCCGTGAGGTTATTGCCTCAAATATCCGCAGTGTGTAGATAAAATATCAAGCTATATATTTCACGTTTACAGCTTACAGCTTGCTTGGGTGCACAGCACGTGTGGAAGCTATAAATAAAGCACAATAGCTTGTATATTTATGAGCTGTTTCATGCTGATATGGATACTAAAACCAGTGGAAATATGCCCAGATTTCAGAAAAGGATGCAGTGTCCTCTTGTATGCATAATCACCCGATAATTTTGCCATTGCTGGGACACAGGTCTCCTCTCTGTGAGGAGAGTGAGCTGTAATCCAGCACAGGGGCCCCGTGCGGGTTGGTAGGTGTCACATGTCTTCCAATTTTTGGTTCTAGGACATACCGGTGGTGTATTTTTACTTTTTTTTTTCCTTTTTCTATCCCATAAATTTCGTTGTTATAAAGCGCTCATTCAATCAACAATCATTTAATCTTTCACTCGATGCACTCGTGTATTGTTTTTGTTTTTATTTCGCGTAGCATTAACAATGAATTAGTAATAATAATGATTAAACCAAATACTTATCATACTACAGCCGTGCGATTCTGTAACCATCTCACCATGAAGGCTTGGGTGAAGTGAGCGTGGAGTGAGCCGGTCGATCCTCTAAAAATCTCACCGTGAAATCATAAGTGAAGTGAGCACTTAATAGTGTTAATCCCTAGCGAATGACAGCTCACTCCACGCTCACTTCAACCAAGCCTTCACGGTGAGATGGTTACAGAATCGCACGGCTGTAGTATGATAAGTATTTGGTTTAATTAGTAAGATAGTATGTATAACATTTAATTGTACTCCTGTTTTTTATCCCGAAATAAAATAAAATTAAAATAAAATACCGGTTTCCTAACGATGTTTTTCTTCGCGTTGCTTGTAATCTAACAGTGGTGATGAAATAATTTACACTAAGAAAATTGCCTGCTTGGGTTCGAACCCACGACCTAAGTCGACACGTAAGTCGACACGTAAGTCGCGGTCGTTTGCAACTGGGCCACCGCTGCGCTTATTTCTCTTCCTGTTGTATGGATAGTACCTATGACAAATAACTGTATTCCCTGTTTCCCTCGAAGAATTAGACGGAGGTGTATACTACGCCCACAGTTCACTAATTAAGTTGAAGTCCCACGTAATTTAATAGTTTTAATGCTTTTAAAGCTCAAGTAAAATCCAACCTTTGTTCAAAGGCATACTACTCCATCAACGACTACTTAAACGATAAGAATAGTTGGTCGCCCTGATTAACTCAAGACAATGTTTATGTTCTTTCTCCAGAATTAGATTACTGATAGGTTATATGAGCTCATTATACAATTGTTTTTATTGGGCTGTATAAGTCAAATCAGTTTAGTTTTATTTTTATTATATAATTGACATAATCAACCCATTTAAATGTTTTCTAATGTGTTGATTGCAATATGTGGTTAGCTAGTGACCTCGACGATTGATCATATTATTCTTACCTGAGCAACCGGCAGCAAGTTCGTCATGCTCCCTCAGATGTCACTGCTTGCGGTAGCGTCGGGGGTCAGGTTGCCTCCTTCCCTCAAATATGGCGAGGGGGGTAATGGCTGATCTTTGCGTTATGCTCATGAACGAGTGCTGCTTGTGGTGACTGGTCGTCTTGCTGACCATGGTTTTATTATTGTTATAATTAGTAATAACTTGTTTATTTAGTTTCCTTCGATGGTCCTAGTTTATCATTTGTGACTTCAAGCGACAGCTGTGTATACAGAACCCAGCATTGCATAAATATGTTAGCGGTCACGCCCTTTATACCTGGAGGCTTTTATTTAATTTTCATTAATTAATTTTTGCTAGAGTACCTACGTATAAATTTTTATTGTATTTCTTGGTATATTGGCGTTGCTAGCTGACATATGGCAAATAATTAAATTTAGTGTCCTGTGTCTTGTAATGTTAATTACTTTGCATACCTTGTATTGTATTCAGTCAAGTATTTTCTAACTGAACAGACAGCTGTGCTGCTGGGGAGTTTGTTGCGCCACTTCTTCGCCCCAGCGAAAGCACTAGGAAGTGGTGAAGGGCGGGCGTTTTGAGGGACTGTCTTTTGTAATTTTGACGTTCGAAAAGTGCTGATTCTCAGCCTAGTTTGAATAAATGACTTTTGATTTTGATTTTAATGATAGGAGACGAGCCTATTGCCACAACATCAACAAATCTAGACTCCGGACTGGTACTGAGAAAGAAACCTCTTATCAATCAACTCAGCCCATCGCAGTCCACTGCTGGACATAGGCCTCTCCCAGGCTTCGCGCCAACACCCTGTCCTCCGCCTTCCGCATCCAGTCTACCCCAGCCACCTTCTCTAGGTCGTCCGTCCATCTAGCTGGGGGGCGTCCCACACTACGCGGTCTCCACTCCAGGACTCGTCTGCTCCACCGGCCATCGGCCCTTCGACAGACATGGCCAGCCCACTGCCACTTCAGTTTGCTCAAACCTCTTATAATATAACCCAATAGTAACATTTTGCCTGACTTGGTGATCAAACCTTGTACCGTCGGCCTTATAAGGCTACAAGATGTCATAGATGCTTAGACCAGCCGTGCGATTCTGTAACCATCTCACCGTGAAAGCTTGGGTGAAGTGAGCGTGGAGTGAGCTGTCATTCGCTAGGGATTAACACTATTAAGTGCTCACTTCACCTATGATTTCACGGTGAGATTTTTACAGAATCGACCGGTAGTTGACCATTTTCTATATATACCGAGACCCCTTCGTGCCTCGGAAAGCACGTTAAGCCGTTGGTTTCGGCTGCCGTTCATAGATCTTTGACAGCTGTTACAGGTCGTCAGAAGCCCGAAAGTCTGACAACCAGTCTTACCAAGTAATAGAATAAAAGTATATATGTACACATACATAAAAACCACATTTTTCCTATTTTATCAAGTACAAACTAACGGTTTTCTGTTTTTTTATTTTTATTTCATGATTCTAGGTCAACGGGAAACGGGAAGTACCCTATAGGATTTTACTCCCTTGCAAGTGTCAAAATATGCGGCAAAAAAAGAACATAAACGCCTGTATCTTTTGATTGCAACGCCTGTATCTTCTAAGTCAAACTTAGAAGTTTCATTTTTTCACTGCTTCAATGGATTGCATTTTTGAGTATTTCATATTAATTTTAACTTGAAAACTCCACGCGTTCCTGAGAAAAGGGTTCTTAATAGGCGGACAGACATGCAGACAACGAAGTGATCTTATAAGGGTTCCGTTTTTCCATTTGAGGTGCTTAACCCTAAAAGTGACTCACCTGTTCTCTATCTCGTCGCTGCGCTCTCTCCTTACCACTCTCTTTCTGTCCAGCCACTACACTGTACATTTTAAACACTGTTTGTCACTTTCAACACGTCATACTGTCCAGTGATTCATATAATTTACACTGATTCACATTTATATTCTATACAATTATTATTTTTAAAAGAGTAACTGTGGAAGTTCTCGCCGGATCTTCTCCATGGAACCGTGCACCTAGCTTATGACGTTTCATAAGTGCCCATGTGCCATCAAAAACATAAATGTGAAATGAGAGCCAAGTTCAGTATTATGATCATTAAGTTCAAAGACTATTATAACCACTTGACTGCGTATACAGTGCCCCGACGCACGAAAACTATTAGTATTTTGTCGCCTATGTATAGGCTACGGTACTAGTAGCAATTTTAGTTGTGTCCAAATGTTAGACCTGTGTGCACGATACAAGATACAAGATACAAGATATTTATTTTGTAAAACATGAGTGCAGAATTATACAGGTCTTAAAAATAATAAGAGGTAGCTACATGTTTTGCCAATCATGGCGTACAAAATTAGTCGCACTAAGACAACTATTACAAAAAGATAATTATAAAATCGTTAATAATAAATTAAAACAATGACATACAAAGAAAGAAAAAAACATAGGATTAAATTAAAATGTCAACAATTTAAATTCAATTTAAGTAAAATACAGATTAGAAAAAATAATAACAAAGGTACACAGTCCAAATTGTATTGCAGAAGATTATCATTTAAAAAGTCATCTACGCTGTAATAGCACTTTTCTAGTAAAAAACCCTGAACGGACTTTTTAAATTTGGTTAAAGGTAAACATTTAACAACATCAGGTATTTTATTATAGATAATGGGTGCCCTTCCAAATAAGCTCTTTTTCACTAAGGCAGTTTTGCACTTGATTGGACACAACAAATTCTGATATTGAGAACGAATTGGGGTTTTTTTCACGTCTGAAAATTTCTGAAAAAATTGCGGATTTGCTTTTACGAAAAGTGCAGTTTCTAAAATGTACAAAGATGGTAAAGTTAGAATGTTTGATTTTCTAAAGTAATTTACGCAACTATCCGTTGTTCTTAGACTAAACATTGCTCGTATACATCGTTTTTGCATCCTGAATATAAGTTCTTTATTAGTTGACTGTCCCCAAAAAATAACACCATATCTTAAAGTAGAAGCGACTAATCCATGATAGGCTGTTAAAAGAGCGTCAGTATTTACTTTCCTTGACAATTGGAATAATAAATATGCAGATTTACTAAGGCGCTTACAGATTTCCTCTGTGTGATGTTTCCAAGTTAGTTCACTATCTATAGTGATACCTAAGAATTTTGCATGTGTAACTTCTTCTATCACAGAGTTATTGTAGGCAATGTTAACTGGTGAATGCTTTCGGCGCTGGTGAAAGTGAATAACTTTTGTTTTATTTAAATTAATTATAAGGTTATTTTTGTCAAGCCAATTTATAATGTCACTCAGAGAATTATTTATGTCATTTTGATAATTATTAGGATTAGTACATTCCACAATGGCCGTGCTGTCATCTGCGAATAGTACCATTTTATGATCTATAGTTTTAGGGAGATCATTAATATATATTAAGAATAGTGGTGGCCCCAGTATGCTACCTTGAGGTACACCATATTTTATATATCTCGGTTTAGACACATATTTTATCTGCAATTTAGTAATAGGACAGATTCTAGTAATTTCTGTACATTGAGTTCTGTCACTCAAATATGATTCTAAGAGTTTCAAGACGTTTCCTCTTATGCCATACCCATGTAATTTTTGCAGCAGAATTTGATGGTCCACGAAATCAAATGCTTTGGTCATATCTGTTAGAATAGCGCACGCAGGATTACCTTTATCTACAGATGTCATTGCACTAGATAGCAGGTCAAATAAAGCCATATTAATATTAGTATTTTTCCTGAAACCTTTTTGTTGACTGCAAAGAAGTTTGAAATGTTCTAAATAAGAATAAATTGAATTATAAACTACCTTCTCGATTATTTTTGAAAATATCTATATCTTAGCAATAGGTCTATAATTTTGAACATCACTTTTATCATGTTTTTTATATAGCGGTTTAATAATGACATTTTTTAGGCTACTTGGGAATACACCATCTGAAATACAAAGATTAATGATATGAGCCAGTACAGGCGCTATAATTTCCTTAACGTATTTAATTACTTTAGTTGATATGCCATCAAATCCTACCGTGTTTGTGTTTTTCAGGCTGCTAATTATTTTGATTATATCAGAATCTGAAACAGGTAGCATAAATAGTGATTGAGAATTCGAATTTTCAATGTTATAACTATTATTAAAAGTTCCCTTAGTTTTAATATTATCTTCAATGGCCTCTATAAAATAATTATTAAGTTCATTTGCAATACTCAAAGGATGTGTTAGAGTCAAATTATCTTTGTTAATTGACAGTATTGGTTCTTGAGGTAAATTAAATTTAGATTTATTAATGACTTGCCAAGCAGCTTTTGATTTATGTTTTGAGGTATTAATGAAGTGGTTATTTTGAGCTTTTTGAGTTAATGTTATTATTTTTCTATAAATTCAAGAGTATTTTTTAAACGCAAGTCTATTTTTTGTGTTAGGATTGAATCTAAATGTCCAAAGTAACTGCCGTTGCTTTTGACTGCAAATTTTTATTCCACGAGATATCCACTTATTTTTTTTATTGGTATACACAGTAACAATTTTATTCGGAAAGCATAAATTGTATAGCAAACAAAAGTCATCCATAAAAAGATCATAAGATTAATTGGCGTCTTTGGCTTTATAATATACTTGTGAGAAAGATAAGCATTTAAGATGGTTTTTAAATTTTTCTAATTTGTCTGGTCTGATCATGTTTATTTGTTATCCAGTATTTTAATATACAAGTTTTTTTGACAGGAAACTTCAATAATTGTGAAGTATGATCCGAAAGAACTAAGTCCATTATTTCAGCTTTACAGTTTTTGCGGTAGGTGTGAGCAAAATTATCTATGCAGGAGTTACTACTTAGTCTAGTCGGTTCATGTAGTTCTAATTGTAGATGGTATTGCAAAAGAAAGTTTTCGAATTCTAATGTTATTTTATTTCTTTTTATCACATCTATATTAAAGTCTCCAGCTAAGATAATATTTTTACTACTGAATGAACAATATTTTCGTAGAATATAGTCTAGTCTCTCATAGAATATGTTGTAATTATATTTGGGTATTCTATATATACATATAATAATAACATTAGAAGATGTCAGTTCTACACCGCAACACTCTACTACGCTAAATTAATACAATTTTTTTATAACGTTTATGCAATTATAACGCATCAAAATGCCTTCATGCGCGGTGAAGTTGTGTGGGAAACATTCTTAGACATCTAGTTACAAAAAGGATGACATAACTTTTCATCGGTAAATAAACAGTACGAAAAATTATTTTTGATTTAATCAGATTATAAACCACTGCAGGGGTCTATTTAAAATGGTGGCTGGGTAAACGAGCACACTGTTGAGTCGCGCGTTGTTGTCTTTTGGAAAAGTCTCGTTCTTGTATTAGACAATTCTAATGCTTCTATCCCTTTCTTTCCTTTTGTATGTTTATCGTAAAAAATAGTGCTGTTATCTTTAATAGCTGAAAGTTGATATCGAGAAAAATAAAATGAATACATTGTTTATTCAATTCACATACTTTAATAAAATAAATATCTACTATTAACCGACTTTAAAAAAGAAATACCGACGAACTGAGAACCTCCTCGGTTCTCAGTTCGTCGGTATTTTTTTTTTTTTGTATTTTCCTGGATTTTTTAGTTCTTTCTGTCCCCGACCGGGGCCGATCAGTCCATTTCCGGTTTTTTTTTTTTGTAATTGATTGATTTTGATTAAACATTATTTCTATGATTTTTGATTTAGTATTTATTATAATGTTAAAATCCATTTTATCGATATCGACTATTTTCCCTTAATGAAGTAGAGCAGCCCTAATGATGCAACTTGACCTTGAACTGACCAATTGCAGCCGCGCGTTCTTCCTCATCCCCCGGCCCGCGGTAGTGAGTCGTGTGCTTCGAAGAAATCGGCCCATACGCTCTCTAGTGGTTATATTCTCTGATTAAGTTCCCTTCAAAATGGTTGAGCTAAATGGTGCTGATCCCTACGTCATGTTCGTGAACGGGCGCCGCCAGTAGGGACTGGTCATCTCTTAGCTGCCACGGCTTATTTTAATTTTAATCTAAGTATTTTCATTTCTGAATTGTTTTTTTTTTGTTTTTATCTTTTTTAGTACGGACGCTTCTAACGTCTTTCTACATCGTTCTCACATGTATAATTTCAACTTGAATGATGTAACCAAAATTTTGTAACAATTTTTATGATTTAAAAGAGTGTCCGTGGAGTTTCTTGCCCGTTCTTCTCCACAGGTACCTACTACGCTTTGGAATGGGCAACTAGCTTCATCTTTCTGACTGACTGACCCCTTGGCAATTCAAAAGTGCCTGTAATTGGTTTACTTACTTGAAATAAATGCTTTGAGTTTGAGTTTGATATATGCTTTGGTTGTTGACTTCAACGACAAAAGAAGTGAGATCTAAATGGGTGCCAAGTTCAATGATCAGTCCTGAAATTTATTTATAACAACATAAAATATTTTATAACAACTTAAAATATCGTTTCTTCTTATAACTTAGGTTAATTAATATATTGAAGCCTAGGTTATTTTTAGTATATGGCAAACCCGAAACACGTGTCTAGTATTTTTATGTAAAGAATCTATGTACAAAATTTCAAAACTGTATCATGAAAAATCACGAAGTTATAAGCTTGTTATTTTACCTGATTGTCCGTACAAAAAGTTGGTTAACACTTAACACGCGCCACCGGCCGACCAGCTGTGACATGTGTTATGCGCATATGATTGCGGAAATGTAATTAGTGTCACTCGGTGTACAACTTGTTACCATTAAAAAAAAATTTGGGACAAAATATAACATGGTATAAAAACTATTGGTATCGATTCAGTTACTTATTCTGAACAAACTATATTCAGGTTTGCTGTATACTAAAAATAATGTTGTATATTAAGTACCTACTAAAACAGTCATGGAAGAGCCTTATGTTCGATAGCTAGTTTCTACCAGCAAGCCAAATTTTCGGAAGAATAAACTTAGAACTTACGAAGGCTATAATTATAATTCGTATATGAAAACTAGTCAAGCAAGGGCAAGCAAGGTCAGAATCTCAGTAATTGTTTTTTTTTTTTTTCGTAGTTTAGAGACCCGATGCACGACATTTCGTGAAACGTGTGAAGTGATCACGCCACACAAACTACGTAGGGTTAAATTCTATGGTCCGTCAGCCGGGCACACCGTTAGCACTCGATGACTTGACACACTCGGTTATCTCCTTCTAATTGAGTAGATTTGGGTTTAATAACAACGCTGAACATCGTCGCAGTCTTTACTAGACTCGATCTACAATCGCTCATAATAACAAACAATGTCGATGCGTATTTTCATCAGTCTAGCAGCTGTCTTAAACTATTTTATTTATTGTTCGTGCGTGACGCGCTTGCGCCTTAGGCTATATAAGGACTAGTCTAGGAAAAAAAGAAAATAAAACTAATATTGAGATTGTGAGTAACAAGGAGAGTGCACGGGTTAAGGGAAACGGATTTCAATCATCAGTGGTTGTATACCATGTGGGTATACTACTTATAAAATAAAAAACTTTTTTATAAAAAAAAGAACCGACTTCCAAAAAACACTACAAAGTGAAAAATAACTTTAATTTTGGAAGTCGGTGTCGTTGGTTCCGCATTTTCGTTTTTTGACACCGACTTCTGAAATTAAAGTTATTTTTCACCTTGTAGTGTGTTTTTGGAAGTCGGTTGTTTTTTTTTATGAAAAAGTTTTTATTTTTCACTCTTTAGTTATAACTACCCCACAGAAGTTCATATAACACTACTTGCTATGTGGTAGGGTGTACGGTGGTATACTGAACACGTGCATACTGTATCTTCGTTTATTGACATGTAAAAGTGTTTGTATGTACAAACCTACTTACAGAAAATAAATCATTTATCATTTATTTATCATTTATCATTTATCATTTATAGGGTACAGACGTGACGTTATGTTGTGCGATTGCGTAAAAAATGCATACATATGCGATAGCAGCAATCGCGGTTGTTTTACTGGTATTTGTTGAAGAGTTCCGTTGTCTGTCTCCGAAACTCATCACCAGATCTTTACGAAATTTAAATGGGACCGTTTCGGAATAAACTTCTATCGGACAAAAAAAGAATTTTGCAAATCGTGAAATGAGAAATAAAATTAAAAAAAAAAAAAAAAAAAAAAAATATTATTATAATAAAATCATACGTCCATGTGTGACGGAGTTATACCCGAACATACATTAAAAAAAGTTCCTTGAGTACTTTCTAAATGAGTTATATAAAATTCGCGTTGAGCGTGCGATGGTGTAGTAGTACGAGTAACGCTCTAGATTCGTACTCTCGCTGACGCGGGTTCGAGTCTGCCTCCTGTTCGAAACAGTGACGCGTTTGATGTTAGTTAAATCTAATGACCACCAAAAAAAAAGTAATTTTGCAGTTTTAATTGGGTAAATTAAAAAACAAATGCAAGGCGCAATGGAATATTTTTTAGATATTCCTTTCGTTGATTGAATTCCCTTTATTATCATTTTTACGCTCAACATTTTGAGAATTATGCGACGAAAAGTATTTTTTCGAGGTCTTTTTTACGATTGTTTTATTATAATATTATTGTATTCATCATACAGGCGGTCGATTCTGTAAAAATCTCACCGTGAAATCATAAGTGAAGTGAGCACTTAATAGTGTTAATCTCTAGCGAATGACAGCTCACTCCACGCTCACTTCACCCAAGCTTTCACGGTGAGATGGGTACAGAATCGCACGGCTGATTCAAGATACATTTCAAGCTACTATTTTATTTTTTTAAATTATATTTGAATTAGCCTTTTTTTTAACATTTGACAATACACTCAATTTTTTCTGGCTTGTAATATGTACCAATACGCCTAAATGTGCGACAATAATATTTTATCGTTTTACGGTGTCCTACTCTTGGGTAAAGCCTCAGTTGCAGTGATAGGGAGAATTAGAAGCCCCATAATCTACAGCAGTTAAGTACAAACTTGCAGATATAAGACAAGATATTTCAACTATCCTATTCACGACTTTCGCCTCCAAATTCGGCCACAATACCTCAATTCGCCGCCATCCGGGTCCATGGCAACTTTACGACTGCATAATCAAAACGACAAGCAAGTTTGAGCAAGTTTGAAGGATTTCGTTTGTGCTTTGGTGTGTAGTTATTCTCAGAGCATGTAAAAATATTGCGGCGGGATTTTAACTCTCGGTTGTTGCTGAGCATTGAGAATCCAATGGAGCGCATCCCAGTGGGTCAAAAAACACACGGTTGTATTTCTAACTCTCGGCGCAAAGCCGACAAATACTTGACGTCTTTCATGCCATTATGAGGAACAAAACAGCGTCAATAATGGGCACGTTGCGCGGAAGCTCCAACAGCATCCTAAAAACGTTATTAGACATTAGACAAAGTGGACAGTCCCTTTATAAGGCACTGGGTACGGAGGCGCGTGCTATTGTGTATTGAGCCATGTGTTTTAACTTGTATTAGTTTGTAAAAGTTTACTAACATAGTTTTTAAGTCATTATTACTAACATTATATGGATTATATGTACTTGTATGTGTAGTGCGAAATAAAGAATACAGTTATTATATTATTTATTATTTCGTTGAAAATCCAGTGCGCGTAAAAAATTCGCCGCGGGAAAAATGCGTCCGTGCGAACCTGGGCTTACTGTGTTACTAAAACTAAAATGGAATTCAAGAACTAAGACAGAAAAGCCAAAACTTTTCAGGTAATATACAAAAAAATATTATATTTATCTTTTTTACTTCTCCGAAAAGTAACACGAAATAAGTATAATGTATTTTCATACATACATACATACACTCAGACTCACGCCTCGTTCCCATAGCGGTAGGTAGACACTACAATACATCACCTGCTACGATCCTTACATACAGAAGAACCGACCTAAACACTAATATAATATAATTAACATAATTAGGAAAAACGAACATTTTATCAGCCTAGGGTAATTTAGGAACAGTCTCGTGTGTACTCCTTTTAGCTCGTTTACGTTCATACATCAGCACCCTAATTGCGTAACACAGTATTAACTCTCAATTTGAATCATTTCGAAGCATATTGCTAATCCATTGCTCCATATGTTCGAAAAATGTGTCTCCTCAGCAACGTAAATAACGCAATAGATGTTGTTGAACTGTCCAAATTAAACCCATTGCTACTGTTTCCACTCACATCTGCCTTGTATAATACCTTTGCTAGTCGCCTTTCACTCATCCTCTCAACTTTTTTTTTAGCGTTGCCCCACACTAGTAATTTCTCCTGTATTGTGGGTGCGTTTACAAACATTTAAACTCACATACACAAACAGCCAGACCCGGAATAACTACTTGTAGGTCATACAAATATTTGTTTCGTGCGGGAATCGAACCCGCGACACGCAGCGCAGCAGTCAATCGCTTAACCACTGCGCCAACCTCATCTAGTTTAAAAAAATATGATTGACATGTAAAAGTGTTTGTACAAACCTACTAACAGAAAATAAATCATTTATCATTTATCATTTATCATTTAACCGTGCCGCCAATTACCGACATTACTAAACCATCTAAGCATATTCTTTTCAATTGTCGTCACTACATCTTCTTTCTTGTGCGAGAATCGAACATTTTTTCTACTGTGGCTCAAGACAGTCTCGTCAAAAAGAAAAAACAAAACACTCTTCAAATGTCATGCTCACTCAAATGGCTGGTGGTGGCGTGTGTGTTGGATCATTAAGTTCCCTTCAAAATGGTTGAGCTAAATGGTGCTGATCCATGCGTCATGTTCGTGAACGGGCGCCACCAGTAGGGACTGGTCATCTCTTAGCTGCCACGGCTTATTTTTATATTAATCTAAATATTTTCATTTCTGAATTGTTTTTTTTTTGTTATCTTTTTTAGTACGGACGCTTTTAACGTGCACGTCTTTCTACATCGTTCTCACATGTATAATTTCAACTTGAATGATGTAACCAAAATGTTGTAACAATTTTTATGATTTAAAAGAGTGTCCGTGGAGTTTCTTGTCTGTTCTTCTCCACAGGTACCTACTTCGCTTTGGAATGGGCAACTAGCTTCATCTTTCTGACTGACCGACCCCTTGACAATTCAAAAGTGCCTATAATTGGTTTACTTGAAATAAATGCTTTGAGTTTGAGTTTGAAATTTGTTTAGTGCAAGTATCAAAACTATTGCGTCACACTAAAGAATCCTTTTTTCAACAAAATTTTCAGCGAGTTAACAAGTACGGAAGTTAAAATATAAAGTTAAATTGTGCTTTCGTTAAAAAGATACTCCACAATATTGTACTGTTTGTTGCATATTTTAGTAAAACTTTGTGATTGTACTGACGGAGATCGCGGGTTGCACGTACAAATAATTAGTTTATACAGGGTGTCCCAAAAAGTAGGGTCAAGCGATTTTTGATAGCTTTTGTGATATGATTTTATTTCTGAATTTTTGAGATTTTCGAACCTTAATTTAAAGTTCAAAATTTTTGTCACTAAACACTAACCATAATTTTTTGGCTTCACACCAACATTTTCATAATTTTGGTCAAAGTTACGAAGCTAATTATTTTATGCATAAAAGTACAATTTAAGATGATTCAGATGGAGAAAGAAAACATTTATAAAAAAAATATGTTTTAGGTCGAAAATTCTCAAAAATTCAGAAAAAAAATCATAACACGAAAACTATGAAAGGAGAAATTCCTAGTGTGATGTAGGTGTGGTGATGAAATAATTTACTCAAAGTAAAGCGCCTGTCAGGGTTCGAACCCACGACCTACAACTCGCAAGTTGTGGCCGTTACCGCTGGGCCACCCCTTGTGAACACACGGGGGTAAATATACTAATTTGTTAGAATGGCAAAACGGTATTTACAAAACAAAAGCGGTAGATTTGTATTAATAGTCCCTTTTCAAACATAATAATTTCAAATGTTGGCAGAACGTTAATTTCCATTGCTTAACTCTGTTTTGTTAAAATGTACTTAGGATAGGGAATGGACCATTAGCAAACAGGAATTTACAAATTAAAAACAGCAAAGCCAGAAAAGGCTTGACTTTTTCCCAGCTGCGTTGTGTTTTACTTCCATTCTTACTAAGGGCTTACTGACTTTTTGGACACAATATATTCGGAGACAGTATCCGAAACGACATATTAGGTCATCCCACTTCCAGTGTCATATTTTTTATTTCCAATATTTATGTATTGCGCAATGGTATGCAATAGTTAATACATGTGTTGTCTTGTACAATCATGTTAGTTTAATTTGGTGTGTTGTATTGTCAAGACGCATTGATTTAAAATGGAAGATTAAAAAAAATCTATTAATGTAGTGGAGCAACGTATATTTCTAAAGTTTTGTGCTTTACTCAACTACTCTGGAGGAGTTGCGCACGACTTACTGATAAAGTGTGTTGGTCGTAACGCCTTAAATAAAAGAACCGTACAGCGATGGCTTGAAATGTACAAACAAGGAAGAACCACAGCTGAAGATGAGCCGCGAGCACCTCGATCATTATCATCGACTAGATTAGAAGCAAGGGACAAAATCAAGGAAGCACTTCGTCAGTCACGTAGGGTCAGTGTCAGTGATCTCTCCACTCAACTTAACATTCCTCATTCCACTATACATAGATTACTCACGGAGGATTTATGTCTGATCAATAAAAGTGCAGTATGGGTGCCCCACACTCTGAACACGGATCAGAAAGAGTTTCGTTATGAAACTGCGCGTAGCCATTTATCGTGGTATCGCCGTAAGAAAAATATACTTAATAGATTCATATGCCTTGATGAAACTTGGGTCGAATTTTATTCTCCTCGTCAAAGACATCAGTCACGATGTTGGGTGGAACCGGGCACTTCAGCTGAACATTTACCACGTGCAGAGCTACATGAACGAAAAATACTACTAATAGTAGCTATGGATGTCAGAGGCATTGCTTTTTGGAGAACTTATGATGAAAATACAACTATGACTGGAGAGCGATATAAGTCATTTTTAGAAGAAAATATTCCTATTTGGGCAGACGAACATCATATAACGAGTTCTATAATTTTGCATGATAACGCCAGACCGCACAAATCAAAAATAGTTCAGAATTTAATTGAAGATAAAGGATGGATTGAAATTATTCAGCCGCCATATTTCCCGGATATGTATCCTTGTGATTTCAATTGTTTTGGCCATGTGAAGAGGAAATTGTCGGGTACTCGATACAATAGCAAAAAGGAGTTAGATATTAAACTAAAGAGCATTATTGATGAATTAAATGAAAGTGTTACTTTAATTTATGGTGTTCAAGATTTGCCAGCAGTCTGGGAGCGAGTGATTAATAGTGGTGGAGATTATTGATTAGTGTCACAAGGTTATATAGTATAGTAGTCAGTTTTTGTAAAATAATAATAATAAAAAAATATGACACTGGAAGTGGGATGACCTAATATTTTAATTTTAATATTTTTTTCACTGACGTTTCGGACATCATCAAATTATTGAAGCTGTTTAGTACAGTCAGATAAAAAAAAGTTTTAAGATAAAAGTTTTAATGAGTTTTGCTTTTATACAAAGCAAAAATACTAAAATATACCACCAAAAAGTCACCCTTAAATAGCATTGCCGAAAACGTTTTTAAATATATTATATTTTAATACTTTTTTTTATGTGACTGTACTAAACAATGGTGTCCGAAACATCAGTGAAAAAAAATATCAAAATTAAAATATGTCGTTTCGGACACTGTCCGAATAAATTGTGTCCAAAACGTCAGTAAGCCCTACTAAGTATTTAATTCGCTGTGGCTAAAATGCTAGATATGTACAGTGGCCTCCAAAAGTCCATAGGCATTCTCACAAAGCATTAGCTTGACGTTTAGTTTGACTTACGACCTTCTATTTTCAAGAATAGACACATGTATCATTATTATCGTCAACAAGTGATTGTACTTCATAATTTCAACGTAAATACACAAGTCAAGGTGGCCTAGCGGCTAAGTGCCTGCAGATAGATGCGCGAATCAGTAAGCCGTGAGTTCGAATCTCACGCCGAATATGTAGACTTTTTGCAAGTTTTTACTCGATTGGAAGAAATGGGACAGAAATATAATATTCTTTATCTTGTTCGCTTTGTTCACACATTTTGTAAAGTTAAGAAGGTAGATCGTAAAAAACTTAATAAAGAATTTAGATTTCTGTGAGGTAGACATGAGTTTTATGAATATTTAACCGTTGTCGTTTTAGTTGTAGTTGTTGGTTAGTGACGTGTGGTATAGATAGCGGTATTGATTATTCTCAAAATGCAGGCAAATATTAGGTAATATTGAGGCGGGGGCGACGATTATTGGGCTGCATAAAAGTGGTCTTAATAGAACACAAATATCTAATGAAACCGGACTGACTGTGAGTATTTAATATTAATGAATTGTAACTTAAACTTTTATTTGAAAATACCTATTATTTGTTGACAATGGATGATTCTTTTTATTGATTATTAAGTCCATCATGAGGCCTAAAAGATAAATAATTAGTTTTTATTATTGGATTTATAAATGCAAAGTTGTAATATTTGAATAGGTATTATATTAAATAAATATTATTATATTATATTAAAATGAAGTCACTTTAGTATTTTGTTACAGCTGCCTAATTTCACTTTTTTTTTTTGTTTTAGAGGAATACTGTAAGTCTCTGGATCAAAAGATACGAGGCAGAGAAAGGCCGAAGTGGAAGGCCGGCGCTTATTAGCGAGGCACAGCGACGACATATGGTGGGCGAGCATGAATTTAATGGATTCACACCAACGAGACACTTTGCTGAACTATTCGACACCTCATCGTAAACTCTTCGCCGTGCCCTCCACGCTGAAGGCTTGCACAGAAGACCAGCTAAGAAGCCCTTGTTGACAGAACGACATAAACAAGAACGATTACGTTTCGCACGGGATTATTTAGATTTTGACTGGAATACTACCATATTTTCAGATCAAAAGACATTTAAATCCAGCGATAAGGGTAGGCTTCATTTATGGCGCAAGGATAACACTCGCTGGTGTGATAAAAACGTAGCCCTAATGCAGAGTCAGGTCGAATTGCGATTAATATGTGGGGATGGATGAGTGCAGCAGGGCCAGGAGAACTAGCTTTTATGTAGTTATACAAAATGTTAATATCTAAATGTTTTGTTTTTTATAATTAGACGGTGTAACTAAATATTTAGTAATACTAGCATATCCGTATTATTTAATGACCTTAAACAATTGAGGTTTAGTTTCAATCTTCTTTTCGTCAAGAAAATGAAAAATTAAGCTATTACCTCAATACATTTATTGTGACGTTACATTAAAAAAAACATGTTTATAAAGTCTAAATCATATATTACTTTTCAATAAACTTTACTGAATACCGATACCTCTAATAAGTGGGTATCAACAATTATATTTGTGTTATTAGAACATCCTTTCCTTGTTATGTTATTATGAATTGATTAAGTGGGTATACAACAAAAAATCTTATGAACGGTTACAAGAGAACTTATTTTTATCTAAGTAGGAATGTGACGTCACAATTATTGTCATCAAAATTGTTAATTTTATAAATAAATAAAACGAATAAACATTTTTGTTATGATTTAGCACGACTATTTTAGTTCCACCTTCCAAAACCGAAAAAATAAATTAAATATCACATAAATAGGTACTTAAATAATAATACAATAACTAATATTTGCTTCTTATAAAAATGTTAATAAGCATGAATACATTATAAATAAACATAAACCTAATAAGTTTTTACTTAACATTATTATGGTGTCAAAGAAACAAAAAAACGGCTAACAATAATAATTTAGATTCGAACTCAGACCTCATTGATCGTGAACCTGTTGCTTAGCGCAAATAGCTAGCGGCACATATTAGATACTTGCGAATTTTAGCAATGCTATGGTAAGAACAGACGCGTATTGTAAATGCAACAGAAATATCATGCTATTTCGTCTATTACAACGACAGTTCATTAGTGTGTGTTATCTGCGGAATGTTGAGACATCACTCGCACACGCACTGACTGTATCGCGCTCGTACTGTTCAAGGCAATGTGAACTTTAGCGTGCTTATGGACTTCTGAGCGTTTACTGTACCAATGGTGTGTTCCTAACGAATCAGATAAAAGTGTAAGTTTTAATAACACTGTAATTTTACTATTAGATATAATTTGGTAAATGTTTGAAATTCCTTGTACAGTACCTACTTATGATTTACTAGTAGCACCCCGCGGTTTCACCTGCATAAGTTTCGACCCCGACGGAATATCAGGATAAAAAGTATCCTATATGTTAATCCTGGTTATAAACTATCTGTGCGCCATTTTCAGTATTTTTTTGCGTGAAAGAGTAACATCCATCCATCCTAACAAACTTTCGCGTTTATAATATTTTTAGTAGGAATGATGAACCAATTTTATTAGATTCACTTATTTAATTAATGTAATCAATAATTTTGCAAGCTAGTTTTAGCTACCTAATTGTTTTAGAAATTGTAAAAAACTCTAAAAAAAAAAGCTATAAATTTTCCAGTTTTAGCTGACCTCGCATTGTATAGGTTTTTCATACAACGAGAAGTGAGCTTCTACTGGGACTGTATAGCTTGGTATGTCGCCGTGCGTAAATTTCTACAATTCTCGCAAATTAATTTCATTTCATTATTTAAATGTAATTGAAAAATCATCGACGAAAATTATTGAGGTTGTAAAATTAACTTTAATGGTCGAATGAAAAAGATCTTTAAGGTGATTTTAAATTAGAATTACAGTTTAAGTATTCAAATAATCAAAACAAAGCTCTCAACTTGTAAGTTGCCCCACAAATTGGCATCGACAGGTACGTTTTCTGATCGTTTTGCTTAAATTTTCATTTGATACTTTTGGAACAGTCTTTTTTTACATAAAGTGACTTCTGTAATGACCGCCACATACAAAGTATACATACTGCATTCTCTTAAGTTAAAATAGAATTAGACACCTAAGGACACCTATTTTTAAAGTAATAATTAAAGCAGTACTTACAAACGGGGTGAATAGGGATGCAGAGGTGAATCGAGACGAAACTTTCAAAAGGATTTTAACATTGAAATAATATAAGATTGTTTCCAACAAGGGCACTTAATCGTCAGTTATAATACACTAAACACAAACACCTATTTTTGTATTTGTCTGGTTTTTTTTTTATCATTGTTCTCTCAATCAAAGCACCTGCCATCTAATCTCTTCACCACCCTTGGTTGACTGGTAGAGAATGCCTAAGGCATTAAGTCCGCCTTTGTTACTTTTGTGCGAAAAGCTTAAATAAATAAATAAACACATCAGAGTCATTTTTTGGCAAAAAACTATGTATAAATTACTTCAACGTTAAAATCCCTTTTTAAGTTTCGTCCCGAATCACCCCTGCATCCCTATTTAATTCACCCCGTTTGACGGTAAGTAACTTTTTAATGTGAACTAACGTTAATTTCTTATCTTTTCTGTATAAATTAATTTTATATCTCTCTGCATTCATTTAACTGAAGTAGGAAACTCTCTTAACTTTGACTAATTTAAATAATTTGTACTGTCATAATTAAAACATTATTTAGAATTATTATTGATCATTTCCGCATGATTTTCGCATACCAAATTATAATTACCACTGATTAAATACCAAAAACTACTACGACAAAAAAACTACCCTTAAAAAGCGCGGGAAATCAGTCACAGATAAATAATCGGCACAGATTAATACAACTAATTAGTGCACAGATTAAAAACAAAGCGCGTTGTTTTGATCGCGTTCACGACTGTCCGCGAAGCCTTCACTATACATACTGAATATCGTATGTTGAACAATGCAGCATCCTGAACACTGTACCAATTTATTCAATCATCTATTTACCAGCCAACCCTCTTATCTCCGAGCAGTAAAGTCGATTTTAAATGTCCGTGACCGCAAAATAAAAAGGATGGTTTGCAAATTCCGTATAATTTGCTTCGTGCAATTTTGAAATGTATTTCAAAGAAATAGAGTTGATTTTAGCGTTCAATGGTAACTAAATGATAAAGGACAATATATTTTGGCGGGCTTGGACACAGTGCAGATAAAACTGAACTCATTTTAATTTAGTTTATGCTGTTAATTGGCTAAAAAGACTTCAAGGATTAAAGTTTTCCAAGAGATATAATTTACAAATTATATTTTCGTGATTTTTCTTTGGCAAAGTGGTCGGGTATTCCGCAGAGGTTGTACTTTCACACACAATAGGTGTTGAGGATCTTTGTCGGGAACTTTACTCGGGTAGCTGTATAATAGAAGATACGTATCAAAGTCCAGTAAACTATTTAACTATTATGCTAGTTTCAGTATCTATTTCTATCGTTTGTGTATTGGAACGTATTCCTATTCCACGTCATTCAGCTCGATTTGCGGATACTCTCAATTCAATTCAATGTTTATTGTATCCATAATGTACACATATCTACAGGTGGTGATTATAAATCAATGGAATCATTATGGACCCTGTCAAGCACAACTAAATTTTAAATAGATATGAGAGAGGAAGAGCGCTTTTATGGTTTTCCTAATTATTAAATATTTATTATATGTCTTTATTATCTCATTCAGCTGCTACCAGCCATCCTGCAAAGACCGTCGTTCCACCTGCCTGAGGGCGTCCCACCTCACGTTTACCGATTCGCGGTCTCCACTCAAGAACACGTCTACCACAACGGTCATCGGTTCTACGGCTAATATGGCTGGCACATTGACACTTCAGCTTGCCTGTATTGCAGCTGGTAGATGCTGTGCAGCCTCCTTTTAAGAAGATGCGCCGCAGTTGAGTTATAAATGTCGCTTTTACACCAATATTGCATCGAGTGGGGATCAAACTCGCGTCCGAAACTTTACGTGTGTTTCTCTATTACTGCGAGGTTAAGAGAAAGAGCTACGAGAACGACACTCTAGGGTCTAGTTGTGTGCTGAATTCTAAATTGTCTCGATTATTACGAACGTCTTTGTAAGTAACATATCAACGGGGCTCGTGGCTCAAGGCACTGTCCAAACGTAGGACACCGTAAAAAGCTTAGTTTTTTGTCGCACAGTCAGGCGTTGGTATTGGTACAGACGCCAGCACATCAAGCTACTACAATCTGTTAGATTTCTTTAATAGATTTGATTATGATTTATGCAACATTGATTTTAACCCAGTTTTCAATACACCTGACGCTAATTTTGCTTTATCGTACTTAATAAAACATGTTCAATCAGCTATATTACACAACTCGACTGTTATTACAGTAAACAAGAAAAATTATAATATTAAACCTTGGATTACTCCTGGCCTAATTCGGTGCATAAGACAGAGAGATAAACTTCATCTAAGATATAGGAGGGACCCAGATAATCTCGTCACTAAAGTCACCTATACCAGATACAGGAATTTTTGTAATAAACTACTAAAGGATTTAAAAAGAAGTTACGATAAAAATGAATTAAATAGAGCGGGAAACAATAGCAAGCAACTTTGGAAACATATCAAAAACATCACCTATATGTCAAAACAGCGCGAATCAAATTCGAGTTTACTGCTTACTAATCCTTCACCTATCCTGTCAGCCAACGAAGTGAATAATTTTTTCGTAAATGTTGGGAAAACTCTTGCTGAGCAGATTCCAAAACCTGACTGGGTTCAACCTTCTTCCCAAAAGTGTTTAGTAAAATCTTTTGCCTTGCTAGACACCGACGAAGAAGAAATTACCCGAATAATTTGTGGACTAAAAGATAACTGTGCTGTTGGATGGGATAACATTAGCAATAAGACCCTTAAACTCTTTAAGCATATCCTTGTACCTCCCTTAACCCATATTTTTCGTATGTGTTTTTCTGAAGGCATTTTCCCTAAATGTCTAAAAAAAGCAATTGTCATCCCTATCTTCAAATCCGGAAACAAAGACCTAGTAAACAATTATCGGCCAATATCACTACTCCCCTCAATATCTAAAATACTAGAAAAAATTATTAACAGTAGATTAGTTAACTATCTAGAGAAAAATGAATTCTTATCATCTGCGCAATTTGGTTTTAGAGCCAAATTATCCACAGCCGATGCAGTACACAGTCTAACAGATTTTGTCTCAGAAGAACTTGGTAAAGGAAACCAGACCCTGGGGATCTTCCTTGATCTGGCGAAGGCTTTTGATACAGTCTCCGTTTCGACGCTTTTGTACAAATTAGAGGCCTTAGGAATAAGGGGAACGCCGCTGAAACTTTTTGCTGACTACTTAGACGATCGTTATCAATGTGTTAAAATTGACAATATTAGTAGCGACGAGCAAAAAAACACAGGTTTTGGTGTTCCCCAGGGAAGTATTCTAGGCCCCACCCTTTTCCTGATTTATATCAACGATTTGTGTAATTTAAATATTAAACATGGCAAAATTATATCGTATGCAGATGACACGGCGTTAATATTCACCGCTAAAACAAATAGTGAATTGTACGAATATGCTCAAATAGGTTTCAATACTGTGTATAATTGGCTTCAAAGCAACTTACTAACACTAAATGCCGACAAGACAAAATATATCCACTTCTGCATCCGCAAACCGCATCTTAATATTACTAACTCTCATCTGTATGCCCATCATTGCGGACTCCGCTCAGTCAACGTATGTAAGTGTCCTTGTATCCTCAAAACATGTAACATAAAATATCTCGGGGTTCTAATAGACGAGTCGCTCTCATTTAGACCACATATTGACAGTTTGGTTACAAGAGTGCGCAAATTAATATTTGTTTTTAAAAAATTGCGAGTAATTGCAGATAGGAAACTAGTGTCACAAATTTACCTGGCCCTAGGTCAATCTGTAATACAGTACTGTATTACTTCATGGGGTGGAGCACCAAAAACTTACTTACTACCTCTTGAAAGAGCACAGAGAGCAATTTTAAAAGTAGCAAACTTCCATCCCTTTCTCTATCCTACAGCTCTGCTATACAAATCCTGTAACGTGCTGACTGTTCGCCAGCTTTTCATAACGCACTTGGTATTAAAACAGCACACCATGCTTTCCTATAACATCCAAAGCACTAATAAGAGACGGAATGATATTGTATGTGAGTCAAATGCATCCTCTAAATATGTTTTTGTAAACAGATTCTATACATTTTTAGGCCCATTTCTATACAATAAATTAAATAGGAAATTAAGTATCTATAAATTAAATAATTACGTCTGTAAAAAGATTATTCTGCAATTTTTACTTAGCTTATCATACAGTGAGACAGAGGATTTACTCATTGTCTGTAAATAAAACATGTTAGTTTTTAAGATAATATCAGTTTTTAATTAGTCTTCTCAGTTTTAATTTTGTATTTTTATATTGTAAAATTCTAAGCACCTTTCTAGCCTGAAACACAGGTTCTACCTAGTTCAGGCAAATGAGCAACTGTGTCCTCTACATATAATTGTTAAGGTATATTATTGTAAATCTGCACCATTTTTATAAATAAACGATATTATTATTATTATTATTATTATTATCTACAGAAAACTTTCTGAGTGAGATTGGGAAAAATTCACTATTTGTTCAATTAATTTTACCATGCAGCATAGGAATTTTTACCTTGCTAGCATGGTAATTTTTCCATTAACACTCAAATGCACTCAGATTATGAAACAGCACAGTAATTTTTCTAAGATTTTTCTCTGCGTGTGCAGATATTTTTGTGCGTCTGTAAGTGTGTGCGCAGACCTGGCCCTATTATATCTCCTACGCCGAAGGCTAGTCTCCGTTGAGATTGGCTGTCATAGCCGAAATACGGTGTGCAGGACTTTAGACAATATTTAACAGATTTTATTTTAATACTTTCGTAAAAGAAAAACGTTCTTGGACATAGGGAGCCCCCTTAAATTTTTATCTTTATTTTGTTATTATAGCGGCCATAGTAGAACACACCCTGTGATCTCAAGTATCAAGTATCTACCTCATCATCAGCTGCCTGCCTTTTCCCAACAATGTTGGGGTCAGCTTCCAGTCTAACCGGGTGCAGATGAATACCAGTATTTTACATGGAGCGACTGCGTTTCTGACCTCCAAAATCCAGTTACTGGATAATACGATACGCCATGGTAAGACTGGTTGGTTGGTTTGAAGTATCTACCTATTAGGGTTAAAAAAATACAGCCCTGTGACCGACGGACGGACAACGAAGCCTTACTAGTTGGCACCCTTTGCGTACGGAACCCTAAAACGAGCCAATGTCATAAATAATATAACAGAGTAGAGACACAGCGAAATATTCGGAGATTTGTGTGTAGAAGGGACATCTGTAGGTCCTTGTATTATAATATACATATTCGGAAATGTTAGGCTGGGAACGTTTACTGCAGAACAAATATTACAGCCGGTCGATTCTCACCGTGAAATCATAAGTGAAGTGAGCACTTAATAGTGTTAATCCCTAGCGAATGGCAGCTCACTCCACGCTCACTTCACCCAAACTTTCACGGCGAGATGGTTACAGAATCGCAGGGCTGGTCTTCATTTTTGCGTTTTTTTGACTGTAAATTAGCTTATTTGCCTATTATTATCCACCAGCAACTTGCCTCGCAGTACAACCTTGTGGAGTACCATACTACAGGTAGGTGCCCGAGCCAGTTCTCGAGAACGATCACAAAACATTGTACTGGGATCGATCTATCATCACTAACACGACTATTGTAGCCAATAAACCTGGTATTGTGGTCATAGATCGACGAAAGCGCCGTGCAATGATTATTGATATCGCTGGCCGTCATGACGAGAATCTGAGAAGCAGACAACAAAAAAAAAAAAATAGCTTGACTTAGCACACGAGGTTGTCGACATGTGGAACGTGGACTCTGCAATCATTGTACCGATTCTTGAGTATTTGATATTTTAAAAATAAATATTCCAGTAATTTTTTTCCGTCCGTCCATGACAAATGCAAGGTGGTACTGAATGGCGGCGGCGGGTGAAGCGGCAACTTCGCGCGTACGTAGGACAGCCGCCGCGTCTCGTTGGATTCGCGTAAACCGCATCGGATCACTTTACACTTGTGGGCAGGTAACTTTAGGTGAGCCAATATGGAAGTTCTTTACACGAAATTGTTCTTCCTAATGTTTTGATCACTCTTCCTAAAATTTTTCATCCTAAAGTTTTCATTCATACTATTTGTAGTGCTACCGGCGATGTTCATAACACTCATGTTTCCGAAAATTGTAATTAATAATATCATTAATGTAAATATATTTAAACTCCTACTGTTTTTTTTTTTTATTATAACGCTTTTATCCCTAAACATAATTGGAGTTGAAAATTTAGGTGAACTTTGGCGCACCCCCTGCGCTAAGATAGGTCGACGGAGCCCCGTTTCGCGGGGCTCCTATTTCTGGGTGGTTTAAAAACAAATAACCACGAAGGCTAAGGCGGGAGCTCCGCTTCAAACCTAACCTATCCGAGTCGGGGTACTCTGAGTCGGGGTGTTAACCATAATGACGTTTTTTATATACAACGTGTAACGTTAAATGCGCAAAAGCTCAGACACCCCAACTGATTTTTAATTCAATTGAGCTATTTAAGAGAGAAAATAAGTCATTAAAAATATTGAAAATGTTTTATGTGCTGTTTTAGTTTTACTGGCCATTCTGATCGTTTCTTGCGTCTGCGACGACGCTTTACCGAGGCAGGAGTCGTCACCGGGCCGCTGCGCCGCGCTGACATTGGCTTGCTTGACCTATTAATAAATAGACAAGGCAACGATTTTAATGAAGATTTTTTGAAAAATGTGACCTATATTAAAAAGTGGTTCAATTAATTCTGTTCGTTATTCTGATCAAACTATTTTCAGGTTTTGCGCATTTAACGTTACACGTTGTATATTAAACGTTAGACCTAATGACTTTGGATAATAGTGTAAAAGATGCTTATGTTGAGAAAATATAGGAAAACAAATAAAAGTATAATAGATGTTTATTGCTACTAACATTATGGAGTTGAATGCTTCGGAATTATAAACCTTAGAGACAGAGTAGTTAGGAATTGTGATTGTTAGGATGAAAAATGTTAGGAAGAACATTTTCGGATTTCCAATTATCGGAGTTGAAAATTTAGGTTAACTTTGGCGCACCCCTTCCTATGAGTATTCGAAAAACCTACAGTTGCCCCCGACTGTGCTCGTTTGTACGTGCAAGATTAATGTACGGCAACCGCGCTCACGGTGCTGGAAATATCACGCAAAGATTCGGAAAAAACGGCATTTATTCACTTACGGTACGAGGAATAAGAGAAAAGCTTAGCCATAAGTATGGCAAAGTTGATTTATAGTAACTTTATGAACCTACTATTGACCAAATTTCCTGCCAAATTAAGCAGAAACGTACACAAGCTGTCAAATTTCTTTAATACATTTTCAGTTTTAACGCTAAAGCATAAGGTTCAAAGTTGATTAGGAAAATTTTACAGTTTCGGGTAGCTTGATGTGCTGGCGTCTGTACCTCCCTAATTTCTATCCAAATATAATTTGGTGGAGACTCAGCTTATCATCATCATCTGCCTAGCCTTTTCCCAACTATGTTGGGGTCGGCTTCCAGTCTAACCGGATGCAGCTGAATACCAGTATTTTACATGGAGCGACTGCCTTCTGACCTCCACAACCCACTTACTTACTGGGTAATACGATACCCCTAGGTAAGACTGGTCATCAGACTTTCGGGCTTCTGACGACCCGTAACGACTGTCAAAGATCCACGAATGACAGCCGGGACCAACGGCTTAACGTGCTTTCCGAGGCACGGAGCGGACTCAGCTTACATATTGGTGGTGGGCCAGTGGTACGAGTAATGGCGCCAGCGTACGTGTTGTAGGCCGTGGCTACGACCCCAGTCAGGCGCTTTACTTTGTGTAAATAATTTCATCGCCACTGCTCTCAAAACGGTGAAGGAAAACATCGTGAGGAAACCGGCATGTCCTAGAACGAAAAATTAGAAGACATGTAACATGTATAATACTAAGTAAATTACAGCCAAGAGAGAGAAGAGAGGGGGTCTGTATCCCAACAGAGGGAACATTAGTTTTTTTTTTTTTTTTTCATGCCTATTAATAACTAGGTAGGTACCTGAAACAGTCTACACTAATATTATAAAGAGGAAAGATTTGATTGTTTGTTTGTATTGAATAGGCTCCGAAACTACTGGGCCGATTTGAAAAATTGTTTTACCATTAGAAGCCGACATTATCCCTGATGACCATAGGCTACTTTTTACCGCGGGAAAATGCTTCATTTCTGCGGGAAAACGGGTAATAGGATTTAAACGGCGGGAATTCCGAATTCTACGCAAACGAAGTTGTGGGCGGATGCTATAATTAATAACTAAGTACCTGAAACAGTATTATATAAAAACATATAATTACTTGGTTAAAAAATACACAGTTCATTTCATACAACGCGTAACGATCAACCGGCCATAAATTCCGCTTTTTTTAAATTTTAATCAACGCATAAAGTGCAGCAGAGATACGGCAATCAAAAAAGCATAATTTGCAATTTATGGGCTCATATATTCAACCGTTATTGCACCTCAAATCGAAATGAAATCGTAAATTACATACAACATGAGTTCGTGTCCCGCGAGATACACATACCTACACCACGTCATAATGCGATGATAATCTGTACTAATAGAGAGGTAAAATTTTTGGGGTAATCTTCGGAACGACTAATCGGCACCCTAATTGCGTAACACACTATCAAGGGCTGATTTTTCAAACGACCGATAATTTTTATTCGTGGAATTAAATTGACATCTGACAGTTTTTGTATGGAAGAACTGTCAAAAATTCAAAATTATTCCTCGGATAAAATTATTTGGCGTTGGAAAAATCAACCCTTAGAAGGATATTGCTAATCCATTACTTTACACGTTGTAACGTTAAATGCGCAAAACCTCAGACACCCCAACTGATTTTTAATTCAATTGCCCTATTTCAGAGAGAAAATAATTCATTAAAAAAATTGTAAATGTTTTATGTGCTGTTTTAGTTTTACTGGCCATTCTGATCGTTTCTTGCGTCTGCGACGACGCTTTATCGAGGGCGGAGTCGTCACCGGGCCGCTGCGCCACGCTGACATTGACTTGCTTGACCTATTAATAAATAGACACGGAAACGTTTTTTAATGAAGATTTTTTGAAAAATGTGACCTATATTAAAAAGTGGTTCAATTAATTCTGCTCGTTATTCTGATCAAACTATTTTCAGGTTTTGCGCATTTAACGTTACACGTTGTATATGTTCGAAAACTTTGTCAGCTCAACAACGTAACGCAATGAATGTTGTTGAACTGTCAGAATGAAAGCCATTATGTTCCTACTGTTAGTGTGTTACGCAACTGCCCCACTGATTTTGAAAATTCTTTCAATGATGGAAAGCTATAGTACTTAGCAGTGTGTCATAGGGTATAATTTATGTTAAAACAAGAAGCTTCAGCTGACGAAGACGCGGACAGACGTTAGTCAACCATTTCCAGTAATCTACAGTATGAAATGACGTGATTAGGTACAACTAGGTAAACTTGAGCGACTTCAAAACTTTTGCATAAGATTTATGTTTGGCCTGCGCAGATGGCCTTGGTCGGTGGATGGGTGACCATCTTTACATACTGAGACTCCTCCGTGCCTCGGAAAGTACGTTAAGCCGTTGGTCCCGGCTGTCATTCGTGGATATTTGACAGTAGTTACGGGTCGTCAGAAGACCGAAAGTCTGACAACAAGTCTTACCAAGGGGTTTCTTATTACCCAGTAACTGGGTTGTGGAGGTCAGATCGGCAGTCGCTCCATGTAAAATACTGGTACTCAGCTGCATCCGGTTGGAATGGAAGTCAACACCAACATAGTTGAGAAAAGGCAGGCAGATGATGAGATGATGACTTGTTTTGACGGAATAACTTCTTTCGGATGGGCCCGTATCTTCGTTGACGTAGCCCCGGCCCATCGAATCCTCGACATCGTCTTTGTCATACAATAGCCTCTCATTCTAAAGCTCGTTGTGCCATATATTGACGCCCGGGTACTGTACATCTTTCTATCGAAGAGGATAGTTAGTAGACCTGCAGTGCTATTCTGTAAAAATCTCACCATGAGAACTTAGGTGAAGTGAGCGGGAAGTGAGCTGTCATTCATTCCTAATACTAGGGATTAAGGGTGAAGCCAAACGAGCGTAATTTTGTGAGTTGTGAGTCGCGTATTTTCGGTCACTTATTTTACGTTCAACTGAATTTCTGTTGAGCTGCCAGACGGACGTAATTTATTCAGTTACTATCGAGCGTTGGTACGGGGTGTTCGTCTCATGCGATGGATCCATTAAAAATATTGTGTATTTACGAAGCATTTCAGAAGATGAGGCCAGAAAAAAAAGAAGCTAGGTAAACCCACTCAATAGTGAGAGGCTGACATGTGGACAGTTCCATACTTTATATGAACGTTTATGTGCAAATCCAGATATGTTTGAAAAGTTCTATCATATGCCAATACGTGTTTTTCAAGAATGATTACACCACGTAAAACCTTATACATTACTAAATCAGACACAAACATGAGACTATCCATCAGTCCAGAGGAAAGATTAATAACAACACTCAAGTAAGTTTTTAAAGTATTTTAATTATTATTTTATAAATCGCATTTTTTCGCACTTTTCTAGACCTAAAACCGACAGTCAGTCAGTAGAATATTGTGTACACAATATGCTACTGACTGAATACTCATAATCAAGGAAAAGTAATGAGCTTTTCAGTTAAATGTTATTTAACAATTTATAACTACCTATTTGTTCAATGTTGCCGAATTATAGTTAAAAATGAAATCTAAACTAATATTTAAAAGATTTATTGATTGTTTGTATGTTTGTTTGTTACGCTAGCACGCTAAAACAGCTGAACGGATTTGGATGAAATAGGCACATGGGTAGACCATATGACCTAGATTAGGACGTATTATATTTTTTATGCCGATAATCCCACGGGATCGAGACTAATGCGAGTCAAACTGCAAGGCGTAGTAGTAGTAATTTAATTCTTACATTCCTCAAAGTGTACTTAGGTAGGACCACCTAACGCATCCTGTAACGAACTGTTGCTTCTCCGCTCTCCTCCGTCGCCCTTTCCTCACCCCGACCGAAATTCGTTCGAGTATACGCGCATGAGTCGGCTGACAACTCATTTTGCGTCGTCGTGTGGCACCAACTACCTTTTTTGTATAAAACTGAATGCAGCAGAAATTACGCAACTCAAATTACGCGACTCACAACTCACAAAATTGCGCTCGTTTGGCCTCAGCCTAACACTATTAAGTGCTCACTTCACTTATGATTTCACGGTGAGATTTTTACAGAATCGACCGGCTGTTTATCTTCCTATCTAAGACAGTAGACCTTTTGTTATGTCTAAACTTAATTAAAATCCTATCTTCTCAATGGATGTCAGTTTATCTGAATAGCTAAGTAACCCAGTCAGTTGGATCATGTTCAAAGAATTTGTTATTAACACGAAGTTTGGCTTCCGAAAAGTTTTACTCTGTCTACCTATATTAAGCATTTAGGACTGTAAGTAGACCGGTACTGTTTTAACCTAGTCAGATATTTTTTAAAACCGCTCGTTTTCCCACTACTGCGATTCTGTAACCATCTCACCGTGAAAGCTTGGGTGAAGTGAGCGTGGAGTGAGCTGTCACTATTAAGTGCTCACTTCACTTATGAATTCACGGTGAGATTTTTACAGAATCGACCGGCTGAAAATCGACTGCCCAGAAATGGGAAGCAGAGAAGGGGTTTTCTTGATAAATACTCTCTCTATAATAAAACAACCCCAAAAAACTGTTCGTGGGCCTTGGAGGCATTATGGGATAGACTTTCTCATTACGGAAAAAAACATTTCAACACTGACAGTCAGTGACAGTAATCATAGCTGTTATGAAATGCCATATAATACAACGTGTAACGTTAAATGCGCAAAACCTGAAAATAATTTGATCAGAATAACGAGCAGAATTAATTGAACCACTTTTTAATATACTTACGTCACATTTTTCAAAAAATCTTCATTAAAAACGTTGCCGTGTCTATTTATTAATAGGTCAAGCAAGCCAATGTGAGCGCGGCGCAGCGCCCCGGTGACTATTCCTCCCTCGATAAAGCGTCGTCGCAGACGCAAGAAACGATAAGAATGGCCAGTAAAACTAAAACAGCACATAAAACCTATACAATTTTTTTAATGACTTATTTTCTCTCTGAAATAGGTCAATTGAATTAAAAATCAGTTGGGGTGTCTGAGGTTTTGCGCATTTAACGTTACACGTTGTATAACCGAAAAGACAGTAATTTCCATTCATACAATTTGGTAAATCCTTGGAAGAAGTTATAGAGTTGCGTCTATCGATTCGGACCTTACTTAATATTCTGTGCAGGATCCCTTCGTAATTGGTCTTTGACAAGTTAACTTTTTTTATGCGACAAACAAGACGTTCTGATAACTCTGTAATAGACATACAATGTTATTGCTTTTATGGCATGTTTTAGAAGCTGGAAGGAATTTAATGAAATAGGTACGTTTCATAACAAGCAAAACATTTGTATGTACTACTAGATATGTTATAGATAGCATAAAAATCAACCTTTCTGGGACGTAGGTCTCTCTGCGAATCGGAGTGACCGTAAGGGTGCTTGCATAAAGTAGCGGGTTTTTGGGCCCGACTCTCTGTACAGCCAGTCTATTCTGTAAACATCTCACCGTGAAAACTTTCGTGGACTGAGTTGTCAGTGTCATCCCACTGATGCTAGGGATTGACCAAGCAAACATTTACAATATAAGCGAGATTTTAATCATATCTCTATGCTAATTCTATTGATCATTTTGTATAATTTCAAAGATAGTATTTTAGTTGTCAAAACCCACGTTTAATCCCAGGTAGTTTGTCCACGTTTAATCCCACGACTCGTCAGGACTAGTCTAGGGAAAAAAAGAAAAGAAAACCAACATTGAGATTCTGACTGAGTTTCTGTTTTGCTATTTTATTTTAAAACCCCACAAAATAGTAATGCTTTGACAACTAAAATACCTAGCGTTGAAATCATATAAAATGATCAATAGAATTAGCATAAAAATGTTATTAAAATCTCGATTATGATTGTAAATGTATGCATGGGGGAATCCCTAGTATCAGGTGGGAAGACACTGACAGATCACTGCAAGTTCACTTCAGGCAACTTCCCGCCCCCCCTTTGTCCACCAGTATAGCGCGGGCCAGCGATGTGCAACGACGCGATGGGTCGGGGGCTGAAACACGCGGGAATGACGTGGCGGGTAGAAGCGAGTATGCTACATACTCAAGACTTTCTTGTCCTATTCTAATTAAAATAAAGGCTTCATGGAAAAGGTTAAAGGATTTGCGAGACGGGGGGCGGCAGACGGCAGTTTTAGCCCTGCCTCAAAAAACTTTTAGATCGGGGGCTGTCAATATGATTGTGTTATAATAAAAAGTTTTGTTTACAACATTAACCTATCCAAAAAAATCCAATTTTAAGTACTGCCTATATTATTTATTTTGATCACGTTCGGTAGTTTCTACCTACCCCATGAAATAAACGCGTGAGCGTATTATTATAATTTATTTTGTGATTGATTAATTATCTTTTTAGTTATTGCACCCTCTTGCGAAAATCAGACACACTATTATCTAACTGAGGAGTATATGTACGGCTTCAACTACCCTGCTTTTTTGTCTTTCGTTTGAAATAAAGTCAAATCTAATTGAATAGATTCTGGATATCACGCATCCGTTATCATCATTATTCTCTTACATATAGAATATCTAAGAAGATAGAAATGAAATAATCACCGGGTTTATCAATATATTGAATGTAAAATAAACAAAAAAACTACCACAACATTTATAACATACGAAATTGGTAGCACTAGACTATCTGTCAACTGTCAATGTCAATCAATCATCTATGACGTTTTCGTTATCAAAACTCAGGTGCAATTATTTGAAAAAAATGAGGAAAACTCTTCGATAATATTAATTATTATTCTACGAAATGGCATTCCCTAAAATAGACGGGTATGTAGTGACTGAAAAACTAGGCTCCGGGAGCTATTCCACTGTATACAAAGCCCACACAAAGGTAAAAAAAATACTTTGTAATCGTCTTTGTTTCTATGCAAACATTATAGTTTTATTTATTTTATATTATCTTTCAGAGGCAAATACTAATAAAACGCGAACAAATAGTACTTTTATATAATTTTTTTAAGTGATATTCTAACTAAAAAGGCACTGGTTAAGTGTCTACCTGATACATTTGAAAATGTTATTGAGTATTCCTGTCAAGAATTTCTGTAGCAACCTGTATGTAGTCCGTGTCATTTTCCACCTTCTCATTCATAAATTATGCTTACACCTTTCTCAAGTTAAGATTGTCCATTTTATTAACCAGTACCTGAAAAATTATGTTGAGATAAATAATTATTATGATTAGTACAATCCCACCGTCCCATACAAATAAATCTGCACAAATACACCCTATTCCTTCTCATAGAAAAGAGGCCGAATCCCAACTGTGGGAAACATTATAGACAGATAATACATAGCAACATAATATTTATTTAATTTTTAAGTTTTTTTTTTTTATTTGTATTGTTAATATTTAACTGTAGAATGCCTTAAATGTATTCCAATCTAAAATGTTGTACATCCATTTTCTATACAAATAAATAAAATTGAAGTGTCTTTGTAATGTCAAAATAACAGCTTTTTACTAAATGCACATGAAAGTATATACTGTACTTATAACAAACAAAAAACTTATAACATTTTTGTCTGTGTTTGTTCTGGCTAATCTCTAAAACAGCTGGACTGAGTTTGAGAGGACTTTCACTAGAAGATAGCTGGTGTTGTGAGGTGTAACTTAGGCTAATTTTATTTTAGAAAAAGAATTAGGGCACAAAATCATTAAAACCTATGAAATCTGATTTGTTTTCCGACAGCACGCAAACGAAGTCGCGCCGGCACAGCTAGTCTTAAATAGAGTACATAAACTCACACCTTTTTCTCATAAAAGCAGGAAAACCTCTGCAAAAACTACAAAATGCTACCTGCTATGAACGTTAAGCACTCCATAGACTTATCATTATTGTGTATTATCCCACAGGTTGGAGCCCGCTCCATCGTGGCTATAAAATGTGTGGACAAATCCCGAGTGAAGTACTCCGGCTCGGCCGTAGACAACTTGATCACAGAGATCCGACTGCTGAAGACTTTGACGCACCCTCATATTGTACATATGAAGAATTTTACCTGGGATGACAAGTGAGAATCACAATAGAGGCTTGCGTGCTAAAAAGATAAATTAATAAACAGAATTGTTAGCTAAAATGTGGAAAATAACTAGTAATTTAAAATCTTTACCCCTTCCTGTACGTGATTACGAGTTGTAGGTCATAGGTTCAAACCCAGACAAGGGCTTTACTTTGTCTAAATAATTTCATCACTACTCCCAAAACGATGAAGGAGAACATCATGAGAAAACTTGCATGTCCTAGAACCAAAAATAACTCATTTATTTCTGGCCAGCGCACTGCGCAACATGTATTTTCTTCCATACTTCTCTATTAGTCAGCATCTCGGTAGACACCCCATTTCTAGCCATATCGTCAGAACTCTCGAGCTCTACTTCAACCCAGCCTATCGCAGTCCACTCCTGGACACAGACTTCTCCCAGACTGCGCAACACCCCGTCCTCCGCCTTCCGCATCTAGTCTGTCCCAGCCACCCTCTGTAGGTCGTCGGTCGATCTAGCTGGGGGGGGGGGGGGGGGGGGGGGGGGTTCCCCACACTACGATTACTACGATACGCGTTCTCCACTCCAGCACTAGTCTGCTCCAGCGCCCATCGGGGCTCTACTTATGCTAACAAATGATAATGGTTAACTTTCAGGAATATCTACATAATAATGGAGTACTGCTGCGGCGGGGACTTGTCGAAATACATACACAGATACGGACGAGTTCCAGAGAAACAGGTGACTATCATTTATATTATTAAACCAGCCAGTCGATTCTGGAAAAATCTCACCGTAACAACTAAGGTGAAGTGATCATAGAGTGAGCTGTGAGTCATGCTGATGCTAGGGATTGACACTATTGACGACTCACTCCACGCTCTATTCACCCAAGTTTTCACGTTGAGATGGTTACAGAATCGCACGGCTGTGCTGTCCCACTTTTGGACAAAGGCCTTCACTTCTCCCATCGCCATCATCATCTGCCCCTTTACCCAACTATGTTGGGGTCGGCGTCCAGCTTACCTGGATGCAACTGAATACCAGTATTTCACGTAGAGCGACTGTCTATCTGGCCTCAATAAGACAGTTACTAAATACCACGAAACCACGCGGTAAGACTGACACCTAATGCTTTTAGTGAATTAAAAATAGGTATCTTTGTTTCCAGGTTCGATATTTCCTTCAACAATTGGCGTCAGCATTAAAGTTTCTAAGGGAAAAAGGTAAGTGTAATTTAGCGTTATTATTACTAACTAATATAATAAATAAAGCTAAAGAGTTTGTACAGACACCAGCACATCAAGCTACCCGAAACTGTCAAAGTTTCCCAATCAGCTTTGAACCTAATGCTTTGGCGATACAGTTGAAACTCTATTAAAGAAATTTGACAGATTGTAGTAGCTTGATGTGCTGGCGTTTGTACACGCTAATCTCTGGAAGTCAGATTTAAAAAAAATCGCAGGGTCGTACTGCCAGCCCGACACCATCCAACACACAGCTAGTGGCCAGTGTCATTTTGCGAACTTGGAGATAAAAACTCACTGTAAAAACTTTTTGGCTTTTGATATTTAGGTTACCGGCGCATAGTCTTACCCAAAATTAAAAAAGAAAAACCACGTAAGAAATGGATTTTCATACACTTTTCTCTCCCGCTCAGATGCGTTTTCTCCCCGCATATTTGTTCGATATGCAATGACGTACTTTCTACCGTAAATTTGATAAAGTATCAAGGTACTTTCCAAGCAGGTGTAGTATAAATAAGTCATACTAATCTTACAAGAGTAGTAGTTATTGTGCTCTTTCATGACTTATTAAATTTTTATGGTTATGTTGTCAGGTGTAGTTCACATGGATCTAAAACCTCACAATCTGTTATTGCACAAAGGATCGGACGGCAAATATATGTTGAAAGTCGCTGATTTTGGGTGAGTACACATCTATTCATTTTGTATGGTTGACTACTAACTCATCTGAATTGCCCCGTTGGTCTCGTGGTCTCAAGCGCGACTGCTGATTCGATTCCCAGATTGGGTCCACCACCCGATCTGGGAATCGAATCGACGGTCAGCAATCGCGCTTGTGACCAATTATATTTTCCATCAGGAATTTCTCAGTAGCATCCCAAAGTCAAAAGGGTGTGCGTTTTGGGGGATTGTCTTATGTAATTTTGACGTTCGAAAAGTACTGATTCTCAACATATTTTTTTTTTAAACGTTGCCCCACAATAAGAATTTCTCCTGTATTGTGGGTGCGTTTACAAACATTTAAACTCACATACACAAACAGCCAGACACGGAACAACTACTTGTAGGTCATACAAATATTTGTTCCGTGCGGGTATCGAACCCGCGACACGCAGCGCAGCAGTCAATCGCTAAACCCTTTCAGTACGGCGCGCGAGAAGCATAGCGTGCACTGCCGGCCGGCGCTCGAGAAATGTGTTCTGCGTAGTTGTGATAGTACAGACGCCAGCACATCAAGCTACCCGAAACTGACAGATTTTCCCAATCAACTTTGAACCTTATGCTTTAGCACTAAAGTTGTAAATCTATTAAAGAAATCTGACAGATTGTAGTAGCTTGATGTGCTGGCGTCTGTACATAGCGCAATCTGCCACAAGCTCTGGCAGTGACTGCACGCCTGTGTTGTTTATATTCAGTTTTAGACTTGATTTGCAAAAATACGTCACCCGGCCGTGACAGGCATCTGTGCCAGAACGTACATGTACGTCAACCGTACTGAAAGGGTTAACCACTGCGTCAACCGTGCCGTCGAATGATGACCTGCCGTGCGATTCTGTAACCATCTCACCGTGAAAGCTTCGGTGAAGTGGGCGTGGAGTGAGCTGTAATTCGCTAGGGATTAACACTATTAAGTGCTCATTTCACTTATGATTTCACGGTGAGATTTTTACAGAATCGACCGGCCTTTCATTTTGATTTAGATTTTTAGAAGTTGTATAGTCTCACACCTGCTCATTCGTAAATCTTTGACAGTCGTTACGGGTTGTCAGTAGCCCGAAAGTCTGACAACCAGTCTTACCAAGGGGTATCGTATTACCCAGTAACTGGGTTGTGGAGGTCAGATAGGCAGTCGCTCCACGTAAAATACTGGTATTCAGCTGCATCCGGTTAGACTGAAAGCCGACCCCAGTATAGTTGGGAAAAGGCTAGGCAGATGATGATGATAGTCTCACACCCCTACGACACATGGGACTCACACATTACTATCGAAATGTGGGTGTTACACCCCTGTGGCACTTCTTATCAATGCGCGCCGTGTGTACTGAATCTGCTCCAGCTGCTTACCGATAGTTTCTCTAGATGTTGGTCAGAAGTGTTTGCTGTCAAACCTTTTACAAGATACTAGCTGGGGTAGGTACCCGGCTTCGCTCAGAAACATTCCACATTGCAAATGCACAATGCAATGCTCTCGAATACTCTCGAATATTCCCGAACATTCCACAATGCTCTGGAATGTTGTGGAATGCTCTCGAATACTCTCGAATGTTATGGCTGTTCTAAAAATTTCTAGAATGCGAACATTCCAACCCTTATATCTTGAAAAGCATGCCCTTCAGTTAAAAACGGGAACCTTCTTCATGGATAGAGGGTTACCACACCACATAACTTCCTTGATCGTACCGGGACTCATTTCTGACTTTTAGCGGCACGCACATTGTACACTTTATTTTATAATATACAGGTTGAAATTGAAAACATGCGACAAATCGAAATGAGAGATTGTACTCATCATGGTGAACAACTTTTACTATGAGAAAAAACCTGATACCGCGAAAAAAAAATCAGCTGTTCCCTACATTTATGTTCGCATAACTCGTCAAAATGTAGGGAACAGCTGATTTTTTTTTTCGCAATTTCTGGTTTGGTCCTATGGTAAAAGTTGTTCATAATGATGAGTACAATCTCCCATTTCGATTTGTCGTATGTTTTCAATTTCACCCTGTATATCGATTATGTTTATGTTTCAGTTTCGCACAACACATGAGCTCGGAGGCGGGCCGGTCGGTGCGCGGCTCTCCGTTGTACATGGCGCCCGAGATGATCAGCGGACAGTATGACGCTAGGGTTGATCTATGGAGCGTTGGTGAGTCTTCATTATTTATAATTAAACCGATCAAGTGCATTTCGGACTCGTACACTAAGGATTCCCTACCAAAAGGCAAAAAAACGCCGAAAAAAACACGTTTCTTTTATGCACTTATTGACGCAGTTTAATTTTTAACTTCATTTTAGTTTTATTTTTTGTTGTTATAGCGGCAATAACAATACACTCTCTGTGAGCAACACTACAAATTACACAATACACACATACATTATATTATTTACATTTTGACCGCGTAAGTATTACACTTGTCTATGAAAGGGCAGTTTTTTTTTTTATAAACCAGTAATTAACTAGCAACTTGCTTGAACAAAACTCCTGACAGAAGTTCTAGGGTTTAGTCACTTTTCAGAACTTTGGAGGACAATTTCTCCCAATAGGTTGAGATTAGGCAGCAAATAAAAAAATATATGTGTCTGTTATTTTAGACTACTCTCTAACATACTGGATGCTTTTTTTACAGGTTCCAAATTTTTACAGGGTGTTCTACTCATGAATATGAACAACTTTCACTATGGGACCAACTCAGAGATCACGAAAAAAAATTTAGCTGTTTCATGCATTTTGGTAAAATAGGTATTAATAATAATAATAATAATATTCGACAACTTTCACACAACGCCATCTAGTCCCAAACTAAGCAGAGCTTGTGCTATGAGTACTAGACAACTGATAAACATACATATATATTTCTAAATACATACATATTATAGATAAATTACACCCAGACAAAGAACAAATGATCGTGCTCATCACACAACATTTGTCCTAGGTGGGAATCGAACCCACGACCTTAAGCATAGGAGTCAGGGCCACTGACCACTAGACCAACCGGCCTGTATTGAACGTTTATCTTAAACAGCAGATTTTGTTTTCATAATTTCAGTGTTGGTCCCATAGTGAAAGTTGTTCATATTCATGAGTAGAACAGCCTGTAAAAATTTGGACCCTGTAAAAAAAAGCATCCAGTATATCAAAATAAATGAAATCGGAGATGGACAGTTGGGTACCTTTCCGTGTTAGTTACAACCAACCATGTTATCTGTACAGGTGTGATAATGTACGAGTGTCTGTTCGGGCGCGCTCCGTACTCGTCCAGCACATTCAAGGAGCTGGTCGACAAGATACAGCGGCAAGCGCCCATTGAGGTGAGTGCACTATTCACTTTGTTTATGTTAAACAAATATCTGCTTTGTCTATGTGTAAAGTAAGTTGATTTCAGAATAAGCAGAAACGGGCTATTGTTTATTGTACCATCTTTGTGAATTTGCTTAAACCCCGTGTGCGGGTGCAATTCAAAAACTTTTACAATTTGTCATAAAATTAAAGTTTATTTAATTTTCATTTTTATCTGATTTTTTATTATAAAAAATAATGTTGTCCATTGCCGACAAATTGTTATTTTATTTATTTATTTAAATCGAACTCAAATGATTCATATTGTTGTAAGTAACACTTATAAACTATGTTAGTAACATTCTCATTAAAATATAATAATAATATTCCACAACTTTCATACAATGCCATCTAGTCCCAAACTAAGCAGAGCTTGTGCTATGAGTACTAGACAACTGATAAACATACATATACAACGTGTAACGTTAAATGCGCAAAACCTCAGACACTCCAACTGATTTTTAATTCAATTGACCTATTTCAGAGAAAAATAAGTCATTAAAAAATGTGTAAAGGTTTTATGTGCTGTTTTAGTTTTACTGACTATTCTGATCGTTTCTTGCGTCTGCGACGACGCTTTATCGAGGGAGGAGTCGTCACCGGGCCGCTGTGCCGCGCTGACATTGGCTTGCTTGACCTATTAATAAATAGACACGGCAACGTTTTTAATGAAGACTTTTTGAAAAATGTGACCTATATTAAAAAGTGGTTCAATTTATTCTGCTCGTTATTCTAATCAAACTATTTTCAGTTTTTGCGCATTTAACGTTACACGTTGTATATTTCTAAATACATAAATATTATAGATAAATTACACCCAGACAAAGAACAAATGATCGTGCTTATCACACGAATATTTGTCCTGAGTGGGAATCGAACCCACGACATGGCGTATAGTAGTCAGGGCCACTGACCACTAGACCAACAGGTCTGCCAAAATAACTAAAATATTTTTTTCATTAAAATAAAATAATAATTAATTTGCAGTTTGGCAGATTTTATGTAAGTATGTCATTGTTAATTCAAAATAAATACATAATAACAAAATACTGCCTCGTTGGTCCAGTGGTCGCAAGTGCTACCGCTCAGCATGAAGTCCGTAGTTCGGTTTCCAGGTTCGACAAAATATTATTGAGTTTTTCCATCAGGAATTTTTCAGTAGCAGGCCAGAGTGTACAGACTTCATTTTTTTTTCTTTCTTTTCTTTAAAAAAAAAAACGTGGCCCCACACTAGGAATTTCTCCTGTATTGTGGGTGCGTTTACAAACATTTAAACTCAGATACACAAACAGCCAGACCCGGAACAACTACTTGTAGGTCATACAAATATTTGTTCCGTGCGGGAATCGAACCCGCGACACGCAGCGCAGCAGTCAATCGCTAAACCACTGCGCCAACAGTGCCGTCGCCTCCTATTACATGAAACTCAACAGAACTAGAGAGACACCCTGTCAAAGATCCACGAATGACAGCCAAGACCAACGGCTTAACGTGCTTTCCGAGGCACGGAGGGGTCTCGGTATGTGAAGATGGTCGCCCATCCACGGACCAACCGCGGCAAGCGTAGCTTAACCTGATCGATCGACCTGTGCGGCTGTTATTATTTAGCCACGGGGTGTTGATCACAAACTAAACTAAATTTAAGCATCTTTTTCTTTCTATTTAATTAAGAAAAGGACAGGAGATAAAATTTTAGTTTAGTCCTGTCAAATTAATCAGCGCCTGACGTAATTTTAGTAGGCAAGTTTTTAATCACGTCTAAACTTCCTTATTTTCTTTCTCCCCAGATCCCCCCCAACTCATCAATATCCCCCGGTTGTCGCGAGCTGCTCCTGCGACTGCTCCAACACGACCCCAACAACAGGATAACGTACGACGACTTCTTCAACAACGACTACCTTGACCTACAGCACATGCCTTCCAAAGAGAACTATGAGAAGGTAGGTTTGATAAATAGGAAACTTGAAAAAAGAATTAGGGATGTCTAATAAACCCGTATTGCTCGAATTTATACAAGGTGCAGTTTTGCATCCTCGTCAAATTTCAGGAGGCTGTTAGGAAAGACATAAATAGTCAAATTAAATTACGATACCTGTTCAATAATGAATACATACTTGTTTTTTAGTTATTTAAGTTTGACAGTATTTCAGAATAAACCACTTTCAAAGAACAGAATCGCCCCATTCGCCCCGTTTGCTTATTAGTGTCGCTGTGTGCGTGCATGTCGATGACCGGCAGTGCTACCCCTTGTCTTTGTAAAATTTTACCATTGTTTTAAAATTGCGTTTGGGCATTCCCCCGGGCCTTTTTATGGTCGCCAGCTGATGAGGACTAGCACTGTCTGTTAAGATTAGAAATTGGATGATTTACTGGTTTTACTTTTATTGTTTTCTTCCTGTCCGGTTTTAGAGAATTTATGTGTTCGTTAGTGGCCGGTTTCAAAATAAATAGGTAATAATAAAAACCTGTAAGAGGAGGTACGTAGTTATCAGCTGATTAATAAAGTGTTAGTTTTGCATTAAGTATACAATTTATTTTATTGTGGATAAATAAACGAACAGTAAACAATGAAATTGTAAATCTTAGATCTTACTAATAAAAACGGCGCCCTCGGCGCGCGGTGTTTTCGCGCAGTTAGTCAATTGAAAGTCATTAATTATCTGTGCATGAAATTAGTTGATTTGAAATTTTCCTTCCTATTTAACGGGCCTTAGGACCGCCAAAAATACTTCACTTCGTGTACATATCTACTAAATCTAAAATGGTTTTTACTTTCAAAAATGGAAAGCTTCGCTAATTAAGCATGGGTTAAGGTTTAAGAGCTAATTTTGTTTAGGAGTGGTGTGAGCGGGAATTTTAGGTATTTTTGGCGTAGTTAAAAATTTTAAATCAACTTATTTTCATCAACTAACTACGTATTTACAAATTATTGTCTATGTACTAATAAATAAATTACCTAAGCTAGCCGGAAGTATTGTTCGAAATGTCCACCTTCACGTTCTAGACACAGTCTAGCGCGACGTTGCTGGTTTTCCTTCAGCTTTCGCAACACAAACACATTCGTTTTTACAGTGTCGAAAGTACTAACCACTTTTTCCCTTCATTCTCTAACACTTGTTAATTTCGTCTGTGTACACTAGTTTTTTAATGTCTCACCACAAATAAAAGTACGGGTCGTTAAGTCCGGAGAACGGGGAGGCCAGGCCACAGGTCCAGGAATGGGTGTTGATGTTCCCTCTTCAATAGACGACATGCTTTGTAGTGGTGCACTCCAAACTGCTGACCAGCATCTCGCGTGCTCGCCCGTGGTTCTCGCTGCAAGGCGACAGGCAGACCAACGCTGCCGCGAACTTGAGCGTGCCCAAGGGACGTCTAAGTGGCGTTAATCCCGCAGTCTCTGAGTAGCAGCGAGCATGACGTTTTGGGACGGTGGTGGCCGATTGGGAAACATTTCTGCGAACATCTGCACAGCTCGACGAAGGCTGTCTCCACTTATTGCGTATAAGAAAGACGTGCTCACGACGGCGACATCAATCACACTAGTTGGTGTCTGGACGTGGCCGGGTGGGGTTAGGGAGGTAGTAGGGTTGTGGTGCGTGCGCGCAGGGGTAGGTAAAATTATGGTATTGTTTCTACGGCCGTGTTTTTATGTGTGTGTGTGTGTGTGTGTGAAAGGGCAGTTGCAGTGCGGTATCACACGGGCCGCGTTTTAACATGCGTGTCCCACACATGCCGATTTCCGAAAATTAGAAAAATACAAAAAAAATACCTGCTCATTTTATTATTGATTCGTGTCGAGAATCATTAGCATAGTTACCTCCTTGAATTTGACGAGGATGCAAAGCAACACATTGTATAACACAGATTTCTCCCAAATGGATATACGTATTTAACTGCAACAAACCTACATTCAAAAATCAAATAGTAAAAACCACAAACGAAGGCAAATTAATAAATAACTAATCTCTTATTAATTATTCAAACTTTTTTTTTTCTCTATAATACGTGTCCTAGTTATACAGGGAAACCTATTATTAGCCATGCAATACTGTAATATACATACTACGAGTATTTGTGTCGCTGTTGGGTGCCTAAATAAAGAAAAATAAAAATAAACATTTAGAGACTTGTAACAAACAATTAGGGGCGCTGTAAAAACAATTAGGGACGTGTAGCAAACAATTCGGAGCTGGCTAGCTGAAGAATTAGGGAGTTTTAACAAACAATTAGGGTGACAAGTCAAACAAAAGCTATGTCCACAACAACTGGATATCTTACGACGACATCTTCACCAACGATTACCCCCAACGTGCCTTCTAAGGAGAACTATGAGAAGGTATGTGAACATCACGCCTGTACTCCCTGTTGGGGGCTAGTGATGTAGTAGGAGACCCACATTTCACCAGTCATGTTTAAGTCCCATGTAATAGGGGCGAGCCTTTTAAAATTTCCCTTCACAAATCCAAACTCCCGAGCTACTATTGAGAAAATCTTGATGGGAAAACCCTATAGGTAAAATTTGGTCAGACTGGGATACTATGTAATAATTAAACCCAGTCATGTTGAAACATACCAACCCACATACAATTTTTTTATAAGTTAAATCTCTACATAACATCATTAAATATTATGTTTTGAATGTTTATTGGGCTGTTTTTGCCTGTTCCACATTTGTAATCTATACTTTATATGTTATAAATTATTCTAAAATATTTAAAACAGTCTGTAGGATAGCCAAGTCACGTTATTTGAGTTCAAAAATTAAAAATAGTAGTAACATTATTAAAATGACTTGGAATGTCATTAATAGCGAAACAGGAAGGTCATGCAACCGAAGTAGTGACTACAGCCTTGCTATTGATGACAATGTAATTAGATCAGATTCTCAAGTCGCCGCGGCCTTTGAAAATTTCTTTTCAGAGATTCCTGTGTCAACTACTAAATCTCTAAGCTCATCACCCACTACTGCAGAGTCTATACTTAAAGAAAACGTTCCAGTTTGTGATTCTGAATTTCACTTCGAATATGTCACCTGTACAGATGTAATTAAAACTTTTCACATGTTAAATGTTAAAAAGACTGCAGATCTATGGGGTAATTCTGTGGATGTTGCTAAGTCAATTATAAACATTGTAGCACCTACTTTAGCTGTTATATTTAATAATTGTATTGATTGTGGTGAGTTTCCTGATCTTATGAAACATAGTAAAATCATACCATTGTTTAAATCGGGTAGTACATCAGACCCTACTAATTATAGACCTATTTCAGTACTACCTACCTTTAGTAAAATTTTTGAAAAACTTATTTTAAACCAAATGCAAAGATTTTTTAACAAAAATAAATTACTGCATAACAAACAGTTCGGGTTTACAAGGGGTCGTTCAACTACTGATGCCGGAGTTGAACTTTTAGGACATATTTATAATGCATGGGAGGACAAATGTGATGCTTTGGGCATCTTTTGCGATTTGTCCAAGGCATTCGATTGTGTTCTTCATGAAACCTTAATCAGGAAACTTCACTACTACGGAATTCGGAACGCCTCTCTGGATCTTCTTACTTCTTACTTAAGTGATAGGATTCAGAGAGTTGATGTTAACCGAAAATGGTCACCCGGATCTGTAGTAAAAATGGGGGTCCCCCAGGGCTCAATTCTTGGCCCATTTTTATTTCTTATTTATATAAATGACTTGCCTTACCTCATAAGGGATGAACATGATATAGTGTTGTTTGCAGATGACACTTCACTTTTATTTAAACTCAAACGTCAGCAGCTGGTTACTGACAATATAAATAGTGCCCTCGCAAAAGTAGTTAACTGGTTTAATGTTAATAACCTACTTCTCAACGGAAAAAAAACGAAATGTATTAAGTTTACGATACCAAATGTTAGACAAGTAGAAACTAGTGTTCTCATAAAGGGTGAAGAGTTAAAACCCGAAAATACCACAGTATTCTTAGGCATAACTTTGGATGCCAAGCTTCAATGGGGCCCCCATATAGATAAATTGTCAAAAAAGCTTAGCTCTGCAGCATACGCCGTTAGGAAAATTCGTGACTTAACTGATTTAGAGACAGCCCGTTTAGTTTACTTTAGTTATTTTCATAGTGTGATGTCATACGGTATTCTGTTGTGGGGAAATGCCGCCGATATTCAGACAATTTTTATTTTACAAAGAAGGGCAATTCGTTCCATTTATAAATTAAGTCCCAGACACTCCCTCAGAGACAAATTTAAAGAGATTAATATAATGACTGTGCCTTCTCAGTACATTTATGATAATCTTTTGTATGCACATAAAAATATTAATCTGTTTAAAAAATACAGTGATATCCATAATATAAATACTAGGAACAAACACAAATATGTTGTTCCTACAACAAGGCTCAAGAAAATAGGTGGCTAGTTTAGATGCCAATGTATACGTTTTTACAATAAACTTCCTAGCCACATTCAAGAACTAAGCATTAATAAATTCAAATCTTATATTAAGCTAAAACTATGCCAGAAAGCCTATTATACTGTAAAAGACTATATTGAGGACAAAAAAGCTTGGGATTGAGCTGCTCCAATAGGTCTAGACAGTGAATGTTGTTTATTTTTTATTTTGCTGATTTACACTTTTGTTTTTTTTTTCTTTCTAAATATCTATTTATATACAGAATGACATGAACATTTACTGTTTAAAGTCTTATATTATTTTAATTATTGTGAATGTGAGGACTATGTGGATCATATATACTATTGTTTCCGTTTTAATCATGGTCTGGCAGTTTGAGTGGTGTATGCGGTCTACACAAATGTCCTGTCCTTGGTATTGCTCGTCGAATCGTTGAGCTCCTTAAGTTCTGAGTTGAGCTGCACGGTTACTGACGAATGCGTGCACTGACTGCACAGGTCCACTCAGTGTGGTTCTTTCCTCAAAAGACCACTTCAGACACCAATCTACATGGTCCTCAAAGATCAAAGATTATATCCGGATTTTTATATACACATTGACATTGATGAATTTTATATAAACAATGACATGGATATTTACTTTGTAAAGTATCTTATTTTTTATTATTATTACTGTGAGTGTGAAGACTATGTGGGTCATTTCTTTTTTTCGGTTTTCCTTCTTAGTTAGTTTTAATCATGATCTGGCAGTTTGAGTCATTTATGCGGCCTACCCAAATGTCCTTTCATTGGTATTGTTCGTCGAATCGTAAGGCTCCTCAAGTTCTGAGTTGAGCTGCACGATTTTTGACAAATGCGTGCACTGACTGGACAGGTCCGCTCAATCTGTGTGGTTCTTTACTCAAAAGACCATTTCAGACACCAATCTACATGGTCTTCACATGATCTGACCAAGATTATGTCTGGACTTTAAAAGAGACTGTGACCTCTGAGTTTGTTTCGGCCTTTCTTCTCAGAGTAGTCAGATAGGAAACGCCGACCTCATCTAGTTTAAAAAATATGATTGACATGTAAAAGTGTTTGTACAAACCTACTTACAGAAAATAAATCATTTATCATTTACTACTAATAATAAAGCTGAAGAGATTATTTGTTTGTTTGATAATCTCTGGAACTACCAGCTGGATTTGAAAATAGTAGATTATTAACCAAGGGGATAAAGCAGTGTCTTCTGTCGCGGGTGACGATTTAAATCGCGAGCGTAATGAAGGACTTGAGGTTTACTCCCGAGCGTAGCGAGGGTGTTAAAAACTGAAATCACGAGCGAAGCGAGGAATTTAAGACGAGTCCTGAGTGTAGCGAGGGATTTAAGTTCACCCAAGACTAAGACAGCTTTATCACCGAGGAAAATACTCTACTTTTCGTACCATTTGCGAAAAAATTAACACAATAATAATACGAGATAAGCATTTATTAAAAATAATGACAATTAAAAATAAATTAAAATAAACTTAACGTTTATGTATTTGAAGAAAACAAAAACGCGGCAAATTCCTAGACTAATATTTTTTTGTCGGAAAAGCAAAGGCATCAAGCTCATACGGCCTCGTCGGTTTTCGTAATTTTATTTAATAATCATAACTGCATAATAAATGCGTATTCCTTTTTCAAAAAGATGTATAATGCTTTATATACAAACTCAATGGTGTAAACACAGATGTAGTTCAGTATAAATTTCGGTAAGTATTCCAAATTTAAATCACATTCTCCCCCTAGAGGATGAATGAAATTCAGTACAATTTTCTTTCCCTGTTTTTAACAGATTAAAAATGACTATTGTTATGTTCGCTTTTTGTGGCATAGAAAGTCACTTTTTTGAGCAAGTGGTACGAAAAATTATTTATGCATTTGATTGCCCAGATTGATATTGAGATAGCCCATTTGAGGGAGGCTGTGGGCTTTGGAGCCGACCAAAATAAAAAAGTCAGAAAGAACGATAATCGAAAACGAAGTAATCGCGCGGGCGGGCGATGCGATGCGATGTGGTGGCTCGGGGGAATAAGAAACACGCGGACGCATTCGCGAAATATTAATCTGGGTCGAATAATTTTATTTTCTTTCTTTTTTGCTAAAAGTAAGATAATTTTGAAGTAATTAAATTAATGCCATGCTAGCTGAGGGACTTGTGGCTAAGTAATAACAGCCGCACGGGTCGATCGATCAGGCTAAACTACGCTTGCCGCGGTTGGTCCGTGGATGGGCGACCATCTAAACATACCAAGACCCCTCCGTGTCTCGGAAAGCACGTTAAGCCGTTGGTCCCGGCTGTCATTCGTAGATCTTTGACAGTCGTTACGGGTCGTCAGAAGCCCGAAATTCTGACGACCAGTTTTACTAAGGGGTATCGTATTACCCAGTAACTGGGTTGTAGAGTTCAGATAGGCAGTCGCTCCATGTAAAATACTGGTATTCAGCTGCATCCGGTTAGACTGGAAGCCGACCCCAACATAGTTGGGAAAAGGCTAGGCAGATGATGAGAGATAGCTGTTGCCCGGGATTTCGTATGACGTAAATTATTACTGATTAAATAATAAATTTCAATACATTTATTTACAGGCGGTGACTCTAATCAAGAAAGCCATAGAATTAGATTCAGCTGGGAATTTAGAAGAGGCGTTTACATCTTATAGAGACAGTTTGCTGTATCTAGTGCCGTGTGTGGGCTGTGAGACAGACTCGCTGCGGCGAGCGGCACTGGCGGCCAAGCTGAGCAGGTGAGGCATAGAAATGGATGGGTGACCGTGACGTCACATGATATAGTTTACTGTACCTAGTGCCGTGTGTGGGCTGTGAGACAGACTCGCTGCGGCGAGCGGCACTGGCGGCCAAGCTGAGCAGGTGAGGCATAGAAATGGATGGGTGACCGTGACGTCACATCATATAGTTTACTGTACCTTAGTGCCGTGTGTGGGCTGTGAGACAGACTCGCTGCGGCGAGCGGCACTGGCGGCCAAGCTGAGCAGGTGAGGCATAGAAATGGATGGGAGACCGTGACGTCACATCATATAGGCTACTGTACCTAATGCCGTGTGTGGGCTGTGAGACAGACTCTCTGCGACGAGTGGCACTGGCGGCCAAGCTGAGCAGGTGAGGCGTAGAAATGGATGGGTGACCGTGACGTCACATCATATAAAGGGTTTTTCAATAAGGGCGGGTAGATGTTGAAATGAAATAAAACAAGCTGTGTGTGAGGTATTAACAAAATTCTTTTTTTATTTGAGAGGCCCACATGTGCCATTAAGTGTGGAATATGACAACGTTCAAATACCCGCCTCGGCTTCTTACAATGGCACGGATCCGAGTGGTCCAATTTTCAATTACTCTTTTGTATAAATCCGTGTTTAAGTGCCATGTAGGGTCGAGCGTACTGCCTTCAACCGGGCGTTAATCCAGCCGCCAGGCTGCTACTGAGTTATCTCTAATGGAAAAACCCAATAACACTGTTCCTGACGTGGGGATCGAACCCAGGACCTCATGCTAAGCACTAGACCAACGAGGCACTCAATATTATAATCACAATTGGGTAGTTTCATGATATTGAATACTATATATTCTAGTAGATAATATATCCACACATGTAATACAATAATAGAATTCGAAATCAAATTTGAAATCGGTCGAAAAATAAAAAACTTATAACTTATAGAAACTTTTTGTCTATCTCTTTCTCGATGTAATTTATATGGCGATACTGAACTATGACGTCACAATTCAGTATTTCCCTCTCTGTCTAATTGAGAGTTTGAACGCTCATATCTTTTCAATTTTTAAAAATATTAAAAAGCTGTTTATACCAAGCTATTAGTGAAGTAAAAAAGCTTCAATTTAAATAATAAAAAAAAATTAGTCAACTCGCGGATTTAAGCGATAAGAAAGCCGAGTGTGTAACGATCAATGCACACGCGTTTCATACGACGTTTTTCAACACACTTGCGAGGAACAGACTTGTATTGTTATTAACTTTTGTGGAAAATGGCGCGCTGGTTTTGTTTTTCCGCGCGCGGCGCTAGCGATGCGCGCGGCAAAATAAAGGCACGGACAAAACCGCTAAACAGCCTGTATGAAAAGTATAATAAACACAAAATAATGTTTAGACTGATCGTAGTGTTGTCGTATGTATGGAATTAGAAAGTACTATAGGCATAAATAAATATACATTAGTTCAGTGAGAATCCGCAATAATAGAACGCCAGTCAGGGTCTTTTCCGTTTGGTTCCGGGAGGTCAGGAGGTAAATAAATTTTAGTTCATTTTGGGATCAAGGACAATACAAACTATTTAAAAAAAAAAGTGAAATATGGTCCGCGGATTCCTTTTGGCATGAAGTTTCTTTGATGAGATTAAAAAACCCCCATATCCGACTAGTAAATACTTATCTGTGGCGTTACCGCACTAGTGCGGTAACATAAAGTAAAAATCACGCGTGTTTAATACACTGCATTATAGACCTAAAAGCGATTCATTAAGAGCCACTTTACGAGCAAGTGCGTTGAAATATAATTTTGTGAAAAAGTTGGCTGGGGTAGACTGGATGCGGAAGGCGGAGGACAGGGTGTTGTGGCGCAGCCTGGGAGAGGCCTATGTCCTGAGTTGATTGACTGATAATATTTTGTACTTGTTTATAATTTTTTTGAAGCCATCTAACAACAAACCCTCTCTTCTCAGATACATGGAACGTGCTGAAGAACTCAAGGTCTACCTGAAGACGGGCAGCTGGTCCCGAGAGCTGCCCAGCAGTAACGCAGCGTCCTGCCACGTCAACACAGCCGCGAACAGCTGCAACTATAACAATGGTAAGCCATGATCTGCCTCTTTCCATCCCTGATGACGTCACTACCCTCTTCCAGGCGCCGTATTATGACGGTTGAATGCCATCATGATTCTAATGAATACTTATTTCTCAAATATACACGGAGAGAAAAATCTTAGAAAAATTACTGTGCTGTCTCATAATCTGAGTGCGTTTGAGTGGTGATGGAAAAATTACCGTGCTAGCACAGTAAAAATTCTTATGCTGTACAGTAAAATTTATTGGACAAATAGTGAATTTTTCCCCAATGTCACTCAGAAAATTTTCTGTAGATGTCACTTGCACTCACATTACAGTGAATGACGTGACGAGCACAGTATTTTTTTCTAAGAATTTTCTCTCCGTGTAGAAGCAACAAGAACAATGGACCCAGGACTTTGTAATATATTGATTCAAAAGAGTGTCCTTGGATTTTCTTGCCCGTTCTTCTCCATAGAGATCTGTGTTTTGGAATGGGCAATTAAAAGCTTCAACTTTCTGACTGACTGACAGACTTAGACAATTTAAAAGTGCCTGGAAATGGTTTAGTTGAAATAAATGCTTTGAGTTTGAGCAAAGTATTCAGGATACAAATAATGTAGGATGATATAATTGGTCAATTGAACATTGACTAATTATGTTATCTTACATTATTTCAATGTTTCAATGTTAAGTCGATGAGGGTATTCTCTAAACTACCGAGATTTTAGCTAGAGTTGTTGTTCTTTTGTTGTTTTTGTTTTCTTTTATTATTGTTGTTGTTTTTTTTTTTTAGTAACGTGAATGTTGTGTTTTTTCTTCCCTTTTGTTGTGAATGCTGTGCACGTCTGTAATTGACGTAAACACTAGTCTATGTCTCTCTGTTTGTAAATGTTTGTTTGTGTTGTTGATGTGCCTTAATAAATAAATAAAAATAAAATAAATAAAAAAATAAAAATAAAGCGCGGTAAGAAGCATTTTTTTAAGAACGATAGGGTCATAATCTGCCTGCCTTTTTCCAACTACGTTGGGGTCGGCTTCTGGTCTAACCGGATGCAGCTGAATATCAGTATTTTGCATGGAGCGACTGCCTCAACTTTAGCACCATTGCCCTACAATATCAGACCATATCGCAGGGTGAAAGCAACGTAACCATGATAAGCTGCTAGGGTGCGGTCATGTTTGCAACTTTACCCAACATCCTAAGAGCATAAGAAAACTTTCTAAGTTTCCCACACACATTGTTAATTTTCGTCCTCCAAGATAGGTCGTTATCAATATATACGCCAAGAAATTTTGTTACAAGAAAAATTGTCAAATTATAATAGTATCAATCACGTCAGTGTGAATCTTTTTAACCTTTTGAACGCCATTGTCACATATATGTGACAAACGAAATCTTACCCTCAACGCCAACGTCACAAATATATGACAAAATACACGTCGCACCATATTATGAAATAAACAATTTCATCATTAGTTTCGTGTGTTTTTATTTATATCATTTAAAAGTTTAAGGTTCCGTCTATATTGTATTGCATGAAACTAATATAAATAAACCACCAATATCGAGAAATTTGTTGTTTTAAAAGTAGATGTTAAACGCGTATAAAAGGAGTGCCTCACACGCCGTAGTCTGCTATATGTGACAGCTAGTGTTGTGACGTATGATTGTAAAATCAATAAAAACTTAAGATGAATATGAAATTTTAGTCCAGAGTATATTATTTGTGTATAAGTTGGTATCAGGAGAAATAAAACGTATTATATTAGATAAGAATACTTATTATTAGGTTGTCTCATAAATTATTGCCAGTTAAAAGACAAATTATTATTAATATTTTTTATTGATAAAAAATACATTTAATCAATTATATAGTCTCCCTCGTTATCAACAACAGTCAGCCATCTACTGGGTAAAATTTGAATACCCTTCTCCCAAAATGAGGCAGGCTGGGACTGGAAAAAATTTTCAAGTTCAATAATACTTCCAGAATTTTCGATTTTTTTTCCTAGTAAATGAAATTTAAGAGCTCGAAATAAATGAAAGTCTGAAGGCGCAAGATCCGGGCTATACGGTGGTCGTGGAACAGTCAGCCATCCTAGCTCCTCCAGCTGTTTATGTGTTAACTTGGCGCAATGAGGTCGTGCGTTGTCATGCAAAAGTTGGACTCCAAGTCGTTTTGGCCGCTTAATTTTTAACATCTCTGCTAGTTTGCGAAGCTGCGGCGTATATAGATTGGCGTTAATAGTCTGATGAGATTCGAGGAGTTCCCAGAAAATC
>OX451414.1:343489-422912 GCA_949629135.1 Eremobia ochroleuca | reverse complement strand
GGAAAAAATAAAACAATTGCATTTCTTGAATGAAAAATATTTTTTTAATAATAAGTTACTTTACTTTATTAGTTGCTTTCCTTTTAAGGGGAGTATGTCTTAGTGATATAGAATCATATGCATAATTAATTATTGAAAAAGAGCCGTTATTGCCATCTCTACACATAATCCCACAAAAAGAAAGTAGCTAATAAAAATCTGCCTTATACGTATATCATTACATCATCATCTGCCTAGCCTTTTCCCAACTATGTTGGGGTCGGCTTCCAGTCTAACCGGATGCAGCTGAATACCAGTATTTTACATGGAGCGACTGCCTATCTGACCTCCACAACCCAGTTACTGGGTAATACGATACCCCTTGGTAAGACTGGTTGTCAGACTTTCGGGCTTCTGACTCTACCCGTAACGACTGTCAAAGATCTACGAATGACAGCCGGGACCAACGGCTTAACGTGCTTTCCGAGGCACGGAGGGGTCTCGGTATGTAAAGATGGTCACCCATCCACAGACCAACCGCTGTAAGCGTAGCTTAACCTGGTCGATCGACCTGTGCGGCTGTTATTATTTAGCCACGGGCCCCTCGTATATCATTACATATAGGTAATAAATACAAGGTGTATCTTAAATAACGCACAACCTCTTAAGGGGTCATTTTACTCATCATTATGAACAACTTTTACTATGGGACCAAACCTGAAATCGCGAAAAAAAAATCAGCTGTTCCCTACATTTATGTTCGCATAACTCGTCAAAATGTAGGGAACAGCTGATTTTTTTTCGCGATTTCCGGTTTGGTCCCATAGTAAAAGTTGTTCATAATGATGAGTACAATGACCCCTTAAGAGGTTGTGCGTTATTTAAGTTACACCTTGTATAAGGTGATTATTTAATAACAATATTTCTTTTCAACATTTCGTTACAATCTGGTCGGTCGTTTAGTTAATTCAGTAGTTATTCTGTAATTTTCTATTCAGTAGTTTGTCTTTAACCAGGAAAAACATCTACTTTGTTACGATTTTATTATAATATATGTCTAGTATAATTTATTATTACGAATTTAAGTAAATAGATATAGGATTAGATCAATCCGTAGATATTAACTTGGGTTTATGGTGTCTGTACAATGTTAACATAACACAATTATTATAATTTATCTGCCTAATAAACTACGTAAATGAATAAGTGTATAGCTATTAATTTATTATAAAATCTTACCTTATATCTGTTATCAGCTTCTCACTATCACTCACTCAATATACCTACTACATAATTATGTTAAGCTTCACTGTTACACTATAACATTAATAACACACTTTGTCAATATTATTATTACAGAGAATTGGCGATGCATAGCAAAACAACAGCGCATACGCACATTGTCTGCACATTTGTTTGTGACTGGGAATAAAACAAAATCAGGTTCAAGTTCAACAGCAAACGAATACGCGCGGGCCGCGGCTAATGAAAACATATTGCCCTCTCTTTTCTTCAAGGATCGAAGTACCGTTTCAAGCGGGAAGCCGCCTATCGCTCGTTGCGCGCAGCGCGTTGTCTATTTTTTCACACTAGAATATTTTTGATAAATTCATAACTACAATACTTAGACTATTTAACCAAAGGACTAGCCTTAAGCGTACCGATTCGCTTCGAACAAAATAATTCTGCATATTTTGGTGGGGTGCGGGGGAACACGCTCACATACATAAGTCACTACCAGTACAACGGCTTACATGAATTAAAAAATCGATTCAAGAAGTAGTTTTTTTTTTAAGTTATTAGATTGTTTGATCCACTAAAGTTGCAAAGGGGAACGCTCGTGCATGCCTAGTCCATTGGTTAAATAGTGTAATAAGCTACAATATGATAAATATTTACCTAAACACTTACATGTGGTAATTATTTAACTTCCCTAAGGGGTCTATAGTTAGAATCCTGATCCGTGAAATCTTCAATAGAAATTAGCTGTATGAATTTTATTTGTCTTAAATAATATATCTAGATTATATCTCAAGTCTCAAGCGCATACTTAAATAAAGTACCTACGTAAATAGTACCTACTTTATGTCATAGTCAAATACATTTAAAAAAGTAGGTGTACAAAAATAAATGACCTATAAATTATATCGAAACAACAATTGTGTTATCACCTATACCAATTCAATACCGGTATTATACTGTAAATTTTGGGATGTTACCTAAATATATTGCACGGCCGCTTTTTTGCAGCCATCGGAACTTGGTCGGGTTATGTAGGTTTTCGATGCTTCGTCAGTATTATAATTGTTTTTCTTTAATTACTGAATTTAATGACATGAAATTTTGCATGTGAATAGTTGAATGAATACACTAATTATTAGCATACATTTTACCATGCAATTCCTTTAGAACGTCGTGATATTTGACTGCTTTGTAAACAGTGATCTATTCATGGTAAATTGTCCTATAACTCTTTAATTACTAACGGAACATCATTGATACTTGGCAACATGTTGCAGACACTTACAAGGTTTGTATAAACGTGAAAATCTAGACCCCAAAGTGCATACTTTAAGAACTAAGACCTAATAAGCGTATTTTACGTTTATATTTTTATCTTTTAAGCCCTAGGATTTTTTCTAAATCTGTTTTTTAAACAAATATAAACAAATTCAAAACAACGTATGTAAAAATCTACAGCTCTCTATGTAAGCGCTTTATATGAAAACTAGCTAATGGCCAAACGTTCTCGCAGCGGAAACTTGAATTTCTCCGAAGTTTATGCATGCACTAATTTTATTCATACATACACAATTACACACAAATACACACTAATTTTTGGACACATCTCTTTTCTTCTAAAGTCTATGGATTAAAAAAAGTTCCGCCAGGACAACGTTCGCCCAGCGGAATCAGTTTTTGGTGAATTTCTCCACAATGGCTGCGTGCACAAATTTTTTTTTACCATACACAATTATACGACGTCATACACTAAATATCTGCATAATTAAAATCTTTAAATTCAACAACATTCCGCTGCGCGAACGCACACTACAATCTCTCATTTCGATTTGTCGCATGTTTTCAATTTCAACCTGTATAATGTTCTCACTGCTGGGACACAGGGAGTGGGTCGTAACGAGTCATCCATAAAGGGGATTGATGATTTTTATATGGAGCCCTACTGTTGCGCCATTTTGATTTTTTTTTTCAAAATGGCGGCCACGCTTGTGACCTATATAAATCGATAGCTGACATCAATGCAGACAGAAAACATAATAAGACCAAACCCCATAAAGTGTCACGTTTTCGTACACGCCATCGTGTGCACCAACATTAAAACTATTTTGTTCGACGTAAAACCGTATCGCACCGCTGCCACCTTCCGCCAAACCTCCGTCTACTCGACGCCAGAGGGTGCCACGCGTTGTTGTCGACTCCTCGCCAATAGATGGCATTAACACACGTCTTTGGCAAATGCTGCTATACCAGAAATTACAGATGCGTTGACATCACAAAAAGCTTTACTGCTACTAACTAATAACCCTCTTATTTTATAACATTCAAGATGATTCCTTCGAATTTTATGTAATTTAGAAAAATATTTATTTTTTTGCAGACGGCAGAAACAACACAAGAAAAGCTAAAATTAGATACACCAGAAAATAATGAAGGTTGTCGAATCACATGAGATTAATATTAATGATTATATTATTAATAACTAGCGACCCGCCCCGGCTTCGCACGGGTGCAATGGAGAAATACTGATAATTTTAGAGCCATTATTTCTCGTAAAAAGTATAGGATAAAAAATGGTTACTGTGGGTTATCCTTAAGAGATAGACATATACCATCGCGGACTTTTTTGTAGACCTTTTTAAGGTGTAAAATACTGTAGTACATTATTTTGATCTATCTCGACGGGTTCAGCCAGCGTTTGCAATGTAAGCGCAAAAAAATGTGTTTATTTACGACATTACATTAGAAACCTCTAAAATTACCAGTGTTTCTCTACTATGTTATGCATGTATTATACATATAAACCTTCCTCTTGAATCACTCTATCTATTAAAAAAAACTGCATCAAAATCCGTTGCGGAGTTTTAAAGATCTAAGCATATACAGGGTGTAACGGAAAGGGGGTATCAACCCTGAAGGAGGTGAATGTGCTCATGAAACTCAACAACTTTCCCCAAAGAACATAGGTCGAAATATGAAAAAAAAATTTGGCCCTCCCATAGTAAATCAATCAGCTGGTAGTCAGTTTTGTAAGGGAGGGCCAAATTTTTTTTTCATATTTCGACTTATGTTCTTTGGGGAAAGTTGTTGAGTTTCATGAGCACATTCACCTCCTTCAGGGTTGATACCCCCTTTCCGTTACACCCTGTATAGGGACAGACAGACAGGGAAGCGACTTTGTTTTATACTATGTAGTGATAAAAGACGGCATAATAATAGGTTAATACCAGTTTGTAACTGAGACCTCTTTTCATACACAGAAGGCATGAGCTTTGATCACCACGCTTATTCTATGTGTTCTTTTGTATTTAGGTACGTACACACAGCACAGCAAAATTATACAACGTGTAACGTTAATAAAATAGTTTGATCAGAATAACGAGCAGAATTAATTGAACCACTTTTTAATATAGGTCACATTTTTTTTAAAATATTCATTAAAAACGTTGCCGTGTCTATTTATTAATAGGTCAAGCAAGCCAATGTCAGCGCGGCGCAGCGGCCCGGTGACGACTCCTCCCTCGGTAAAGCGTCGTCGCAGTCGCAAGAAACGATCAGAATGGCCAGTAAAACTAAAACAGCACATAAAACCTTTACAATTTTTTTAATGACTTATTTTCCCTCTGAAATATGTCAATTGAATTAAAAATCAGTTGGGTGTCTGAGGTTTTGCGCATTTAACGTTACACGTTGTAGACCGCGTCTACACCACTAGTTTCTATTTCAGACAGGCCTGTTGGTCTAGTGGTCAGTGGCCCTGACTGCTATGCGCAAGGTCGTTGGTTCGATTCCCACCCAGGACAAATGCTATGAGTACTAGACGACTGATAAATATATATATGTATGTTTATCAGTCGTCTAGTACTCATAGCACAAGCTCTGCTTAGTTTGGGACTAGATGGCATTGTGTGAAAGTTGTGGAATATTATTATCATTATTTATGTGCTTGAAGTATTAAATAAATACATAATAACAGATATACAGTCGTGGCAGTGACACGAAGAAGAATGTATGGAACAGCTGATTTTTTTTCGCGATTACAGCGTTGGTTTCCAAATAAAAGTTTTTTATTGACTAAGGGGAAGTGCCAAATTCAAATTTTCTTAAGTTTTTTGCAATTTGCACGTCAGAGACAGGTTGTATGTTGATCTAAATATGATTCACGACCGTAACAAGTACGTATTTACAGAATTGTAATCATTAAAATCATCCATACAAGTCTTATAAGTTCATAATACCCAATTGAATTACTGAAATAATCATTCAATTAAATTTTTTTTTTCGCGGGTTACTTTGTCGCTTCCCCCTTCAGAAAAACTAAGTTTGCATAATATGAGTGTCCATGGAGTTTCTTTCTTCGCCATAGGTACCTACTCCGCTTTGGAATGGGCAACTAGCTTCATCTTTCGGACTGACTGACTCCTTGACGATTTTAAAGTACTATTCAATTGAAATAAATGCTTAAATGAATGCTGCTACAAATTTGATCAACTGTTAATAGGAATAATAATGTTACCAGTGCGGGCAAAATCAAAAGTCACTTATTCAAATTAGGCTGAGAATCAGCATTTTTTGAACGTCAAAATTACAAAAGACAGTCCCCCTAAACGCCCGCCCTTCACCACTTCCTAGTGCTTTCGCTGGGAAGAAGTGGCGCAACAAACTCCCCAGCAGCACAGCTGTCTGTTAACTGCGTAACACACTATCAGTAGCAATGGGTTTCATTTTGACAGTTCAACAACATTCATTGCGTTATTTATTTAGTTGACCAGATAATTTTTTCGAACATATTATGAAGCAATGGATTAGTATTTACTGTCAATCAATTGAAAATGTTGTGATTGAGTGCGTTACGCAATTAGGGTGCAGTTTTAATAGAAGATACTTTGTTTTGCTATTAAAACAGTCTTATTACACAAGGACTTCTGATTTTAGCCCAAGCTTCTAGCCAGTTATAGTTTTTAATATGTATGCTGAAATAGTCGAGCTTTTTCAGCATAAAAGTCAAGTTAGAATTCATTTTGTAATAAATTAATAAAAATGTTGTGTTTTAATATTTTACTTTGGGTTTTAAAAAAACCTCTCTATTGTTTTTATTCAAAAGACATTAGTGCAGATTCTGTTGTTCACAAACTAAACTAAATTTAAGTTCAGTGCATCTTTTTCTTTTTATTTCATTACGAAAAGGACAGAAGATAAATATTAGTTTAGTCCTGTCAAATTAAGATACTCCATAGACAAGTTTAGACGTGGTTAAAAAATGGCTACTAATAATACGTCAATTTACGTCAGGCGCTGACTACTATTTATCTTCTTAATGAAATAGAAAGAAAAAGATTCACTGAACTTAAATTTAGATTACTTTGTGATCAAGAGAATTGGCGCCATTATTTAGTATTATGATAACGCTTCAAAAGCTATTTTTTTTAAACAGGAACGCATAATTTGCTTGATGGCACATTTTTATACGGAAATTGACAGGCCTGTTGGTCTAGTGGGCAGTGGCCCTGACTACTATACTCAAGGTCGTGGGTTCGATTCCCACCCAGGACAAATGTTTGTGTGATGAGCACGATCATTTGTTCTGTGTCTGAGTGTAATTTATCTATAATATGTATGTATTTAGAAATATATATGTATGTTTATCAGTTGTCTAGCACTCATAGTACAAGCTTTGCTTAGTTTGGGACTAGATGGCGTTGTGTGAAAGTTGTGGAATATTATTATTATTATTATTAAATTATAACCAATATTTTTTTATAATCAACCCACAATGTTCCCACTGCTGGGACACAGACACAGGACTCCTCTCCGTGAGAGGGAGTGGGCCGTAATCCACCACGCGGGCCCTGTGCGGGTTGGTAGATGTCACGTCTTCGAATTTTTTATTCTAGCTCCCTCACGATGTTTTCCTTCACCGTTTTGAGAGCAGTGGTTATGAAATAATTTACACTAAGTAAAGCGCCTGTCTGCGTTCGTTCCAACAGTGGGAACATTCTAGGCTAATTACGTAATACAGTTTGTAATTATTGTCAACTTCCGAGTTGTGGAGGTCAGATAGGCAGTCGCTCCATGTAAGATACTGGTATTCAACTGCATCCGGACTGGAAACTGACCCCAACATAGTTGGGAAAAGGCAGGCAGATGATGACCATTGTCTACTTCTGAAATTGTCCATTACATGTCAAACTGTTGCCGTCTCTTTCCATCTTTGTCAAAATACTTGTCGTTACTTGTTCAAATATTATTACTATTGTGCCTTTAAGTCTTGCCTGTATTATATTACCTTATAATAAAATGATCCGAACAGTCCGTCCAGTTATTTTAATTCTGACAGCAGCCGCAACCGAATAGCAACTTTATTGCGAAGAAAATAAAGATCATTGTGATTTTGAAAGACCTGTCAGTAGCGGCAAGCCATTAGCAACCTTATTTCCATGATAATAAAGATCATTGTGATTTTAATTATTTATTTTTAAGGACTGTAACAGAAATTGTATTGACAAAACAAGATGGTTGGGTTAGTTCCAAGTGTTGGCGCGCGCTGAGAGATCCTTGTAGCGCTCTATGTGGGTTCATCATGGGGTGTATCAGTAGGGTGATCATTAATATGCCTGATGTTCATAATCTCCAAGTCCCTGTGTCCGTCGCCGGCGCAGTTAGATAATAATAATACACCACCAACTGCGACCAACATTGCTACGAACCTCACCTAGTGTAACCGTGAGTACTTTCGACCTTTTTAGGGTTCCGTACCCAAAGGGTAAAAAGGAACCCTATTACTCCCGCTCCGCTGTCCGTCCGTTCGTCCCTTTGTCACCAGGCTGTATCTCATGAACCGCGATAGTTAGACAGTTGAAATTTTCACAGGTGATGTTTTTCTGTTGTCGCTATAACAACAAATACTAAAAAACAAAATAAAATAAATATTTAAGCTGGCTCCCATACAACAGACAATGTTTTTTGCCGTTTTTATAGATAATAGTACGGAACCCTTCGTGCACGAATTCGTGCTTATACATAAGTATTATCTACAATTCCTACAAATAGTAAATAATTTATTTAATTTAATTGAGCAAAATAGTATGCTACTTTTTTGCATCATCGTAAGTTTGTTTGTTTGTGTTTGTTTGTAGCTGCTAAAGTACCATTCTAAAACTAGTCTGTATAACTACGGGCCCAAATTACCTTTGCAAGAACTGTATAGCAGTTTATAATGCCTAATTTTAGGCTTCATAGAAAACTGACAATACTTTGCAAATTCTGTTATCCATGTATTATAAAGCCCGTGCTACCTACTTGGATAGTATGCCTCCGGTCAATTGAACGGAAAATCGTTTGTATACAACGTGTAACGTTAAATGCGCAAAACCTGAAAATAGTTTGGTCAGAATAACGAGCAGAATTAATTGAACCACTTTTTAATATAGGTTACATTTTTCAAAAAATCTTCATTAAATACGTTGCCGTGTCTATTTATTAATAGGTCAAGCAAGCCAATGTCAGCGCGGCGCAGCGGCCCGGTGACGACTCCTCCCTCGATAAAGCGTCGTCGCATACGCAAGAAACGATCAGAATGGCCAGTAAAACTAAAACAGCACATAAAACCTTTACAATTTTATTAATGACTTATTTTCTCTCTGAAATAGGTCAATTGAATCAAAAATCAGTTGGGGTGTCTAAGGTTTCGTTGTATAAAGCGAAATACTTGGAACATCTCTTGACCGCTGACCTCAAAGATGATTCTATTGAAAGAAAAAGAAGGGCGCTGTCAGTGAGAGCTAATATGATGGCTCGTACATTTGCACGTTGTTCTAGAAAAGTTATAAAATCCTTATTTCGGGTAGAATTCACAAGAAAAATCACAGCACCCTGCACATTCAATATAATAATGCGTTCCGGTGTTGATGGGGCTGCTGCACTTCTGTAGCGCCTCAGGGATGCTTCTGAAGCTCGTGTTTATGTTCGCCGGGGGCGGACCAGCCCCAACATAATACTGCAGTGTATCGCGAGCAGCCTGGACTGCTTGTGTGACCGCTGCTGCAAGCTTTCTGCGTCAGTGTTGAGCTCGTAGCAGGGAGATCGCGCATTAGGATTCTTCCATACAAACTTTATCATCCCGTGCACTGTTAGTGGAGGGCAGTTTAAAAAAAAACTCATAATTTTAATCTATTTATTTAAGTACTTCTGTAATCCACTGTAAGGTTGCAAACAAAGCAGTCTTTATAGCTTTAAAATCATTTTAATATTAATACTAGTCTTTGATTACACTGTTTATTTATTTATTTAATCATTTACGTACAGACGCCAGCACATCAAGCTGCCAGATTCTGTCAAATTTCTTTAATGTATTTTCAACTTTATCGGTAAAGCATAAGGTTCAAAGTTGATTGGGAAAATTTTGCAGTTTCGGGTAGCTTGATGTGCTAGCGTCTGTACACACATATAGAATAGAATACAATACAATACTCTTTATTGTGTACACCATGTAAATTACAGACATACATATAGAAATTTTACAAAGGGTGACACAATGGGCGGTCTTATCGCTAAGAGCGATCTTTTATAGACAACCTTTGGATGGATTGAAAGGGGAAGGAGAAACAAATAAGTACTGTAGGTAGTCTGTGGTGTACCATTTACACGATACAATGAATACATACATAAAGTATATTATACTAGTCTAAATAAATGTATATATAATAATAGACATGAAACAGGAGCAAAGAAACTATAATTATGATGTTTAAGGAGAGAGGAAGTGCTTTTTTATCATAATTTTAAAAGTGAAGAAAGATTGAGCACGCCTTATCGACACTGGTAAGTCATTTCATAACCGTACTACTTAAACAGTAAAAGATTTGTCATAGAAACTGGTGGAATGCATCGGCATCTCTAGTCTCAGGTTTTCCGATGACTTCAGATATCTATTATGTGTGTTACATATACAAGTTGTAACTTAAATAACGCAAACCTCTTAAGGGACCAAACCGGAAATGGCGAAAAAAAAATCAGCTGTTCCCTACATTTATGTTCGCATAACTCGTCAAAATGTAGGGAACAGTTGATTTTTTTTTCGCTATTTTCGGATAGGTCCCATAGTAAAAGTTGTTCATAATGATGAGTACAATGACCCCTTAAGAGGTTGTGCGTTATTTAAGTTACACCTTGTATAAACAGACAAGAAAAAAAGGAACAGAAAAACAGATACAAAGGTGAGGCGATAGGAAAGTTGATAAAGAGATGTAGACAGCGTGTGTAAGACTAAAAGAGAAAATAAAATACATAAAATTAAAAACAATTCAGTTAAGAAAATAAAAAAAATAATATGAGAATATACTTACATTTCTAAAATAAATATGACTAGAATTTTCACAAAATGTAAATAGTAATGTGAATGTTCTGTTCTAATTATTACACAATATACGTATTCACTCGGCGAGTGCTCGAGCTGGTATATTCATCTACAACGCGTAACGTTAAATGCGCAAAACCTGAAAATAGTTTGGTCAGAATAACGAGCAGAATGAATTGAACCACTTTTTAATATAGGTCACATTTTTCAAAAAATCTTCATTAAAAACGTTGCCGTGTCTATTTATTAATAGGTCAAGCAAGCCAATGTCAGCGCGGCGCAGCGGCCCGGTGACGACTCCTCCCTCGATAAAGCGTCGTCGCAGACGCAAGAAACGATCAGAATGGCCAGTAAAACTAAAACAGCACATAAAATCTTTACAATTTTTTAATGAATTATATTCTCTCTGAAATAGGTCAATTGAATTAAAAATCAGTTGGGGTGTCTGAGGTTTTGCGCATTTGACGTTACACGTTGTATATGCTCGAGCTCGACTGCCACGTCTCCAGGTGAGATACACACTTAAGATACGGTGTGACAGCTAGTTGCTGTCAACCGGCAACAGTCAGTTTAACAAGTTTAAAAGCTCGAAATCCGTGGTTTGCTCCGAAGTTTTGGGCGTTACCTACTCCATATCACCTACGGACATAAGACTACTTTGGTTCCCGAACTAAGAATTGATGACAGCACGATTTGACAGCTGTCCTTAGTCCCGATGTTCAGAAGGGCCCGTATCTTCGTTTATCCCTGACACGTAAATACCTTTTTAACCGACTCCTTAATGTTAGTCGCCTTTCACTCTGCCTCTCAACATGACCAAACCATCTCAGCATACTCTTTTCAATTTTGGTCACTACATCTTCGTTTAAGGCGCACAGTTTGCCTACTGACATCATTCCTCAGCCTACCATTCAGTCACACCGCACATGCTTCGCAAGGAACGCTTTTCCACAGCATTTATTCTACTTTCATGCTTCTTTTGCCACACCCAACATTCAGTTCTATACATAAGCGTACGCACCAGCATACCATTGTGAACAGCCAGTCGAGACTTTTTGGACATCGGCTTGTTGGTCACAATCGCATAGGTAGCTCCACTCACTCCAATTCTATTCCAGCTATTTCAATTGTCCGCTCAACAATACAATACCCTTACGGTCCTTAAATCGGTTACTCATGTATAACATCTACTCTGCTGAACGAACTACCGACCTGGAGATTACTAAAATTGAACATCAACTAATGGCTACCAAGCCAATGTTTTGTCATACAAAGAACATCTATATTGTAAAATTTCAGAATTGAAAAGCGCGATTAACAATGTGCCTTTTAAATGTACCTACTAAAAAGTTATTTGTGTATATCAAATTTGAAAAATTGATAATGATTTCTTAAATCAACCGTATCACTGAAACTACACTGACTTATATCAAACTAATAAGTATTTTCGTCAGTGTGTAAGAGAATATGTCTTGCTAAACTTACTTTTTGAGTAAATCTACGTTGACATAAATCACACTCATAAGCTACTTTACCAATGTGTAAAAGAGTATGTTTTGTTAAGTTACCCTTCTCACTAAAACTAGCTTGACATAAATTACAATTGTAAGGTTTTTCCCCGGTGTGTGCTCGCATATGTCGTAATAAATAACCTTTTTCACTAAAACTACTCTGACAAATTTCACACTTGTGACGATTCTCACCAGTGTGTTTACGAACATGTCGTAGTAAATTACCCTGCACATTAAAACATCGCTGACATACATCACACTTGTAAGGTTTTTCAAAAGTGTGTATTCGTTTATGTTGTGATAAATGACCCTTTTGACTGAAACTACGCTGACATACATCACATTTATAAGGTTTTTCACCAGTGTGTAATCGCATATGTTGTGTTAGATTACCTTTTTGACTAAAACTACAATGACATACATCACACTTATAAGGTTTATTGCCAGTGTGTATAAGAATATGTTTTGTCAAATGACTCTTTTGACTAAAACGTCCTTGACATATATCACACTTATGTGGTTTTTCACCAGTATGAGCACGAATATGGTTTTTTAAGTTACCCTTATCATTAAAACCACGTTGACATACATCACACTTAAAAGGTTTTTCACTCGTGTGTATTCGAATATGTCTTAAAAAATTTCCCTTTTCACTAAAACTATGTTGACATACATCACACTTATAAGGGTTTTCACCAGTGTGTATACGAATATGTTCCGTTAAATGACTTTTTTTATTAAAACTACGCTGACACACATCACACTTATAAGGTTTTTCACCAGTGTGTAATCGAATATGTTCTGATAGATGGCACTTTTGCTTAAAACTACGTTGGCAAACATCACATTTATAAGGTTTTTCACTACGAGTATTTTTTATCACTTTTTGTATTAGATTAAATTTGTAAGGCCCTGCGAAAAAAGTGCCAGGTTCGGACGTAGGTTTTTGAGTTGTCTGCATAACATTCGAGTCTGATTTTTCATTTTGCGTTTCCTCGGCTATTACTCCATCTTCAACATTTTTTCTTCGTATGAATCGTTTTGTTTTCTTCGCACCCGTCGCCCCTGCGATTATAAATCAAGGAAATACAGTCGGACAAACTAATTGGTTTATATTTTATATCTTATAAGAAATATGACTGTCTGGGCTGAAAGCCTCAAAACAAAATAGGGTCTTGCTGGCTTGATAAAAGTTTTGCAGGTGCATTCCTCATTAAATAATAATTATTTTAAAATTAAACTAAGGTATTTTTAAGTTACTAATACACCGCTAAACGGGACCATATAAGATTTGTCTATAGACCTTTATTGAATTGAATTAATGATTTATTTACTTAAAATTTCTTAACGCTAGGTACATTGCCCCACAAAACTGCTTACGCAGTTTAACTGTGAGATCGTTGAGTTAAACAGAAAGCAGAGGGTCCTGCTGGAAAATAAATTTAAGATTTCGCTGTAAAAATTAAGGTACTATTTTTTTACTTATACGACTCGGAAGGTACTATAGTCTGTTAAATATAGCTTGATACCTGTGACGTTTGTCAGAATGACATTTCTAGGAATGGGACGTCCTATCGTATTTTATCGATATTTATATTGTAATGAGGAATTTTCTTAAAATAAAAGAAATTTTATTTAATATAATTTTATTGGCTTAAAGGAGTACAGCCGAGATCAATTTCAAAGTCCGATTCATCGCTGGAGCAGTCCTGTAAGTTAATAATTAATTCCTGATCGCATATGCTGTCAAAATTAACATCGCGCTCCCAATCGTTTTGAATGACGTTTTTGGTCTTCTCAACTACCTTCTTCCAATCTTCAGCCTTGATATGTTCACAAGCTTGGTGTAGCAAAGTCAACATTTTATTTGCTGTGAAAGGCGGCGCTACATTATGTCTCGCAGCGTAACCTAAAAAAGAGAAAGAGTTATTAGACCAAGCAAAGAAACCTACTAAGAATATTTTTTTATTAACTTTTATAGATAAATAGCTTTCCGCCCCGCGGTTTCACCCACAAACTCATAGATTTTTCAGTGGGATTCAAATATTTTCCTATAGAAAAGTAGCCTTGTCACTTATCTACCTCTATACAAAAATCACAGCATAACATTGCTCCGTTATGATGACGCGAAAGAGGAACAAACAAACTTCCGCATTTATAATATTAGTATTAGAATGGATACGAACCTTTGACTTGAGCCCAGATCAGTTCAATCGCGTTGTACTGGCAGTGGTATGGTGGCAAGCGGATAACGGTGTGGCCCATTTCCTTTGCAATCTCATCTAAAATATAAATTGGCCTTCGGGGCTTATGAATGCTAACTAATCTCAGCAATTATTTTTTTAGCATACCATTGTTGGCATCTACTCCTTTGTTTTGGAGCCATGTTATAATGTCGCTTTTTCGACTGCTCGTCGTAGGTGCCTTGTCTTTTTGAACCGAATGGTATGGAGCGTTGTCCATCAGAATGATATGGGGTCCATTCAAATTATGTAATAGATTTAAAAACCACTCCTGGAATTTTTCGAAATTCATTTCCTCATGATACTCTGTTGTCTTGACAGATTTAAACGCCAGTAAACAATTGGGCACAAAACCTGACGATGTCCCCGCATGAACAATTATTAGTCTTTGCCCTTTGCCTTCGGGCACCTTGGTGGTCGACTCGGCTTTGTCGTCTGTCCACGATCTTGACACAGTGTGGTTCGCGTTGAGCCATGTTTCATCAAGAAAAACTACTTTGTCCCAATCTTTTATATCTTTGACTTTGCGCAGAAAGTCAATGCGAGCCAACGCAATGTCTGTTCGCTCCATTAAAATTTTTCGTTTATCACTTTTTTTGTAAGTAAAACCGATTTTCTTCAAAATCTTGGATAATGACGGTTTACTTCCATTGAACAAACTTGAATCTTTAAGCGATATGACTAATTTATTTAAAGTGGGAAATTCACCACGTGCGTAATATGCATAAATATGATTTCGAATTGCAGCGGCATCAAAATCGTCAATGTCGGTGACTGGGGAAACTTTTTTCCTTTTTTTATTTGGCGTTGATAATAATGGGGTACCTTCCTCGTCTTCGGCTGCCATCTCAGTTGACGGTTCTCCATATTTTTCTTTGCTGATTCGAGACACTGTTGTTCGTCCGATACCAAGAGCGTCAGCAACTCTATTGCATACTTGCTCCAGTGGTAGTAGCGGTCCGCCATTTTGATTCTCGCGCTCAAAATACTCTCGCAAACTGATTACAAACTCACGACTTTCACTGTTCAAAACAGTTTTTTTTGTCCTTTTGGGCATTATCGTAAGATAACAACGAGATAACAACAAAACTTAACAAAGTAACAACAATAACGAGAAAACAATAACAATCACGTAACAGTAGCGCATACAAGGCGTCGCGGTGGGCGGTGGCACTCGTACTGACACAACAAAGATGGCGCCTGCATGGCATGGTTGGTCGTGCAGTATTGCTTGACTTAAAAAATACGGATCTGTTATGAAAACATTATTATATTTGTAATATTATTAATTTTATATAAATAAAATTTGCATACATTTATTTTATCGATATTCGTCTGTCATTTTTTTATACATCCCTAACAGTCTTAAAAAAGTGTTGATAAAGTAAGCTAACCAAGAAATATATTTTAAGAAAAGTTAAAAATAATTTAAATTACCTTGGTTTTTATTAGTATCTCTATAATAACGTGTTCTTTTTTGAAAAATTGTTGTATTTTTTAATACAAATGTCTTATTAATATTGAAAAACTTGAACTTTTTCAACAGATTTTTTTTCTGTAGCTGTCTTTAAAATGAAGTCGCTAACGTCACAGGTATCAAGCTATATTTAACAGACTGTAAATACTACGCACGCTAACATTTAACTTTCAATCGGATTAAACGTAAGGTCCTGCTGGGTATACGGACATCAAGCGATAAGCTCGATCATTCTAACCAATACCAATGTTTATCTAATAAAAAAATATAATGATTTTATTGGTTTTATTTCATTATCTTTCTACTTTTTTGCTTTAGTGATTTTTTGGCCACAAAATTAATTTAATAAAAAACAAAAGGTAAAAAGCACAACAAAACAAAAATATCTGAGTTGGGATCGAACTCACGTCGTCTAGCTTACATCACTAGCTACTGCAGGCGCTTACACCAATCGGCTATGGGAACCTTGGGATTTTATTAGGTCATCCCACTTCCAGTGTCATATTTTTTTATTATTATTATTATTTTACAAAAACTGACTACTATACTATATAACCTTGTGACACTAATCAATAATCTCCACCACTATTAATCACTCGCTCCCAGACTGCTGGCAAATCTTGAACACCATTTAAAGTACCACTTTCATTTAATTCATCAATAATGCTCTTTAGTTTAATATCTAACTCCTTTTTGCTATTGTATCGAGTACCCGACAATTTCCTCTTCACATGGCCAAAACAATTGAACAATTTACTCTTCACATGGCCAAAACAATTGAAATCACAAGGATTCATATCCGGGGAATATGGCGGCTGAATAATTTAAATCCATCCTTTATCTTCAATTAAATTCTGAACTATTTTTGATTTGTGCGGTCTGGCGTTCTCATGTAAAATTATAGGACTCGTTATATGATGTTCGTCTGCCCAAATAGGAATATTTTCTTCTAAAAATGACTTATATCGCTCTCCAGTCATAGTTGTATTTTCATCATAAGTTCTCCAAAAAGCAATGCCTCTGACATCCATAGCTACTATTAGTAGTATTTTTCGTTCATGTATCTCTGCACTTGGTAAATGTTCAGCTGAAGTGCCCGGTTCCACCCAACATCGTGACTGATGTCTTTGACGAGGAGTATAAAATTCGACCCAAGTTTCATCAAGGCATATGAATCTATTAAGTATATTTTTCTTACGGCGATACCACGATAAATGGCTACGCGCAGTTTCATAACGAAACTCCTTCTGATCCGTGTTCAGAGTGTGGGGCACCCACACTGCACTTTTATTGACCAGACATAAATCCTCCGTGAGTACTCTATGTATAGTGGAATGAGGAATGTTAAGTTGAGTGGAGAGATCACTGACACTGACCCTACGTGACTGACGAAGTGCTTACTTGATTTTGTTCCTTGCTTCTAATCTAGTCGTAGTCGATGATAATGATCGAGGTGCTCGCGGCTCATCTTCAGCTGTGGTTCTTCCTTGTTTGTACATTTCAAGCCATCGCTGTACGGTTCTTTTATTTAAGGCGTTACGACCAACACACTTTACCAGTAAGTCGTGCGCAACTCTTCCAGAGTAGTTGAGTAAAGCACAAAACTTTAGAAATATACGTTGCTCCACTACATTAATAGATTTTTTTAAATCTTCCATTTTAAATCAATGCACGTGTTGACAATATAACACACCAAATTAAACTAACATGATTGTACAAGACAACACATGTATTAACATGCATACCATTGCGCAATACATAAATATTGGAAATAAAAAATATGACACTGGAAGTGGGATGACCTAATAGTCTAAAATAGGGAGTCATATTCCTTCATTCTGAACCCGTTTATTTTATCTTTAACCGCATGAGTATATTACGCATACGCACACAATAATAATTACAGTTACCGATGTATGCGCGATGTAAACTAACTAGCTGGGCCGTGTGTACAATGTTGGAAGAAGATTGACATGCACACGAATCAAAATAAGTTCGCTTTGAATGATTCATACTAGGACCGAAAAGGAGGAATTTCTGGTGACATTGAATAATACACTTAATCACCGAGGAGCTTGCTTTGGCAGCAAGCTCGTCATGCACCCTAGTTGTCACTGCTTGCGGTAACGTCGGGGCACAAAACAGCGAGGATGTATTCGCTGATCTTAATGTTATGCTCGTGAATGAGTGCTGCTTGTGGTGACTGGTTGTCTTGCTGGCCGTGGTTTTGATACTGTTATCAGTTTATTGATGTAACTAAAATGGTCCTAGTTTCTCATTTGTGACCTCGAGTTAACAGTACTATGGATAGAATTTAATATTGCACAAGTAATTGGGCATGCCCATTAGGGAACGCTAAGGACTTCCCGTCAGGTGAACCATTGGCCTGTTTGCTTACCTATACGATAACTAACTAATACTTACTTGTTTTGTCCCTGGCTCTTCGCTTCTTCTTGGATAATACTTTTCCTTCATCCGCTTTAGTTTGTAATTGCATTAAAGGTACATCATCTCCTGAATCTGACTCAAATTGGTATAGTCGTATATCTTCTAAATCTAGGTAGCTAGTATCTAAATTTTCCAGTCCAAACTCTGTAAGTAAACAAAAACATTCGATAAGAGTTATTTATTATTAATAATTAGGGTTCCGTCCCACGAAAGGAAAAAACGGAACCCTTATAAGATCACTTTGTTGTCCGTCCGTCCGTCTGTCTGTCAAGACAACGCGAAGGTATTTATATTAAATACTCAGATCTACTGGCCCTTGGTGCTGTGAAAAAAATCAAACTTCTAAGCCAACGCAATCAAAAGATACAGCCGCTTATGCCGCAGATTTTAGACACTCGCAAGGGAATCAAAACCTACAGGGTACTTCCCGTGAACTCAGAATATTGAAATTTGGTACGAAGCAACGTCTTATAGCACAGATAAAATAAAAATTGCGAAAACCGTAAATTTGTAGTTACGTACCTACAAATTTGTACAGAACCCTCGGTGCGCGAGTCCGAGTCTCGCACTTGACTGGTTTTTTTTTATTTTTTATTTCACAACGTAATGTAGTGACTTTGCTCCTGAAATTTGAGCATTACGGACTTGGAAAACTTGCGCTCAGTTTAGTAAAATCTTATTTAAACGATAGACAACAGCAAGTTCAAATAAATGGTGTCAATTCACTGGGTTTAAAAGTAAAAATGGATGTATCACCAGACTCGATATTGGGTCCTTTCCTCTTTTAAGTATCTATTAATGAACTACTCCATTTGTTAATAACCCAACCACAAATAGTGTTATTTGCTGCTGATACTCCCTTAATTTTTTAAATTAATAGATATGCATGAAATCTTGATCTTGAAAAAACCCCTACTGCAGATCCAACATTGGTTCACCGCTATTGGTTAATCTAGTAATACAATAGGAAAAAACTAAGTCATTGTTCAGGAGCAATGTTTGTATGAAATTTGTTACTTTAAATTTTTTATAGTTAGCTTGCTGCGCGCTTGGGTGTTTACTGCAAGTGCAGCAAGCAATCACACTAATATTATAAATGTGTGTGTGTGTGTGTGTGTGTGTGTGCGTGTGTGCGTGTGCGTGTGCGTGTGCGTATGCGTGTGCGTGTGCGTGTGCGTGTGCGTGTGCGTGTGCGTGTGCGTGTGCGTGTGCGTGTGCGTGTGCGTGTGCGTGTGCGTGTGCGTGTGCGTGTGCGTGTGCGTGTGCGTGTGCGTGTGCGTGTGCGTGTGCGTGTGCGTGTGCGTGTGCGTGTGCGTGTGCGTGTGCGTGTGCGTGTGCGTGTGCGTGTGCGTGTGCGTGTGCGTGTGCGTGTGCGTGTGCGTGTGCGTGTGCGTGTGCGTGTGCGTGTGCGTGTGCGTGTGTGTGTGTCACCATATGGATAAACGGCATTACTCAATAAAAGTATTATTTGTATTGTATGGTGTCACTGATTTATAATAAGTTACTAACTGTGGACAAATAATCAGCTGATTGCTTAGTATGGGGATGGCCTGAAACACAGGTTTTTATTAACCTAGCTGAGGCAGGTTGCCGCAAGTTATAATGTCAGTACCAACGCACCTTACATAGATAATGATAACATGTAAGTTAAACTAGTTTTTATACAAGTATTTAAGCCAATCTGTTAAAAACCTAGTACTACTAGGTATTTATAAGTTTGTAAACGTAATTACCTTACTTTGTATTAGTTACCTACTCATCTATTTAAGAAGAAATTTTACACATTCCTAATGAAATGTGTTGTTATAATGTAAAAGACTACTTTCAAGATAAAGATATTGTATTTTAATCATAGCAAATATTTGTACATTACATTCATATGAAAATAATTACAATTACTATGACATTATTAATTTGCTTGACATTACTGTTATAATTTATTAGTTCAGATTTAATTTAATGTGTAACAAAATTGATTTTCTATGTATATTTTCAACTAGCATCCGCCCGCAACTTCGTTAGCATAGAATTCGGAATTTCCACCGTTTAAATCCTATTACCCGTTTTCCCATAGGAATGAAGCATTTACCCGTACTAAAAAGTAGCCGTTGTTCATCAGAGATAATGTTGGCTTCTAATGGTAATACAATTTTTCAAATCGATCCAGTAGTTTCGGAGACTATTCAATACAAGCAAAAAATCGAATCTATCCTCTTTATAATATTAGTGTAGATGACAATGTAACTTAAAAAGAAATCTGATTAAGAATAATTGTATCATAATATTCCTAATATAATTGCACACCTCACATGGTTATAATACAGTGTGCCTTATGAACCTTTTGCAACATCCTCTGTACCTGTGTTATGCAAATAAATGATTTGATTTGAATAATAAAACTAAAGAGTTTCGTTTGTTTGTTTGAATGCACAAATCCCTGGAAATACTGGCCAGAATTGAAAAATTATTTTTGCATTTGATATCCCAATTCTTGAGAAAGGCTATTTACATCACGCTAGGACCCTTAGGACCCGAGCAAAAATAAAAAAGTTACATTAGTAGTAGTTGTTAGTAAAGAAAACGAAGAAATAGCGTGGGCAATGCAATTCCACGGGGTTGTGGAAATAGAAATTCCACGCAAAGTCGCGGGCAGAAGCTAGAATATTTTATGTGGGACAGTACACAGTAGGATAACATAAAAATAAAAAATGAATTGTTCTTACAAACATACTTACCCTCATTTAGATATTGCTCCATTGTCTCAATCATATCCTAATATCCTAGTATAATTATAAAAACACTGTTGCGTTGCGCACAAATAACGGAGGCGGCTTGTATAATTTGCGAATAAAAGTTAACTTGAATTTCGTGCACACTTCCATTGTGTACCACGGTAAGACGGCTGCAGCCGCATAGAGCTAAACTTCTGATACTATGTCTCGTAGACACTCCAAGTAATTCATAGGAATTAGTTTATTAGTCCCCTAACACCATCCACTGCATCTATGCTATGTAGTTTACGTAGTTTTGTATGTTTTTTAGGTAGTTTAAATTAAATCGATAATCTTCACAACCACAGACGAGAATCTTTGCAAGCATTGACACTTGACAGTGAAAAATGTGAAAATCTATGGTGACATTTGTGTGATGTTTGTTTTGTTTCTTTGTTTACAATTTATCACAATATGTAGTGTTATGAAACCGAGTTTTTTTGCTAAGGTTTGTCGAGCACAGAAAAGCAATTTTATTAAACGGCAAACGGCGCGGCGGCGCCTAATGTAATTTAACCGACTGTGAAAAACAAGGTTCTGTATTTAACTCATGAGTGTTAAAATGGTGTGTTGTGTGAATGTGTTGAAAATAAGGTAGGTAGGTATATTACAGACAAAGAAATAGTTACATATTATTTTATTTTTAAATGTATTTTTTTGTTTCGGATTTCGACTAATGGGCCGATCCAAAATATTGGCACAAAGAAGAAAAAACTGTTTTTTTAGCTTACACAAATATTCCCTAAGAAATAAAATGTTACTTTTTGACGTTATTTTTCACAAAAAGGTACTGGCAACACTGGTAGACGGGTATGTTTTGTACGGTTTTGTATGTTTGCATCTATGCATTCTATGCATTCTATCAAAGAGTATAATAATACTAGGCATTCTATGCATAATTTAGCAAAGCATAAGTTTGATGAAGTAGTAACGAAATAAACGTGAACCACGGGTTGTGCTCTTTGGAACAAGTTCCTATGAATTACCTGGACTGTCTGGACTACTTACGTCTTACGAGAGATATAATAAGTTTAGCTCTCTCCGGCTGCAGCCGTGTTACCGTGGTCAGAGTCCTTTTTTATATGACCGTTTTGTCCACGAAGCAAGCACACGCAATTTACTCAACTAAGTTTTATTCGCATAATGTTCGTGGATTACTAGAAGTCGTAATAATAATATACAAACGTTACTCGTTATCTGTTGGCCACGCATCGGTGTTTTTCTATTTGTATATTATAAACGTAAAGTTGAACTTAATAACCGTGACGCTGGTTATTGAGTGAAAATATGGAAAAACTGCCAATGTGTCGGATATGTTTGGTGGTGGATGTTCGTATGTGTATAGTAGTCAACACGAACTTACATGAACTGTATGAGAAGCTGACTGATATTCCAGTAAGTTTTTATTTTTAATAAAAATCATTAAATAAGTAAATTACCTATTATGTTTTAAATGGCTCTCCTACACGAAGATTCATACTACCATTACTACCTTTATGAACTTTCGGTCAGAGGGTCGCCAGAAGGAAAACTGTGAGGAAACCAAGAGTGGTGATCGATGCTCATGCCGTCTCTGTAAGTTGCGCACGGAAAGCATTATGGACCACCAACTGTTGGCTTGGCTAGCATTACTATATATTTTTAAGATTATTTCTTCTTAAAAACATAATTGTGTAAAACAAATTTTGATGCAGTTTGTAACTGAAGACATTAGACCGATGCTTGTTTGTTTCTTCTGCTGCACTAAACTCAAGCAATGCTACCGATTTCTGAGAGTATGTCTGGAAGCAGAAGAAATGTTTGCTCAAAGGATGAATGAGGATTATGAGGTAAGCTATTCTTCCACAGCCATTTATTCTCGTAATTTCTTAACAGTGTGTTGTGGAAGTGATTCCTCTCAAGCTGATACCTATTGTGTCTGGATTTCACACCAACTGTACCATTGAGTGCTGAATGTTGATATGTACACTTTTGTCCAATGTAGGTGTTTACAATTATTACATGTTAAATTCTCCACATGATACTGATACAACTTTGTATGAAATTTGTATGTGGCAGTTTGATAATTTGATGGCACGGTTGGTGCAGTGGTTAAGCAATTGACTGCTGCTCTTCGTGTCGCGGGTTCAATTCCCGCACGAAACAAATATTTGTATGACCTACAAGTAGTTGTTACGGGTCTGGCTGTTTGTGTATGTGAGTTTTAAATGTTTGAAAAACCCACCCACAGTACAGGAGAAATTCCTAGTGTGGGGCAATGTTTTTGAAAAAGTAAAAAAAAAAAGGTAATCTCGCATATCAACACAAACTTTGCCACAATAGCTTGTCCAGTGGTCAGTGAAGTTGGTAGCATGGCGGACTCTCCAGGGTACATTAAACCAACTTAAGCAGGGGGATACTTACTTGTAGTCCCTCTAAAAGAGCCTCCACAAGTGAGGACATCTGAGAGCTCTTTTTGAGTGACTTTAGTATAATAAAAAAGGTTTTGTGCTCGTAGGACTGTGCTCATCAGCATATTTTATTTAATACTATAATCATCTTTTTACAGCCCAATTCTTTAATAAACCAAGTCCACTTAGAGTTCTTCAGTGGGTTTATTAAATCTCCAATAGAGCAAATAAGTATAGTTGATGAATGTCAGACAGAAAACATTGCTATCAAGGAAGAATTACCAGCTGTTTCTGAAATACTAGATGATATTATTGAGCCAAAGGAGGAACATCTAAGTGAAGGTATGTTTTTAAGAACAAAAACAATATTATCAATAAATAAAAGTATAATCTATTTAATTTATATATTTATCAAAAAATCTAGACACACAATAGCATGTCAAGCCAAGTTCAAGATAACAGAACTGGCGAGCAGCACCGTGTGTAATATTAAATGACCCATTTGTAGCCACTTTTGACCCCCTCATAACTCAAAAACTATTTCACATAAACATTTAAAGTTTGGCTCATATACTTGATGACATCCAGTCTTTATGTGGATTTTAAGGTCTTCACTTGAATAATAACGAGTGGAATACCAACCTTTATTTTTTTTAATAAAAACACATCAGTTTTCATACTTATAAGTAAGAGTATAGTGGACTTTCGTATTTATTACGTTATTAACTGCGATTTAGTATTCAATATTTAGCGCACATCAATAGTGTAAGATCATTACTTATAAATAAAAATCGTTTTCGAAAATCGGGGTGATTATTATAACTTCCTTAATCAGGAAGTTAATAATAGATATGTATTTTGGACCACGGCGCACGATGCGGCGGCCGTCGAGCAGGGGGGTGGGGAGCGGTGCGATAAAACCTTGACGCGAACGTGCCAGAGCGAGCGGCAGCCGCGCTCATAAATATTAATGAATAAAATAAATAAATAAATCCACTCATATACTGAATGGGCAATTCACTGGAACATTTCAAAGGTATAAGAAAATATAGAAAATAACACAAAAAAGACAATTATACATTATTTTATAGCCTTCGCAAGTTCTAAAGCTGTAAGTTCTTATGTTATTCTTCCGAAAATTTGGCTTGTTGGTAGAAACATAGGTAGGGCTCTTCCATGACTGTTTTAGTAGGTACTTAATAATAATTCGTATATGAGAACTAGCCAAGCAAGACCTTAGGCTTTAATATATTATCCTAAGTTATAAGAAGAAATGATATTTTAAGTTGTTATAAAATATTTTTTGTTAATATACCCGAAGCAGATATATTCAATGACTAAGGCGAAGTTCAAATCAAGAATCTTGGCCTCCCTACACACAAGTGAAATTTAAAATTTATCTGTACTATTAATTTAATGGGTTACTCTGTTTTCTTAATTGTTTGTACACCTAGACTTAAGTTAGCAAATAAGCGGTAAACTGGAGTTGTTGTTGTCAATGTTGTGTTTACCTGTAATTGGCATATATATTAGAATAATACCGTATGATTTTATATATGTATGTGTATGTATGTGCTGTAGGTGAACCTTAATTAAATAAATAAATAAATTTCAGGACTGACCATTGTATTTGGCACCCGTTAAGATCTCACTTCTTTTGTCGTTGAAGTCAACTACCAAGGCATATGTCATAATATTGTACTTGGCTCTCATTTCACATTTATGTTTTTGATGAGGCTATTTTAACTACTACAAAGTTTTGGCAATTTTTAGTATAAATCAACTTAACGCTAATCACATTGTGTTGTGAAATAAAATGAAAACTTACACTTACTTAGACATTTAATACTCTTCACTGTTTTTGTTTACTTACAGAACTGGCAAATTTAAACAATAGCGGTCTAGTAGCAGATATATCACCACACCATTCTGAGTCAGACGTAGAAGATAATGTACCTTTAATGGAGTTTAAAACTGAAGTTGTAGAAGAACAAGACATATCTAAGAGCAAACAAAGAGCCAGGGATATGAAAAGTAAGTATAAGTTAGTTAATCTTTAGAAAGAAAGAAAGAAGAAAGAAAGAAAATACATTTATTTAGCACAGACTGTAAGACACGCAGTACACCTGAGACATACATCAGATAAAAACAAATAAAAATCAAATAACAAAATGTAAAGTCCGATGTAAGAAATTAAACTGGAAGGTGTGCCTCACGGCTGCGCCAAAAAGGCCCAGTTCAGCAAAAATGCCAGACAACTGGTGCCTGACGCTGGTTTTCAACTGGACCAGATTTGTGAGGTAACGGATGTATATCAGTTTGACTAAGCAAACTGGCCAACGGGTCACCTGATAGGAAGTGGTGAGCATTACGTAATGGCCAGCAAAGTGACTTATCAGTCACCACAAGGAGCACTCATTAACAAGCATAACATTAAGATCAGCGATTACAGCCTCGCTGTTTTTGTTCCCTCAAGCCATTGACAACTAGGGAGCATGACACTAAAAATCGCTCAAATACAACGTGTTACGTTAAATGCGCAAAACCTCTGACACCCCAACTGATTTTTAATTCAATTGACCTATTTCAGAGAGAAAATAAGTGATTAAAAAAATTGTAAAGGTTTTATGTGCTGTTTTAGTTTTACTGGCCATTCTGATCGTTTCTTGCGTCTGCGACGACGCTTTATCGAGGGAGGAGTCGTCACCGGGCCGCTGCGCCGCGCTGACATTGACTTGCTTGACCTGTTAATAAATAGACACGGCAACGTTTTTAATTAAGATTTTTTGAAAAATGTGACCTATATTAAAAAGTGGTTCAATTAATTCTGCTCGTTATTCTGATCAAACTATTTTCAGGTTTTGCGCATTTAACGTTACACGTTGTATAGGTTAGTATAGATAGATTTAAAAGCGCGCCATGCTGTTTTAATTCAATTTAAGTCAATTTGTCAGCAGGAATCATTTCTTGTTGAGTTCGGTACTGAACAAAATATGAATATTTTCCACATTCGTAACGAATCCCACAAAGTGGGATCCGATGGAAAGAAAGTAGACACAATAGTTAAACAATTAACATGAATCATATGTGATTCATGGGACAGGGAATGGGTTAATTTTGATTATTAATACTTAAACCCGAAGTTCTAATTTGAAGACACTAAAGATGTTGTCCATTTGTTAATTTCGTCGCTTACGACAGTTACGCAAATGATACTTGAACAACATTATTAAAGTGCAAATAGAGAGATTTATTGGATTGTACGGCATAATTTTTGTATGCCGTTGAAACCTTCTGAATACAGATGAATGTGTTAATATTTCTCTTGAACACAGTTTGTTTAAACTTTGGTCAGATAGTTTTGGAACAGACCGTATGTCGACGTTTTTTTTTTTTTTGTCTCCGGTAATTAAGTGAATGTCACCAAAATTTTCTCCTTTTCGGTCCTAGTGTGAATCATGCTAGGCGCTATTGTTTTGATTCGTGTGCATGTCAATATTCTTTAAACATTGTACTTAACAGATTTATAATCACAGGGGCCACCGTTGCGAAGAAACCAAAACTAGAAGGTGCAGTAACAGCCGAGCAAACGAAAAAAGAAAAACTAGACTCGAATGTTATCCGGACAACTCGAAAACGTTCGCCCGATTCTGGCACTACTTTCGAAGAGCCTTACACTCATACTCGTACAGAAATTGGTGAAAAACCGAAATGTGATGTATGTCAATGTAGTTTTGATACCAAAAGTAATCATATACGTGTACACACTGGCCAAAAACCTTATAAGTGTGATGTTTGTCAGCATAGTTTTAGTCTAAAGTTTGATTTATTAAGACATATGCGTATACACACTGGTGAAAAACCTTATAAGTGTGGTCTATGTCAGCGTAGTTTTAGTAACAAAAGCTATTTAAAAAGACATATTCGTGTACACACTGACGACAAACCATACACATGTGATGTATGTCAACGTAGTTTTAGTCTAAATTGTGAATTAACAAAACATATTCGTATACACACTGGTGATAAACCTTTCAAGTGTGAAATATGTCAGCGTAGTTTTATTGAAAAGTGTCATTTATCACGACATATTCGTATACACACTGGTGAAAAACCTTATAAGTGTGATATATGTCAGCGTAGTTTTGTTAACAAAAGCAATTTGTCACAACATGTTCGAATTCACACTGGTGAAAAACCTTATAAGTGTGGTATATGTCCGAGTAGTTTTAGTATCAAGCGTAATTTAACAAAACATACTCGTATACACACTGGTGAAAAACCTTATAAGTGTGATATATGTCAGCATAGTTTTGCTAACAAAAGCAATTTGTCACAACATGTTCGAATTCACACTGGTGAAAAACCTTATAAGTGTGATATATGTCCGAGTAGTTTTAGTATCAAGCGTAATTTAACAAAACATATTCGTATACACACTGGTGAAAAACCTTATAAGTGTGATATATGTCAGCGTACTTTTGGTAACAAAAGCAATTTGTCACAACATGTTCGAATTCACACTGGTGAAAAACCTTATAAGTGTGATATATGTCCGAGTAGTTTCAGTCAAAAGGGTCATTTATCACAACATGTACGAATACACACTTTTGAAAAACCTTACAAGTGTGATGTATGTCAGCGATGTTTTAATGTGCAGGGTAATTTACTACGACATATTCGTATACACACTGGTGAAAAACTACAGATATAGATCTACAATAGATAACGCAAATGCATGTACAGTACGCGTCAGAGAAAACGAACCCCGCCAAGACTTAAAGAATAATCGCTCAAGCGACGGCGGGTGCGTCACGTGACTGGCCCCGAGCAGCTCCCTCCCCGCCGCCCGCGCCGCACCCATCTCTGCCCGAGCATCCACCGATCCGACTCAAATATTGTTTGTATGTTTTTAATAATTAGGTATTGTGGTATTTTTTTCGGCTTCTGGCCCAACCGTATACCAAGAATAACTTACAAAAGGACACTACGTGCCGTATAGGATACGAACCCGCATCACAAGGCGCCTGACGATCATTAAGACCGTGCCTTATACCAATAGGCTATTGGCTCAGTTAGTAATCTCAACGAAAATTCGAATAGCATTACTCCTTTTATCGAACAAGTTTGATAACGGTCTAATCTTCTAGACATTAAGGTTTAAATTTCAACTTTCACCACGTGAGATACACCTACCGTCCACAACCTTGTTTTACAAAATGCAATACGTAACTCTTCAATTAACTAAAAGATAAGGTTGAAATTAGCATAGATTTCTTGTTTGGTTGAATAGATTGTGCTTGATTCCGATTGTTGTTGCACTACCGTCATTTTACTTCAGAAACTTAACTGCTGTATGAACTGTGAGTTAAGGTTGAATTTAGAATACTTCTTCGCCCTATTTACTAAACTGTGATTGAGGGTATAATTCTTTTTCAAATCGTTTCGTTTTCGTGCCGATCAGCTTGTGTGTAATGTCTTCGTCGTAAAATTATCCAATTTACGAAGTTTTTGAACAGTTGATTCTATTAACCGATAGTATGGTGCGATTAACAACTTTTTGAAGGCTAAAATAATTGTTGTTCTCTGGGAACAGGAACAAAGCATAAAGAAAATAGCACGAGAAATGTGGGCTTAACGGTAAGATTTACGTTATACACATATATTTATTGTTACAACCATGTTGCATTATTACTTACAAGGTGGATTTTTTATGTATTTCTAATATTATTGTTTTCATTACAGAGAAAAATAGTTCGTAGATGGATACAAAGGTATCAAGCGACGGGTGATGTGAAATGCGATCTCACCCAACTGCTTACGCTAATGAATCGGAGCGACACCTTGGGACACACAAAACCTGGGAACTAATTCAAAATAGTGCTGCAAGCTTCAATATGGTTTCGGGCATGAAAAGTCTTCAAGAAGTGATAGACAGTGACTGCCATCGTCTGCGTTATTAATAGACAATTTACTCGGCAGATTGATTGTGTAACTTATCTGATAAAATTGCATTGGAACGTTTGAGCAAGTGTTAATAATTCCCAATATTTGTGGGATCATTATCTCGTAGTTAATCAAAAATAAACAACCTTTATTATTATGAATCCAGTTACTCTTGTTTACAAGTAGTCTTGTAATGTGTTAACGATGCACCATCTGACCTCACATACTTTTCTAATGCTGTGTTAAAAGGGTTATCAGAAATTGTGATAAAAGAGAAAGATGTATATTGCTATACTGTTATAGTTTAGCATGTTGGTTCTTCCTCTGTAATTCACAGGCACAAATGACAACATTTCATTTTTTAACCAGGCTTTTTTCCCCATAAGATCATACAGAGTATAAAAAAATAATGTTTTTACAAGTTTGAATAAATAAATATTGTAGTTATGTTACTAGAAATATCTATAAACGAACCGTTATCTAATGTTAAACATTCTACACCTCACCCAGGGTATATATATTGTATTTAGTTAATATTTTAAGTAAATAACCCTAATTTAACACAGATAGAAAACTGTATACTCGTAATAACTGTATATGTGGATTCCTAGAAATGTAATTAATGAAATAAATGAATATTGTTTATGCAACATGCCTGGCTGTTCTTACAAACCTCATACTTAACATTTGTTTTCTTAAATATGGATGTTTTCTGAAATAAAGTTACGAAAATCACCTAATCAACTATTAAAGAAACTAAAAAAAAGAAAAAATAAATCTCATCCGCGGATTTGAACTCGTGACCATCGTATTGGTAAGCCGCAGTCCAAACCACTAGACCAACACGCCATTTACGTTGCATTACGAAAAACTTAAACGTATGATATCATCATCAAAGGGGGGTCCGGTTTCTTTGAAGCTTACTGTACAGTAAACGCTCAGAAGTCCTTAAGCACGCTACAGCTCACATTGCCATGAACAGTACGAGCGCGATACAGTCAGTGCGTGTGCGAGTGATGTCTCAACATTCCGCAGATAACACACACTAATGAACTGTCATCGTAATAGACGAAATAGCATGATATTTCTGTTGCATTTACAATACGCGTCTGTTCTTACCATAGCATTGCTAAAATTCGCAGGCATCTAATATGTGCCGCTAGCTATTTGCGCTAAGCAACAGGTTCACGATCAATGAGGTCTGAGTTCGAATCTGAATTATTATTGTTAGCCGTTTTTTTGTTTCTTTGAAACCATAATAATGTTAAGTAAAAACTTATTAGGTTTATGTGCTTATTATCATTTTTATAAGAAGCAAATATTAGTTATTGTATTATTATTTAAGTATTTATGTGATATTTGATTTATTTTTTCGGTTTTGGAAGGTGGAACTAAAATAGTCGTGCTAAATCATAACAAAAATGTTTATTCGTTTTATTTATTTATAAAATTAACAATTTTGATGACAATAATTGTGACGTCACATTCCTACTTAGATAAAAAGAAGTCATCTTGTTCATAAGATGTTTTGTTGTATACCTACCCACTTAGTCAATTCATAATAACATAACAAGGAAAGGATGTTCTAATAACACAAATATAATTGTTGATACCCACTTATTAGAGGTATCGGTATTCAGTAAAGTTTATTGAAAAGTAATATATGATTTAGACTTTATAAACATGTTTTTTTTAATGTAACGTCACAATAAATGTATTGAGGTAATAGCTTAATTTTTCATTTTCTTGACGAAAAGAAGATTGAAACTAAACCTCAATTGTTTAAGGTCATTAAATAATACGGATATGCTAATATTACTAAATATTTAGTTACACCGTCTAATTATAAAAAACAAAACATTTAGATATTAATATTTTGTATAACTACATAAAAGCTAGTTCTCCTGGCCCTGCTGCACTCATCCATTCCCACATATTAATCGCAATTCGACCTGCAGGGTAATTGCGTAACACACTATCAGTAGCAATAGGTTTCATATTGACAGTTCAAGAACATTCATTGCGTTATTTACGTTGTTGAGTGACACATTTTTCGAACATATGGAGCAATGGATTAGCAATATGCTTCAAAATTATTCAAATTGAGGGTACTAGTGTGTTACGCAATTAGGGTGCTGACTCTGTATTAGGGCATACGTTTTTATCACATCAGCGAGTGTTATCCTTGCGCCATAAATGAAGCCTACCCTTATGGCTGGATTTAAATGTCTTTTGATCTGAAAATATGGTAGTATTCCAGTCAAAATCTAAATAATCCCGTGCGAAACGTAATCGTTCTTGTTTATGTCGGTCTGTCAACAAGGGCTTCTTAGCTGGTCTTCTGTGCAAACCTTCAGCGTGGAGGGCACGGCGAAGAGTTTGCGATGAGGTGTCGAATAGTTCAGCAATGTGTCTCGTTGGTGTGAATCCATTAAATTCATGCTCGCCCACCATTTATGTCGTCGCTGTGCCTCACTAATAAGCGCCGGCCTTCCACTTCGGCCTTTCTCTTCCTCGTATCTTTTGATCCAGAGACTTACAGTATTCCTCTAAAACAAAAAAAAAAAACTGAAATTAGGCAGCTGTAACAAAATACTAAAGTGACTTCATTTTAATATAATATAATAATATTTATTTAATATAATACCTATTCAAATATTACAACTTTGCATTTATAAATCCAATAATAAACACTAATTATTTATCTTTTAGGCTTCATGATGGCCTCAATAATCAATAAAAAGAATCATCCATTGTCAACAAATAATAGGTATTTTCAAATAAAAGTTTAAGTTACAATTCATTAATATTCAATACTCACATTCAGTCCGGTTTCATTAGATATTTGTGTTCTATTAAGACCACTTTTATGCAGCCCAATAATCGTCGCCCCCGCCTCAATGTTAATATTTGCCTGCATTTTGAGAATAATAATCAATACCGCTATCTATACCACACGTCACTAACCAACAACTACAACTAAAACGACAACGGTTAAGTATTCATAAAACTCATGTCTACCTCACAGAAATCTAAATTCTTTATTAAGTTTTTTACGATCTACCTTCTTAACTTTACAAAATGTGTGAACAAAGCGAACAAGATAAAGAATATTATATTTCTGTCCCATTTCTTCCTATCGAGTAAAAACTTGCAAAAAGTCTACATATTCGGCGTGAGATTCGAACTCACGGCTCACTGATTCGCGCATCTATCTGCAGGCACTTAGCCGCTAGGCCACCTTGACTTGTATTTTTACATTGAAATTATGAAGTACAATCACTTGTTGACGACAATGATGATACATGTGTCTATTCTTGAAAATAGAAGGTCGTAAGTCAAACTAAACGTCAAGCTAATGCTTTGTGAGAATGCCTATGGACTTTTGGAGGCCACTGTACATACCTTTTGTGCGAGAAGTTTAAATAAATATATTTATTATTATTAACATAGAATACTTGGAATCAGATGATGAAAGTAATTAATTATTATGTTATGGGAAAGTTAAAACATATAATAAAAAATATGTACGAACTTTTTTCTTTTATTTAATCCTTTTATTTCAATGACACGAGACCATTATATTGGTACTATCTGATCGTTTATGCAAGCTAATGAAGTTAGGAAGGAAAATATCGTGAGGAAAAATTATTATGTCGTTGCAAAAGTTCGTGTGGACACGTATAGATGGCGACAGCATCTAAAGTAAAAAAAATATTCGTTTATAAGTTGAGTAATATGGTGTAATATTGAGTAATCTAGCCGTTTTATGATTTATTAAAATCGCAGTGTCCTATTTGTTTGCTTAGACATTTATTAAAATATGGATGTTGATAAAGTGCATATTCGTCACTGTGTTTTATTTTTATTTATTAAAAAAAAAGACAACAGCTGAAGCTACAAGAATACTTTGCGAAACTTATGGTGAATCTTGCATCTGAAGGTACGTGCCAAAAGTGGTTTCAACGATTTATAAGTGGCGATGTTGATGTAGACGACAAACCGTTCTGGTAGACCTCAAACTCTAGAAACTGACAAGCGTTGTTGAATGAAAAACCAGCTCAGACAACTGCAGAACTTTCTGCTAAGTTTGGCGTTGATAAGTCTACTGTAAGCCTCACCAGCTATCCGAGAAATCTGCTCTCACCAGATTAAACGTTTGTCTTTCTTTTCTCGCCCGTCATCGTAAGAAGTCTTTCTTATGGAAAATAGTTACTGGAGACGAAAAATGGATTTACTTCTCAAATCCTAAACGGAAAAAAATCATGGGTTGATTCTGGTCAGCCTTCAATATCAACGGCAAAACGCGATACCCATGTTCAAAAAACTACTCAGTATACAACGCACGGAAAAGAAAAAACACTGGAAATAGCAAGTAGGCGTGGCAGTGTCGCCGCTAGTAAATACTGCAGTACGCACTTGCTGTTCAAGCGCTCTCATTCGCAAACTAGACTGCGTCAACATACAATTTAAGTTAAATATTATTAAAATGCCTTATTGTGCCATACTGGACTGTAAAAACCATAGTCGGACTAAAAATCTAACTCGTGGAGTTGTATCATACCACCCGGTAAGTATTATTTACGGATTTATTTTAATAAAATGAAAAAATAAAATTTCGTCAAATATTGCACAAGATATACAAACAAAAATTGCCCTTGATGTCATGACAACAAAGTTGATTTTCTTTTCCCGGTTATTAGCCTTTCTGGAATATTTGCTTGTCTACCTATACTTTTAACGCTATCCAAATAGTGCGTGACTTTATCGATAAAATCAATCGATATGTTTTACATTACCTTTTTAAAATAAAAGTACGGTATTTAAATATGCATGTAAGTAATATAATACAGTTAATATATTATATATTATATTATACCTTTATCCATAGTACGTTTGTATGTTTTCCATAACAATTTAAAAGTGCCCGTAAATGTTTTTAATAAATTATTTTATTTTGATGTTGTATAATACTTTTTTTACTGTTTTATATTGTCTGAAACTCACATAGCAATCTAATAATAAAATATTGCGAGGTTTTCAGCGTTTTTTTTCAATTACCCTGTAATAATGAAAAAATGAAAAAAAAAAGGTATTTCATTTACATGCAAATACCCTTTTTAATACGTTTAAAAATTGCCCTACGTCATATTAATTTCATTATTTTAATATTATCACACTATCGCATACAATATTTTTTTCGCATTATATGTTTTAAATACGTTTATATACTATCGATAATATTTCGATCGAATTAGGTTACATCGCTATTTGAGTAGCAACCTGCATTCGTGTCAGTGATACACCATTCAAATACCACCCTTATTTTTACGTACTTACAGTTCATACTGAACAATGCCATCTAGCGACGAATGGCAGTACTTGGTAGACCAATATGTATTTCTTTCTTGTTTTTGTCAATTTGATTTATAGGTTGTTGAAATTAAAGTTGCATTTCGTATAATATTTTATTTTGCATTTTGTTTACGCCCTTATTTTTTTTTAGCCAATCGTATCTTCGGGTTTGTAGTAAGAGTAAATCGTAAATGCATGAGTTTGGCGACACCGGTTCTGGTACAAACATTTTCTCATGCTAATTCCAGTTTGTTTTTTCTGTTTCGTGATACAACGTGTCCCAGAAATCAACGTCAAGCCGAAAACGGGCAATAGGCCAAGTCGTGACAGCTATTAGAAAAATATAAAAAAAAATCTTGGTCATGTACTTTTCGAATTATAAGCATTCAAAAATAAATCTCAAAAAGTGACACCCTGTGATGGTTTTTCAAGTCCTGTGACTACATTATTAACATTTCGGTAGTTTTTTTCTCTGTGATGTAACCATGAATAACCCTTCTGTAAATTACAGTTAAAAGTGAAACGTAACTGCCTCAGTTCTAAATTAAATGTTAGATTTTTGCCCAATATTGAATTCAAAATAATGACATCACCCAACTTTAACCGACTGTACTGAAAAAAAAATCTACTACACTATTTTGGCAAGTAACTTTAAAAGATGGCGCGTTTAGTCAGGATTCCAAAATGGTATAACACATACTAATTGCTACTTCTTAATTGAGAAAAAACATTTTTTTTTTATGAAGCCGTATTTCATAAAAGTTCGATTGAGACGAAGAGTGACGTTATTTTGACTAGTGTGAGCGAGAAAGATTCATTTTAGCTAATGTGAGGTGACGCTACTTTGACAAGTGGGAGCGAGATAGATAGTGACGCTACTTTTATCTAACTAAGAGGGAGACGGATTGACACATCATTTCATATGTGTGAGTGAAACAGATAGAGACGCTACTCTGGCTAAACAGGGATGCGTCGGCAAATTGTGCAATACTGCAGTACGTTACGCTCTTTCGTTGACTGCACATCTTTTTGTATTCGTATTGACTTCGTACTTACAACTGTGGCTTTGTTTATTGGACTTGATTTGCATTGTAATTTGGATTTATCTGCACCGTTTCTGACAACCCCGGACTTGTTTTAATCGCAACCCCGTGTTTGTGTAGTGTTTTATCATGCCATCTCGATACACCGCACAGGAATACGCCAACATGCATCTCATTTATGGAGAATGCTTATGCAACGCCAATGCCGCAGCAAGAGTGTATCGTGAGAGATACCCGAATGCTGAGCGTCATCCCGATCATCGAGTATTTATTAATGTGCATCGGTCATTATCAGAGGGTCGATTTCCTAGCCAAATGGTTAGCGAGGGAAGACCCGTTATGCCCTACGAAGCCGAAGTCTTGCAAGCAGTTGAAGAAGACAGAAGTATCTCAGTACGTGGAATTGAACAGAGCATAGGAGTCTCCAAAAGTACTGCACATCGTATTTTAAAAAAGAACGAGTTTCACCCATAGGCCATACCATGTACGACGAGTACAAAGTCTGCTACCCCGAGACTACCCAGAGAGAGTACGATTTTGTCGAACGATGTTGCAGAGGCACCGAGAGGACCCGCGATTCTTTGAAAAAATTCTATGGTCCGATGAATCAACATTTAAAAAGGACGGTTACATGAACCTCCACAATTTGCACGAATGGCACGTGGAAAATCCAAATTTGATGCGGGAAGATAGATCTCAGTACCAGTTTAAAGTAAATATGTGGACGGGAATTTTGAATGGTAAAGTTATTGGTCCAATCGAGCTGCCGGAGAATTTAAATGCCCAGGGTTATTTGAACTTCTTACATGATTGATGGATTCTTCCTGTGGCAACACTACAGCTAACATCTGATTTGAATTTGTTCTTGTTATTTTAATCTTAAATATTTAATTTCGTATGTTTTTCAAGCCTATTTCCAATTACTCATCAAGTAAATAGGATAATAATCAATTTTTTGTATTAGATTCACTTACCAAGTGCAAAATAAGTGTAAATATTTCAATGTGAATGAGTGACAGTTACCGGCTCAAGTGAATTTTGCATTGTCATCTTGTTATCAGGTACAATACTTAAATATTTTACTTGCTTTTGTTTGTTTGCGTCCTTTAATTACAAAATAAATTACATTGTTCACTTTTAATACGGCTACTTGTTGATGCCAATGACCTTTGAACGTAAACATAACCTTAGTTTGGTTGGTTACAGAACTTCTTACTTTATTAAATTTCATTTTCCTCTGCACTAATCCTCTTTCAAATTTCACAACTACCTAGCTCTTCTAAATTGTTTTCTCTTCTTTATAAAAGCTATACTTCGTCATGATTATGACTCGCAGCGCCCGTGCTCGCCTCGAAGAGTCCAAACTCAGTGAGGCTTTGAGCCTATTAAAGGCGTCAAGGGAGTCCTGTGACCAACTTATTAAGGAAATAGATGACAATGAAAGAGTGCTCTTTGATGCCAATGAAATGAATAGGAAGTTGAAAAATGAAATGGCTCAGTTATATATTCAATACACTGATGCCATAGAAGCCCGGGATAGGCTCCAGGTTGTTGTGGACGGGTTCAGCCAGTGTAGCATAGAGTATGAACAAGCTCTTAGCCAGAAGCACTTATTGCAAAAGCAGCTACATGAGGCTCAAAGTCAGATTACAGAACTTGAGACTACAAATCTTAACATCACCGCCTCGCTGAATCAAAGTCTGTTCAATGAGCTGGTGTCTATTGCCCCGTCAATGGTTTCTGCCATAAACCCTACTTACACTATTGATTTGACAGGTGATGATGAATCAAAATCATGTAATTCAGTGAGGGTAGTCACTAGTAAAAACAAACTTAAAAAATATATAAAAGTTAATAAATACATTGTTAAAACGCAAAAAATGGTAAAAAGACAAAAGTTCTTTATAAAAAATGTTAAACTTAACAGGGAAAGGTTAAATTTACTTAAACAGCTAGATATGTATTCCTTTAATTTGGAGCAAAGTACTAGGAAATACGACATTGACACACAGGACTTGCAATCTCAACTGGACCACCTACAGGAGAAACTAAGATCAATGACTAACAAATATAATACCTCTGAAGAACTAATGAGGGAATATGTGTTGGCTATGAATGAGCTGGTGAACTCACAAACTAACAGCTGTGATCGCTGTCAAATACCATCCCATGTGCCTACACCAGACCATTCATTGTCAACATACAATACCACATTACCGGATCCTTGTGTTGATTTGCCAATTCCTTCTGTTAATAGCTCCTTTATACCGTGTAAACAAATTGTAAACAATGATATTGTACTATTTTGTGATGAGATTGGAAAGGACTTAGGTCACTTGTTGACAGATGAATATCCGGGACACTGTAATAAATTACTGTATGCCTGGTTGTTCTTTATTTGATATTATGAAAGAAATTATTAAATGTAACTTTAAGCAGGAAACAACTTTGTTAATTTTTATGGGAAATAGGGGAAATTTAAATAAAGGAGAATTGCTCCAATATCGTAGAACATTGTGCAACCTTAGTTTAAGAAAAATTGTGTTATTTACATTCCCTTATAGTAACAGTTTGCCACAGGAAGAAAATAGGTTAAGATATGATTTAAACATGACATTGCATAATTTAACTTATAATGATAAGCTAATCCATTTAATTGACACTAACTATTATATTAATAGTAATTTATATTTGACAAAAGATAGATACAATCGTGTTATGTACTATCTTTCTACCTATCTCAAAAGACAGATAGCTATGTCGCTATCATATTTTTTTTCTATTTCAGCCAAAAATTTGGCTAAACAAATTGCTCCTTTTGAGCAATGCAAAGGCATTTCAAACCATTCTGTCAATAATTTGCTTAAAATTAATGACATTAATCATCATTTAAATTAGAAATTAGGACAATAGAGGCAACCTCTAGCAAAAATGTAAGTAATAAGTCAAATGAAAGTGTAAAAAAATTAAACAGTATCAATCTGGTGCATCAAAACATTCAAAGATTTTTAAACAAAGACTTAGAAGTAGAATTATTCCTGAATTGTTACAACGTAGATATTCTTTGTATGACAGAACATTGGCTTAAAAGCCACCAGTTCATGTTCAATTTTAGTAATCACCAGGTTGGTAGTTCATTCAGCAGAGTAAATGCTATACATGGTGGCTCATTAATTTTAGTAAATAACCAGCATAAATTTAAGGACCGAAAGGACATTGTGAGCCTCTCTGTTGAGCGGACAATTGAAATAGCCTGTATAGAATTGGAGCAGTTCATTATATTAAGTGTGTACAGACCTCCTTCAGGATTGTATGATTGTTTTGAAAAGGTTATGGATGAAGTGTTGCACAAAATCTGTAATACAAACAAGTCCATCATCACTTGTGGTGATTTCAATGTTAATTTGTTAGAAAATTCTGGGTTAAGTACTAAAATCATAAGTTTGTTTCAGTCATACAATCTTGCTAACCTATTTTTGGAGCCCACTAGAATAACTACTAGTGCCACATGCCTAGATAACATTTATACAGATATTATACCAAACCACAAAGAAATGATTAATTTAATAGACTCAGATCATTGCGGACAGCTGATCACTATTCCAAATCAAAACAAAAAAGTTATTAAAAAAGATATCACTGTTAACCCAAAAACAACTAAACGCTTAGAAACATTTAAAACTAAACTCCTAAGTAAATTACCACCTCTGTTGACTAATGATGACCCTAACAAACAATATAATGATTTTTTTAATATATATTGCACACAATTTGATAAAACATTCATTCCAAAGACATTATCAGTCAATAGTAACGCTTCTTTCAGTGACTGGGCCACCATTGGTATACATAAAAGTAGAAAACGACTTTATGAATTATATGATGAACGGATTTGTATAAACACTACTGAATTTAATTTATATGTTAAAAATTACTCTAAAATATTTAAAACAGTCTGTAGTATAGCCAAGTCACGTTATTTGAGTTCAAAAATTAAAAATAGTAGTAACATTATTAAAATGACTTGGAATGTCATTAATAGCGAAACAGGAAGGTCTTGCAACCGAAGTAGTGACTACAGCCTTGCTATTGATGACAATGTAATTAGATCAGATTCTCAAGTCGCCGCGGCCTTTGAAAATTTCTTTTCAGAGATTCCCGTGTCAACAACTAAATCTCTAAGCTCGTCACCCACTGCTGCAGAGTCTTTACTTAAAGAAAACGTTCCAGTTGGTGATTCTGAATTTCACTTTCAATATGTCACCTGTACAGATGTAATTAAAACTTTTCACATTTTAAATGTTAAAAAGACTGCAGATCTATGGGGTAATTCTGTGGATGTTGCTAAGTCAATTATAAACATTGTAGCACCTACTTTAGCTGTTATATTTAATAATTGTATTGATCGTGGTGAGTTTCCTGATCTTATGAAACATAGTAAAATCATACCATTGTTTAAATCGGGTAGTACATCAGACCCTACTAATTATAGACCTATTTCAGTACTACCTACCTTTAGTAAAATTTTTGAAAAGCTTATTTTAAACCAAATGCAAAGATTTTTTAACAAAAATAAATTACTGCATAACAAACAGTTCGGTTTTACAAAGGGTCGTTCAACTACTGATGCCGGAGTTGAACTTTTAGGACATATTTATAATGCATGGGAGGACAAATGCGATGCTTTGGGCATCTTTTGCGATTTGTCCAAGGCATTCGATTGTGTTCTTCATGAAACCTTAATCAGGAAACTTCACTACTACGGAATTCGGAACGCCTCTCTGGATCTTCTTACTTCTTACTTGAGTGATAGGATTCAGAGAGTTGATGTTAACGGAAAAAGGTCACCCGGATCTGTAGTAAAAATGGGGGTCCCCCAGGGCTCAATTCTTGGCCCATTTTTATTTCTTATTTATATATGACTTGCCTTACCTCATAAGGGACGAACATGATATAGTGTTGTTTGCAGATGACACTTCACTTTTATTTAAACTCAAACGTCAGCAGCTGGTTACTGACAATATAAATAGTGCCCTCGCAAAAGTAGTTAACTGGTTTAATGTTAATAACCTACTTCTTAACGAAAAAAAAACGAAATGTATTAAGTTTACGATACCAAATGTTAGACAAGTAGAAACTAGTGTTCTTATAAAGGGTGATGAGTTAAAACCCGAAAATACCACAGTATTCTTAGGCATAACTTTGGATGCCAAGCTTCAATGGGGCCCCCATATAGATAAATTGTCAAAAAAGCTTAGCTCTGCAGCATACGCCGTTAGGAAAATTCGTGACTTAACTGATTTAGAGACAGCCCGTTTAGTTTACTTTAGTTATTTTCATAGTGTGATGTCACACGGTATTCTGTTGTGGGGAAATGCCGCCGATATTCAGACAATTTTTATTTTACAAAAAAGGGCAATTCGTTCGATTTATAAATTAAGTCCCAGACACTCCCTCAGAGACAAATTTAAAGGGATTAATATAATGACTGTGCCTTCTCAGTACATTTATGATAATCTTTTGTATGCACATAAAAATATTAATCTGTTTAAAAAATACAGTGATATCCATAATATTAATACTAGGAACAAACACAAATATGTTGTTCCTACAACAAGGCTTAAGAAAATAGGTGGCTCGTTTAGATGCCAATGTATACATTTTTATAATAAACTTCCTAGCCACATTCAAGAACTAAGCATTAATAAATTCAAATCTTTCATAAAGCTAAAACTATGCCAGAAAGCCTATTATACTGTAAAAGACTATATTGAGGACAAAAAAGCTTGGGATTGAGCTGCTCCAATAGGTCTAGACAGTGAATGTTGTTTATTTTTTATTTTGCTGATTTACACTTTTGTTTTTTTTTATTATTTTTTTTTTTTTTTTCTAAATATCTATTTATATACAGAATGACATGAACATTTACTGTTTAAAGTCTTATATTATTTTAATTATTGTGAATGTGAGGACTATGTGGGTCATTGTTTCCGTTTTAATCATGGTCTGGCAGTTTGAGTGGTGTATGCGGTCTACACAAATGTCCTGTCCCTGGTATTGCTCGTCGAATCGTTGAGCTCCTTAAGTTCTGAGTTGAGCTGCACGGTTACTGACGAATGCGTGCACTGACTGCACAGGTCCACTCAGTGTGGTTCTTTCCTCAAAAGACCACTTCAGACACCAATCTACATGGTCCTCAAAGATTATATCCGGATTTTTATATACACATTGACATTGATGAATTTTATATAAACAATGACATGGATATTTACTTTGTAAAGTATCTTATTTTTATTATTATTACTGTGAGTGTGAAGACTATGTGGGTCATTTCTTTTTTTCGGTTTTCCTTCTTAGTTAGTTTTAATCATGATCTGGCAGTTTGAGTCATTTATGCGGCCTACCAAAATGTCCTTTCATTGGTATTGTTCGTCGAATCGTAAGGCTCCTCAAGTTCTGAGTTGAGCTGCACGATTTTTGACAAATGCGTGCACTGACTGGACAGGTCCGCTCAATCTGTGTGGTTCTTTACTCAAAAGACCATTTCAGACACTAATCTACATGGTCTTCACATTATCTGACCAAGATTATGTCTGGACTTTAAAAGAGACTGTGACCTCTGAGTTTGTTTCGGCCTTTCTTCTCAGAGTAGTCAGATAGGAAACGCCGACCTCATCTAGTTTAAAAAAATATGATTGACATATAAAAGTGTTTGTACAAACCTACTTACAGAAAATAAATCATTTATCATTTATCATTTACAGAACCAATTACCAGAATTATTGGAAGAAGTGCCACAGAACATTTACGGCAGCATGTGGTATCAACAAGATGGCTGCCCAGCGCATTATGCTCTCACTGTACGAGAGTTTCTCAATCGAGAATACCCCGATAGGTGGATTGGGCGAGGTGGTACAATTTCGTGGCCTGCCCGTTCACCCGATTTAAACCCCATAGATTTTTTTTACTGGGGTACGATAAAGGATAAAGTGTACTCTAAACCAATTCAAGATTTAGACGAGCTGCGCCAAAGAATTGGAGAAGCCGCTGAATACATCAACTCAAGAAGATACGCCCGTCTTATTACGCGATCATTTTTAAAGAGATGTAGAACTTGCATTGCAGCTGAAGGAAAACAGTTTGAACATTTGTTATAAAACTTCGTAAATCTGATTTAATAAAAATTATAATAAAAGAAATCCAACGACTGAATTTTATTTCAAATGCACCTAAAACCAACAATGTACTTTTTTTCCTCAATTAAGAAGTAGCAATTAGTATGTGTTATACCATTTTGGAATCCTGACTAAACGCGCCATCTTTTAAAGTTACTTGCCAAAATAGTGTAGTAGATTTTTTTTTCAGTACAGTCGGTTAAAGTTGGGTGATGTCATTATTTTGAATTCAATATTGGGCAAAAATCTAACATTTAATTTAAAACTGAGGCAGTTACGTTTTAACTTTTAACTGTAATTTACAGAAGGGTTATTCATGGTTAGATCACAGAGAAAAAAACTACCGAAATGTTAATAATATAGTCACAGGACTTGAAAAATCATCACAGGGTGTCACTTTTTGAGATTTATTTTTGAATGCTTATAATTCGAAAAGTACATGACCAAGATTTTTTTTTATATTTTTCTAATAGCTGTCACGACTTGGCCTATTGCCCGTTTTCGGCTTGACGTTGATTTCTGGGACACGTTGTATGGTAGGACGAAAGAGGCGTACTTTATCACGACTTGCTGAAACCTGATAAAACAATTACTTACTGCAGATCTTTACAGTGCACAATTGAATGAAGTAAACAATGCAATCAGTGAGAAACGACCATGGTACTCGCCCAGTCTTATTGCTTCATTATAACGCTCGGCCGCATGTTGCTTCAACTACTAAGAAAACAATATTGTAATTGAACTGGGAAGTCCTACAACATCCGGCGTATAGCCCATATATTGCTCCATCTGACTACCATTTGTTTCGGTCAATGCAGCATTTTTTGTCTAGACAAAAATTTAATAACTTCGAAGAAGTAAAAAAAGTAGTGGATGATTTTATTGCCTCCATTGATGAAAGTTTCTCAAAGCCGCGGTATATATATTTACTACCCGAAAATGGGCAAGAGTTGTGGAAAATAATGGGGAATATTTTTATTAAATATTGTAATTTTATTTGATGTATTTTTAGAAAATAAATTATTCAAAAACCGCACGAACTTTTGCAACGACCTAATATTACGAGGGGTGTTCAAAAAGTAGTGAGAATGACGTAGTAATGGGGGGTACTTTAAAAAAAATATATTGTCATGGAAAGATTAGGTCTTTGCCATAATACCCTCAAATAATTAGCTTTCTATCTTGTCTTTGTCAGTTGTATTAATTATTTGTTTGTGACGTGTCGATAACTCTCGCTAAAAATGGATAAAATTTAACTGTCACTCACATAAGGGTTTAAAAAAAAGCTTCTCGTTTTCATTGAAACCAGGGTTGCTTCTAGTACAAAATAATGTGCTAGTATCAAAATCAATTAAGTCACACTATACAGGGCTGCTACGTGCACGACCGCAGCGCCCTCATTATTTTTCATGACTATAGACAGACTGTACGTGTATAATCTCACCTGGGAACGTGACTTTCGAGCTTGAGCACTCTCCGAGAAAATACACTGCCGTCGAAAAGTTTCCGGAAAAAGTTATAATTGATCTTTGAAATTAAGAAAGATACTAAAAAATATAAGGCAACTATGAGTACACACAATATATCAAAACACGGAGCGAGTTTGATCGTTTTGTCTACTACTCGTTGTTTCCCGTTGTTTATTTGTTAAAATACGAAAATATTATGTGAGTTTATTTCAAGATCTTAAATGATACTTTCTTCAATAAAATAATATAATATTCATTGAATGAAGGCTTTTATTTAACTCTTTATACTTTTATTATTTAATAATGTCAGTGTCCGGAAACTTTTCGACGGCAGTGTACGTGTTTTGCGTGACAATTAGAACAAAGTTATCAAAATATGGCATTCGTATTAAAATTATTAAAAATCTATACAGACTTTTCTTTCTTTGCAACCTTATAGTGAATTACATAAGTAAATAAAAAAGTTTGACTTACTTTTTTAAAACTGCCCGCAAAAGATGTCTCAAGTATTTCACTTTATATATCCATACAAGTTATATTCCGTTCAACTTGACCGGAGGCATAGGATCTGAACATCGACCGCTGACACCAAAGACTTCAGTTTTAGTGACGATATAGACCAGTCCACAGTCATAGTCTCCTCATATGGTCACCAACCTCCTAAACCGTACGTAATTATGCTCAAAATGTCAGTTTCCTAAAATATAAAGACTTTTTTGTGCCCTACTGCGCCCTAACAGGGTAATGTACGCACTAGTTTTAAGCCAAGCTTGTTACTTATGTTTGTGTACATTGTGCATTAATCAATATATAATTATAAAAGAAAGTGTACAATTTGCGTGCCGCTAAAACTCAGAAATGAGTCCCGGTACGATCAAGGGAGTAATATGCTGTGGTAACCCTCTACATCCTGTCCATGAAGAAGGTTCGAAGATATGAGGGCTGGAATTTTCACCCTCTAGAAATTTCTAGATTATCCCAGAACATTTAGGAGTATGTCCGGGAACATTTGAGAGCATTCCAGAACATTCTGGAATGTTGTGTAATATTCGAGAGCATTCCACAAAATTCAACACAGCATACCTGAGCGAAGCCGGGTACCCCAGCTAGTGAGTATATAAACGAAATATTTTTTATTTTTTTTGTAAGAAATTCTACACGGAAGACGAGGCCGCCTACGCTTTGGGCCAATTGAAAAAAAAAAAAAAATGGTCGTGTCGGGGACCCTTATGAAAAATCTTAAAATGGAAATCTTAAAAATTTTATATTTAAAAAAAACAACCGACTTCCAAAAAACACTACAAAGTGAAAAATAATTTTAATTTCGGAAGTCGGTGTCGTTGGTTCCGCATTTTGGTTTTTTGACACCGACTTCCGAAATTAAAATTATTTTTCACTTTGTAGTGTTTTTTGGAAGTCGGTTGTTTTTTTTAAATATAAAATTTTTTATTTTTCACTTTTTAGTTATATCTACCCCAATCAAATTCATATAAACACTACTTGCTATGTAAATATCAGTGACAGGAAGCTGCATCTGCGTTTATAGGGTACAGGCGTGATGTTATGTTGTGCGATTGCGTAATTATTATTATCATAAAAAAAAATTATAACCTTTGTAGTGAGTACAGGCGTGATATTATGTTGTGTGATGGTGTAAACAATGCTTAGATATGCTATAGCAACAATCGCGGTTAATCTGCTGTTATTTATTGAAGAGTTCCCCCGATTTCTACAAGATCCCATCATCAGATATTGAAATGGTGACAATGGGACCACACGGGAAGCACCAGCTTTCAAATAAAAAAAGAATCATGAAAATCGGTTCACCCAGTCGGTTATTATGAGGTAACAAACATAAAAAAAAAAAAAAAAAAAAAAAAAAAAAAAAATACAGTCGAATTGATAACCTCCTCCTTTTTTTGAAGTCGGTTAAAAATCCTTATTGGCAGCACTGCTCATAAGTTTTTTTTTTTTTTTTTTTTTTTTTCCTTTGGCTTCGCACGGTTTGTGCATTCAGCCAGTGTCACGTTGTTATGTTATAATTACAAAGGGAAAAAAGGTAGGGAAACGAAAAAGGATAACGGAATTAATTATATCGGGAATTAGTGATAGTATCTATAGGATCAGTATTTACAACGAATAGAGTAATTAGCTAAATATATACAATGACGAAAAGTTATAACTTAATATTATTAAAAGTAATGAATGAGACTATACATTTATATACAGGAAAGCTATTTGTACAAAGTAAAGAAAGTATTGAGGTAGGAAAAGGAGTACTGAGGGACAAGAGGTTACTGAGAAGGGTTGAACGGTCATATAAGGGACAGGAGAAAAAAATGTGATTTAAGTCGCCTACGTCTGTGCCACACAGGCAAATGGGGTTGTCAATGATATGAAGTTTGGCAAGATGGGCTGGAGAGCAGACATGACCCAGTCTCATCCGTATTAGGATGGAGGTCTCCATCTTACCAAACTTTGCCCTGCCAAACCACGGTTTTTCCGGAACGTCGGGTTGAATTAAAGAAAAATAATGACCCTTTGATTTGCTTCCGATATTCCAAGCTACCTTCCAGGTGTCCCGAAGAAAAGTCTTTGGTAACGTCGCGAGGTCGTAGCAAAAATTTATGTATGGTACTAAGTCCCCACATTGCACCGCTTCACCAGCAAGTGTATCAGCCACTTCATTCCCATGGATTCCAGCATGGGCTGGAATCCACACAAATTGCAATGTATTACCCTCGGAGATGATTCTGAGCGCAAATTCTCTTATTAAATAAATTATAGGTAACTGTGATTTGTGTTCGAAAGGGGATTTATTGATGGCTAGAAGAGCACTTTGAGAATCAGTAAAAATTATAGTATTTTTAAGCTTTAAGACACGAATATATTCAATGGCCTTTAAGATGCCGAAACATTCCCCCGTAAAAACAGAAGTCTCAGGAGGCAGTTTTATTTTTTGTACGATGTTGTATTGAGAATGGTAAGTGCTTATCCCAACACAACCCGTCGGTGACTGCTTGGCAGCATCCGTAAATATATGGTGGTACTCTAAGTGTTCAGCCAGAAAATGATTAAAATTTAAATGGCAATCGGGATCTGATTTACTCACACAGTTATATTTTATGATGGGGCTGTATTGTAAACTCTCGTAGCTACTGTTAAATAGAGGAAGTTTATTGGAACGGTGAATAGGAGAAGAGAGAGAAAGGATTTTTTTATAACTTACAACTAAACAAGGAGCACGTTTATGGGACCAGTAATCTGAAGATTCAATCTGCAACACTAAAGAGTCCAGTTTAGGAATGAGAGGATGAGTTGAGATCTGAAGAATCCGGAACAAATATTTGTCAGATAGGAATTGTCTTCTAAGATATAAAGGAGCTTCCCCGCATTCAACTTGGAGTGCATTAATGGGACTAGACTTCATGGCACCCGAAATAATGCGTAAAGCCTTAGACTGGATGCGATCCAACTTTTTAAAAGCCGTAACCACGGACTAGAAAAAAAAGAAGGACTCCGCGCCACGCGTATCGAAAGTGAAGCACCCTACCGGTCTATGTGTGCGTGATTTGAGGGATACCAGATGAATGAAAATTTCCCCATGTTTTAAATATTTGGACAGTGTATTCATTTATTACAATAAAGCGATATAAGAAGTCCACTTAACTGAAATTACAAAAATATACTAGTGAAAACTCAAAATTAAGTGTTTATTTTGTATGGATGACTAGAAAAACGCTGCTGTAGAATACGTAATTCAATTGATTGTCTTGAATTACCGATTAGGAAGATAGGGGGATGGGTATTAAAGCTTACTTACCTAAAACACACAAGGTGTATTTTACCTATAATAAGAAAAGTATTTAACGTTCTGTAGAAAATAAAACTGAAATATTTATTCAAATGATTTAATCAGAATCTTCACAACACATACATACACTCACTAAGCCGCACTGCATTCTTTATCGATCCAAGAAACATTACAAAAGCACGCTAATCCGTTCCAATCTAAGAACCCTCGCCAATTGATGATTTGTATCAAAATGTATACAGCATATCACGCTTGTTTTTGACGGAACGCAACGGCCTTCACATCTGTAGTTTCTTATTATTATAATCCAATCATTGTTCCATGAATGATTTGCTGTAGGAAATCTATAAAAAGAATCATAGTCAATACTTGCAAAAAAATGACAAAGAACACAAAAAAAAAATTACCCAATCTCTCGGGACACTTAACCATTTATTTTCTGACAACACTTATGTCAAATGTCTTAATGTCTTAATGTCAAAAATACAATAAATCAACAAGTAAAATTGTGCCTTAACTGTGATATGTTATTCCTTGACAGTTTTTCTGGGATGTAGAATTATTTTTACACGTTTTCAAAACACAAGATGGCATTATTTTATTTTATTACTTCACGTAAATAGTACCTACAAAGACGCCGCCGTCTTGTCGCGTAATGGCGGCCGGCCGGCTTTCTATGATGTAAATGTGTGCGTGAAGCACGTTTGTACAAACGGTCCGGCACCCTTACTGTGCTTCACTTTCGATATGCGTGGCGCGGAGTCCTTCTTTTTTTTCTAGTCCGTGGCCGTAACACTGCCTGGTTCCAGAACGAACAGACCATAATCCAAAGTGCTTCTGATGATTGCGTTATAAACGAGTTTCAAAGAAAAGGGATGTGCACCCCACCACACGCCAGAGAGGCACCTAAGCATGTTTAGGTGATTTTCACATTTGTTAACAATATAATCACAATGAGGAACACTACTTAATTTACAGTCAAGTATTATACCTAGATATTTGAATTTATCTTTCACTGGGATAGGTATTTCCTTATAAGATATAAAGAGATTTACTAAGGGAATATTTCTGTTCCGGGTGAATAAAACAGCTGCGCTTTTAGACGTGGATAAATCCAAACCGTTAAAGTATAACCATGACTCCAATGAAGATAAAGCAGAATTAATAGCATAGCTAGCTTGATCAACAGATTGGCTTGAAGAGTATAATAATAAATCGTCGGCATATTGAAGAACCTTAACATGGTTAGTTAAGGACAAGTCTAAATCAAAAGTGTAAATATTGTAAAGTATGGGACTGAGCACTGAACCCTGTGGGAGACCTCTCCATACAAGACGAGATACTTCATGATCTCCTATTGACATATTAACAGAGCGTTCAGTCAGGATATTAATAATGAAATTCGACAAATTCAATGGGACTTGTAAGGTTTTTAATTTATTTTGTAAAACAGATAAGACAACATTATCGTAAGCTGCATTTATGTCAAGGAAAACTGCAACGGTGGATTGGTTATTAGAGAAGGATAACCGAATATCGGATGTTAAAATACTTAAACAGTCAGTTGTACTTTTACCTTTTCTAAAGCCATATTGTGACTCTGCCAAAAGGCCCTTACTTTCAACATACCATTCTAGGCGGTTTTTAATTAAGTGCTCCGCTAATTTCATCAGAATTGAAGACAAAACTATGGGGCGGTATGAAGAAGCTTCAGATGGAGTTTTATTTGGTTTAAGGAATGGCAACACCCTTTGACGTTTCCATTCAACAGGGATGTTTCCTGTATTCATAATAGAATTAATAATCTCTAAGTAATAATTGAGGGCGTCGTCATTTAATTTAGCAAAAAATGAATACGGAATGCCATCAATACCTGGTGCAGAATCCTTAGTTTTATGGATAACACCCTTTAATTCAGTGAGAGTGAACGGAAGATCTAGAGTCGTATGACTGTCTTGGCTAGTGGATACGAGAGACAGGTTAAGGTTGATACTCTCAGGAACAAAAGGGGGAGCCAATTTATCTAAAAATTCAGTGGCTAAAGAATCGGGGATAGGAAAAGGGTTGTTATAAATGGACCTAAACCTGCGAATATTGCGCCAGACAATCGTAGGGTGAGTATTCGGTGATATTGATGAGCAAAAGTTATGCCAAGATTCAAATTTTTTCTTCTTAAAAAGTTTACAAGTTTCATTTATTAAGTTGGTAACGATTTCAAAATTGATATCAGACATATCAAGGTTATAGTTGTATTCTGCCTGTTTACGTTTGTTAATAAATTCTGTGCATTCAGAGTCCCACCACGGAGGCGAGGCAATTGTACTAATATTGTTACTTTTTACAGGGAAAACTTCATCTGCCGCTGCGATTAATATGAGTGCTAAAGCTTCAGCACAACTATTTTCATTGCCATCAGAAATAACGGGCAAGGAGCAAAGCTTTCTGTCAACAATGTTTCTAAATTTGTCCCAGTCATTACTAATTCTATTAGGAATTTTATGTCTTAAGTTTGATCTCCTTAATGGCGCATTTCGTTTGGGAAAAGGATAAGAAATAACTATTGGAAAATGGTCACTACCATAAGTAGAGGATAAAGTATGCCAAGTTAGTGAAGAGGCTAAGTTTGGAGAACAGATAGAAAGGTCGATTGCGCTTTGGTTCTGATTGGGATCTGAACGGCGTGTGGGGGATCCTGAGTTCAAGATGCATAAGTTATGTAAGTCTATTATATCTAATAATTCATCACCATAGCAATTAGAAGTTGAACAACCCCATGATTGGTGATGGCAATTAAAGTCCCCCCAATATTAAGAAAGGCTTTGGAAGACAAGAAAAGAGATTAGCCATCTCTTGAAGAACAGAAGAAGAAGGATGAGGGATGTAAATAGAAACTAGACAGGTATGTTGCACTTTAATAGCTACAATTGAAATTTCCTCACTATGAGGAGGTAAGGAAATGATGGAGAAAGGGATAGAATTCTTGATAAGTATAGCTACTCCACCATACCCATCAGATCTATCCTCTCTAATGGTTAAATAACCATTAATTTTAAAAATATGATTAGATTTGATCCAAGTCTCTGCCAAGGCAAAGGCAAGTGGCTCATATTTGTTTAAAAGATAAATAACATCACTCTTTTTGTTTACCAGATTGCGGCAATTCCACTGGATTATTTTGGATGTGTTGTCCATCATGAATGGATTGAGATACATTGAAAGAAGGGGCAACGTTGGACAGTGAAATGTTGAACTGAGATAGAAGATTGTGTAATGCAGATAGAAAATCGTTTATGGAAAAAATTGTGTCTTTTTTTTCATTATGATTATTAGGAAAAGCACAACCATTAGATGGTTGGGGAATATCAAAATCTTTGATGATGGCATTGTGAGCCTCTTTATTATATCCTTGTACAGATTTGGGAGGGGAGCGTGGTTTGAGAAAGACAGTCTTTTTATAGCTACTTGAAGCAGGCATTTTATTAGTTGAAGAGATTGATGGAGTATCTGCAAAATTTTTGGAAGGAGAGGATAAGAGTGCATCAACATATGATTTAGTTACTGGGGGATATACTTTTGCTGCTTCAGCATAAGATACTGAACATTGTGCCATGTATGTTTTAATTGATTTTTGCCTAGAAAATTCTGGGCATGACTTATTAGTAGCATAGTGAAAACCAGAGCAAAGGCAGCAAGATGCACTTTCTTGTTCTCTTTCTCAACTGTCTCCAGTGTGACCATGACCACATTATAACAACGAGGTTTGGACCTGCATTGAATTTTAGTGTGACCAAAACGACAGCAATTGAAACACTGTACAGTTGGGAAAATATATAAATGTACAGGTAATGCATTATAGCACATAAAAATTCTTTTCGGTAGAACCTGTCCATCAAATGTAACAACTATGGATTGAGAAGGTTTCCAAACGGTTTGACCATCAACACTGGTTTTAAAATTGAGGCGTCTGACTTTCAAAATTGGACCGCAACCAATTGGTACTGTTATATTATCAATAACTTCCTCTGGAGACCATTCCGCAGGAACACCGCGCACTAAACCCATTCTAGTAACATTAAAAGTAGGTATAAACGCTTTGTAATTATATGTTTCGAGACTATTGTAGTGTAGTAATAAAAGAATTTGCATCCAGGAAATTCGAAAAGGATAAAGATATTTTACTGCGGCCGATTTTTTTGACGCTACCGTTTATTATATTTTGGAAGGCATTGTGTTTTAAGAACTTGCCAAATGTGATTGGGTGCAATGTCGTTCCATCATCTGGTGAAATTATATTTTTTTGAACGTGGATAATATAAGGCGCAATGTCAGTTTTTTCGTAGGTTTTTCTACCAATCTGAGTAGGAACAAATAAGGACGGAGCAGGATTATCATTTTTTTTTGTTGTTAGGTAAATCAGAGCAGTTAGGCTCCGATGCAGTAACTAATGTATCCGTGCATCCACAACCCGAAGACTCGGAACCGTGGTTTTTGCGGGTACGACGACGTTTGTTGCAATGTTTGCAAACATGCACACGGCTTCTTTTTAAATTTCGGGCCGAACCCGACCCATCGGTATCCATGCCCGATTCGTCGATGGTAACAAAATTGCCTGCCGGGGGCACAAAGTCCCCCGGGTCTGGCGGGTCATTCATTTTAGACTAGAACAACTTATTACTAAAAAGAACTTACCACTACCGAAGAAAATAAACTAAAACTAATATTAAAAAAATAAGAGAAAGACTAGAATGCTAAAACTACGTCTACTGATCTTATATAACAATATTTTCAATTTTTTTCATAAAGGCCGCGTCCACCAAGTTCGACGTTTCCCGCGCTTTTCTCGCTCATAAGTTTATCACATTTTATCAACATTGGCTCTACGGGCAGCAGCATAGACCATAGACATAGAAATATCCCATCTCAATGGGGCAGCAGCCCTAGTTCTACTTAGAGGTGTGCCCCCTCTTAGGGTATACAGGGTGTGGCGTAAATAATGGATAACCCTGAAACTGTCGATTGGCCAGATTATCATTTATCATTTACCCCACTTATATCGCCATATGCCCATGGATGACAAAATTATTGATATTTTTAAATATTAAAAAAAATTATATAAAAATCGTACTTACTCTTACAAAATCAGCTGCCATTTCTACAATTGGTGATTTTTTTCGTTTTGTTTTTTTTATGTCACTCCTGAATATTTGTATTATCAGATCAGTATCAAGATTTTTTATTACACTCTAAGATAACATTGCAAAAAATACTTATTCTTAAATTTTAACATTTTTTCTACGGAATTACGCAATTTTGGGCCCCTGTATCGAAAATAAAATGTACTACACTGCGGTTGCCCATTATTTTAGATAATTACCTATTTAATGCTAATTCTAAAATGGTATAATAATAACCAGTATCTTGAAAAAGTACAAAGTTATTGTTGTTCGAATTGATATGGGTCTGGGTCAAATTGTTGGAGCATTTTAACTACCACCGACTCTGACTGGAGAAACTTATTTGAATTTTTTAGAAAATGTTTTGCCTGTGTTGTTGGAGGACATACCCCCCCAAATGCGTGAAACCATGTGGCTTCAAAACGACGGTTGCCCCGCACATTATGCGGTAAGAGTACGACAGCATCTTAACGAAGCCTATCCAGACAGGTGGATAGGACGTCTAGGGCCAATACTGTGGTCACCTCGCTCGTCAGATTTAAACCCATTGGACTTTTTTGTACTGGGGCTGCTTAAAGGAGATGGTTTATAAAGAAGAAATCACTTCAGTTGAACAGCTGCGACAACGAATACGTTCGGCTGCTGACGAAATATCGTCGGCAGGATTTGCGCGCCAATTGAAACGGTCCTTCATAAGAAGGTGTAGCTGTAGAGCGTGCATAGTAGCTGAAGGAGCCCACTTCGAACAATTTCTAAATTTTTTTTTTTCAATAAATTTGTGTAATTACTAATGTCTTTTATTGTGTCAACAAACCCATAGTGATCAAATTTTAAGGAAATTCTCATTCTCTTTGAGTCTAAAATTAGTTACAGCAGTGTTAAAGTAATTTAATTTTAAAATCAAATTTGTATGAAAACTCTCCTTTAAGATTCGAACAGCAATAACTTTGTATTTTATCAAGATACTGGTTATTATTATACCATTTTAGAATCTGCATTAAATAGGCAATTATTTTAAATAATGGGCCACCGCAGTGTAGTACATTTTTTTTTCGATACAGGGGCCCAAAATTGCGTAATTCCGTAGAAAAAATGTTAAAATTTAAGAATAAGTATTTTTTGCAATGTTATCTTAGAATGTAATAAAAAATCTTGATACTGATCTAATAATACAAATATTCAGAAGTGACATAAAAAAAACAAAACGAAAAAAAAATCACCAATTGTAGAAATGGCAGCTGATTTTGTAAGAGTAAGTACGATTTTTATTTCAAATATTAAAAATATCAATAATTTTGTCATCCATGGGCATATGGCGATATAAGTGGGGTAAATGCTAGATGATAATCTGGCCAATCGACAGTTTCAGGGTTATCCATTATTTACGCCACACCCTGTATATGTTCTGTGGGTGTGCCGTACTAGGTCCACCTACTACGAGTATCCAAAAATACCCTAGCTCAAATACGTGTGATTTACTAGAAATGGATGAGAGACGCACAGAACAGCACCGTAATTGCGTTACACACTATTACTCTCAACTTGAATAATTTTGAAGCATATTGCCAATCCATTGCTAAAAATATGTTCGAAAAATATGTCTACTCAACAACGTAAATAACGTAATGAATGTTGTTGAACTGTCAAAGTGAAACCCATTGCTATGCTACTAGAGCCCATCTCGCGAAAGAAGTCCCGCGGCAATAAGTGGAACTAATTAGTATTATATCGTTAGCAACATTCCTACAACAACCCTCTTACCTCATACGCCGTTCTCTATTTAAAATTATGCATTTTATTAAGGCGCCACCCCGACCAAAACGCCGCGGAAGCCGTTTTTGTGCAGTTTTTCGAAGCTATCTACTTCTTATTTAAAAGAAATATTAACAAAAAAAAAATATATTAAATTTCTACATAATCTTGACTCCATAATTGTAGTTTCTTTTTTTTTTTTTAATCAGTATATCTTTAATAAATCTCCTTACAACGAAACTCCAGAAATGAGAAATGGTGATTGATAACATGTATCTCCTCGTAAAGTAAACATTATTTAATTTTGCTACTGACACTAATGGATAGACAATTTAATAATTAACATTTTGGTAGTAATACTTTTTCCAAAAAACTAAAATTTGATTTTATACAAATTTTATTCTAAAATGTGGGCGCTTTTACTACTGTAACTCATGCGCCCCGTATCGGGATTCAGTGTGCCACGAGCTCTCGAAGGTGAAACCCGTGCCGTTTGTCTCCGCGTCGCCGCGTCGCCGTCGGCTAGCGCACTTGCTCGCTTACGTCACATTATAAGTAATGATAATAAAAATTAGTTTTTTTTTTTTTTTTTTGTACTAGTTACGTATTGTGTTATTTAATGCGGAAGGACGCTTTGTGTATTTAGAATTATTGAGTTTTGTGAAAGGACGCTACTCCGCCATCTTTGATTAGCTATCGTTTTCATAGTTTTCGAGGGTGTTAAAGCTGATAGTGAGGTCAAAATGTAAATACAAGATGGCGGCTCCAAAAATTTCTATATTTTTCGTCATGGGTGTCGTTTTCATAGTTTTCGAGGGTGCTAAAGCTGATAGTTAGGTCAAAATCTAAATCCAAGATGGCGGCTGCGAAAATTTCCATATTTTTCGTCATGGGTGTCGTTTTCATAGTTTTCGAGGGTGCTAAAGCTGATAGTGAGGTCAAAATCTAAATCCAAGATGGCGGCTGCGAAAATTTCTAAATTTTTCGTCATGGGTGTCGTTTTCATAGTTTTCGAGGGTGCAAAAGCTGATAGTTAGGTCAAAATCTAAATCCAAGATGGCGACTGCGAAAATTTCCATATTTTTCGTCATGGGTGTCGTTTTCATAGTTTTCGAGGGTGCTAAAGCTGATAGTTAGGTCAAAATCTAAATCCAAGATGGCGGCTGCGAAAATTTCCATATTTTTCGTCATGGGTGTCGTTTTCATAGTTTTCGAGGGTGCTTAAGCTGATAGTTAGGTCAAAATCGAAATCCAAGATGGCGGCTGCGAAAATTTCTAAATTTTTCGTCATGGGTGTCGTTTTCATAGTTGTCGAGGGTGCAAAAGCTGATAGTTAGGTCAAAATCTAAATCCAAGATGGCGGCTGCGAAAATTTCCATATTTTTCGTCATGGGTGTCGTTTTCATAGTTTTCGAGGGTGCTAAAGCTGATAGTTAGGTCAAAATCTAAATCCAAGATGGCGGCTGCGAAAATTTCCATATTTTTCGTCATGGGTATCGTTTTCATAGTTTTCGAGGGTGCTTAAGCTGATAGTTAGGTCAAAATCTAAATCCAAGATGGCGGCTGCGAAAATTTCTAAATTTTTCGTCATGGGTGTCGTTTTCATAGTTTTCGAGGGTGCAAAAGCTGATAGTTAGTTCAAAATCTAAATCCAAGATGGCGGCTGCGAAAATTTCCATATTTTTCGTCATGGGTGTCGTTTTCATAGTTTTCGAGGGTGCTAAAGCTGATAGTTAGGTCAAAATCTAAATCCAAGATGGCGGCTGCGAAAATTTCCATATTTTTCGTCATGGGTGTCGTTTTCATATTTTTCGAGGGTGCTAAAGCTGATAGTTAGGTCAAAATCTAAATCCAAGATGGCGGCTGCGAAAATTTCCATATTTTTCGTCATGGGTGTCGTTTTCATAGTTTTCGAGGGTGCTAAAGCTGATAGTGAGGTCAAAATCTAAATCCAAGATGGCGGCTGCGAAAATTTTTAAATTTTTCGTCATGGGTGTTGTTTTCATAGTTTTCGAGGGTGCTAAAGTTGATAGTTAGGTCAAAATCTAAATCTAAGATGGCGGCTGCGAAAATTTCCATATTTTTCGTCATGGGTGTCGTTTTTATAGTTTTCGAGGGTGTTGACGACGATTATGGGGTCAAAATCAAAATTCAAACTCAAAACTCAAACTCAAAGCATTTATTTCAAGTAAACCAATTACAGGCACTTTTGAACTGTTAAGGGGTCGGTCAGTCAGAAAGATGAAGCTAGTTGCCCATTCCAAAGCGCAGTAGGTATCTGTGGAGAGGAATGGGCAAGAAACTCTACGGACACTCTTTTAAATCATAAAAATTGTTACAAAATTTTGGTCACATCATTCAAGTTGAAATTATACATATTGTGAGAACGATGTAGAAAGACGTGCACGTTAAAAGCGTCCGTACTAAAAAAGATAAAAACAACAAAAACAAAAAAAAAATAACAATTCACACATGAAAATACTTAGATTAAAATAAAAATAAGCCGTGGCGGCTAAGAGATGACCAGTCCCTACTGGCGGCGCCCGTTCACGAACATGACGTATGGATCAGCACCATTTAGCTCAACCATTTTGAAGGGAACTCAATGATCCAACACACACGCCACCACCAGCGAGACATTTGAGTGAGCATGACATACCCCCAGCCGCCAGGGCACATTCAAGTCAATGAAAGACGTACCCAGTAAATGGTAGCTTTATAGTTTAGGTGCATAGTGCTCACACGTGTGCTGCAAAAACAATTTTACTCCCTCTAGAGCGCGCTCAAAGAGCAATAATTCCAAAAGTTGCTACCTTTCGCCCTTTTAGATTTCCTACGCACCAATTCTATATAGCATGTAATGTACTAACAGTAAGGCAATTATTTATTTTAAGCATAGTAAACCAGCACACTGCACTTCCTTTTGACCCAGTACCTTCCAACAAGAGAAGGAAGGACTTGGTTTGCATAAAACCTCAAACTAGCCATGCGTTTGCTACGAGTCTCGTAATAGATTTTGTGTGTTCTTTGGACCTTCTGTATAATAGACTCAACAAGTTATTAAGCTTCTATAGTGTAAGCTATAAAAAATGTAGTACAATTTCATCAGAATACTTAGTGACACTCAATTAAACAGACACAGAAAAACTTCTAGAAATTTTTGGAGGCGCTACCTGGAATTTTGATAATAATCGTTGTCAGCGCCCTCGAAAACCATGAAAACGACACCCATGACGAAAAATTTCCAAATTTTTGGAGCCGCCATCTTGAATTTGGATTTTGACCCCATAATCGTTGTCAGCGCCCTCGAAAACCATGAAAACGACACCCATGACGAAAAATTAGCAAATTTTTGGAGACGCCATCTTGAATTTGGATTTTGACCCCATAATCGTTGTCAGCGCCCTCGAAAACCATGAAAACGACACCCATGACGAAAAATTTGCATTTTTTTGGAGGCGCCATCTTGAATTTTGATTTTGACTCCATAATCGTTGTCAACACCTTCAAAAACTATGAAAACGACACCCGTGACGAAAAATTTGCAAATTTTTGGAAGCGCCATCTTGAATTTTGATTTTGAACCACATAATTGTTGTCAGCGCCCTCGAAAACCATGAAAACGACACCCATGACGAAAAATTTGCAAATTTTCGGAGGCGCCATCTTGAATTTTGATTTTGACCCCATAATCGTTGTCAGCACCCTCGAAAACCATGAAAACGACACCCATGACGAAAAATTTGCAAATTTTTGGAGCCGCCATCTTGAATTTTGATTTTGACCCCATAATCGTTGTCAGCGCCCTCGAAAACCATGAAAACGACACCCATGACGAAAAATTTGCATTTTTTTGGAGGCGCCATCTTGAAGTTTGATTTTGACTCCATAATCGTCGTCAACACCTTCAAAAACTATGAAAACGACACCCGTGACGAAAAATTTGCAAATTTTTGGAAGCGCCATCTTGAATTTTGATTTTGACCACATAATCGTTGTCAGCGCCCTCGAAAACCATGAAAACGACACCCATGACGAAAAATTTCCAAATTTTTGGAGCCGCCATCTTGAATTTTGATTTTGACCCCATAATCGTTGTCAGCACCCTCGAAAACCATGAAAACGACACCCATGACGAAAAATTTGCAAATTTTTGGAGCCGCCATCTTGAATTTTGATTTTGACCCCATAATCGTTGTCAGCGCCCTCGAAAACCATGAAAACGACACCCATGACGAAAAATTTGCAAATTTTTGGAGACGCCATCTTGAATTTGGATTTTGACCCCATTGGATAATCATATAAAATAGTCACATAACGTTTTTCGTTCCAAAAATTAGAAAGTAAGTATTCGTGGACGTTCATGACCAACATAGGCGCACTGTTTCTTCATTCATAGAAATAATATTTTTTTTTTATTAAATGCCGCGTATTGTAAGGTCTGTGCTTGTTACTAGTCGCAGTTTCATAGTTAATAAGTTGTTCGCCAGATGGCCAGTTTTTACGAAGTATTGTAGAGGTGGGGTGCGGCAAAGAGGGAACGAATGCTCAAGGTTATTTGGTCAGGGTCCGGCCTTAACTAGTGCCTGTAATATGATGCCGAGATAAATAAATAAATCATTATTTATGATTACATCGCACGACAGTGGCACCGCGTCTACGAGATGTCTTTCGTGAAACGAATTCTACTGATAGTGTGTTAGACAAAAACCCTACAGGGAAGTACCTATATAAGTAAGAACTATTGTATTCGGGGCTGAAATGATGATGATTTACTGATATGACAACTAAAATACTAGTTTTGAAATTATATAAAATTATCAATAGAATTTTAGCATAAAAATATTGTTAATTCTGGATTATGATTGTGTTTGCTTAGTCAATCCTGGGATGGCACTGACAGCTCACTCTACACAAGTTTTCATGGTGAGATTTTTACAGAATCGACATGCAGGTGGATGTTCGATACTCGTACCCCATACGCTATAATATGAACGTATGTACTTCGCAAAATACTTCAATACAATAATGGATCGAACTATTGTGTTAAAGTAATCTCTGGTGTGGGACGCAACGTCTGTCGCTACGCTTGCGCCATCTCATGTTCCTATTACGGCGGGCTGTGCTAGCGCTGCTGCTGTGGCTAGAGATGGGTCGAGGGCAAAAACAAATATGGGCAGAATGGGCATAAACTTGGCATATTGGGCGTAAACGAGTTTACGCCCAAATAAATGCCCGATCACTGGGCGCAAAAACTAATAACTTTGTTTTGTAAAAAATAAAGCAGGAACTTAACTTAAAATGAAACTTGATGTCAGTATTTTGTATGTAAATTAAAATTTTAATCAAATAATCAGTCTTGTTAAAAAAATCACAGTAGGTAATTATAGAAAATATAATTTTAACTCTCTTTAAATGAAAAATGAAGTGGTCTTGTAATTGGCTTTGATCCTACAATAGTCTTTGTACGTAATATACTACTCTGCCATAAAAATACCGGGAAAAGCGACGTGAGGTCGAGTGTTATCTTGTAGTAAAACTACATTGACTCGTGTTCGTCGGTTTTTCTTGATATCAGCAGATAGTTTGGTGAGCTGGGTTGAATATTTGTCAGCGTTTATAGTTTCATTGTGTAATCAATGTATGTTATAAAAGAAAGTGTGCAATGTGCATGCCGCTAAAACTTAGAAATGAGTCCCGGTACGATCAAGGGAGTTATATGGTGTGGTAAGCCTCTATCTCCTGTCCATGAAGAATGTAAAGAATGTTCCCGTTTTAGAAGGGCATACTTTTGAAGATATAAGGGCTGGAGTTTTTGCCCTCTGGAAATTTCTAGAACAGTCCAGAACAATCGAGAGTATTCGAGAGCATTCCACAACATTCAAGAACATTCTGGAATGTTGTGGAATGTTTGGGAACATTCGAGAGTATTCAGGAACATCCTAGATCATTGGGTAGGAAATTCTAAAAATTTATACATACATACATACCCCGGAAAAATGAAAAATGTTGTTTATAAACAAGTATTGTAGTTAGAATGTATTTTCAATAAAAAAAATGTTAAGTTGTAGTTGTGTGTGTTTGTTGTAGTTGTTGTTGTAAGTTGTTGTTGTAAAGTTTATTCCAACTACCACACAATCTCATATCAACTCCCTGAGCGAAACCGGCTACCCCAGGTAGTAGTTCATAAAACAGCATGCCTTGCGCGTCCCAGAAACAGCAAAGCAGAACTTTTAAGTGGTTCTTTTGACTCAGCTTCGGTTGAGTTGGTGGCGTTTCTTCTCGAGGCAGTCAAAAAGCACGACGTGTATCGTTCTCGTGATGAATCCATGATTCATCTCCAGTAACCAGATCAGACAAAAACTATTTACGTCGGGGTTGCAGCAAAAGTGATTGACAAATAGCGACACGGACTGCACGACTGGCGTCTGTAAAGATGTGCGGTACCCACCGAGCCAAAACTTTTCGATACCCAAACTCATGCAGATTGTATTCCACGGCGTGGTGACTGCAGTTAAGTGCTTCCGCTAATTCACAACTGGTAGCATCCGGATTTGACTGCAGTTCGCGGCGTAAATCGTCATCATTCACAGCGGTTGGTCGTCCTGAACGTGGCTGACTTTCAAGGCTCCTGTATCCTCATTTAAAACGGTCAAGCCATCGGGACACCGTCGCATGGCTTGTAGAGACGCCAGCACATCAAGCTACTACAATCTGTCAGATTTCTTTAATAGATTTTCAACTTTATCGCTAAAGCATAAGGTTCAAAGTTAATTGGGAAAATCTGACAGTTTCGGGTAGCTTGATGTGCTGGCGTCTGTACTTCCAGCGCCCAATGCAGTATTGATATTGTCAGCCCCAGCCCGCGCACTGTGGCCTGAGGCCCCTCTCCCACAGCGACTTTTTCTAGCGAGGCTGTTCCGCGTTTCGTAAACGCGTGACAGCATCGCTACTACCGCACGTTTGTCGCATTTGTAGCGCGCTACAGAAGCGATGACAACTCGCTACTCGCTACATCGCGACTGTATCGAAGTAAACGCGACCGTGTCGGACGACATCGGGGAGAGAACGGAGGGAGGGTGGCGCGTGAGTGGAGATGTGGAAAACCGAGCATCAGTGCAACAAAGACAGGTCGAGTGCTGTAAAAACAGCACCAAAGACAACGTGACTAATGTTGCCTCAACGGAGTCCATCTTGCAAGTCTGGCATTTTTGTGTCGTTACTGAAACGCGTTTGCATCGCGACAGAAGCGCGACAGTATCGCGTTTGCATCGCGACTGAGAATCGTGGTATGAGCGAGTGCAAACAGCTAGCAACCTATGGTTGTAAAAATACCGTATAATACCAAAAGGCTAGGTATTAAACAGGTATTTTACCATAACTTACGGTATTATTGGTATTTTGTGTATTTTAGATTTTGATTCACTTTTTAAGATCCTGCGTTATTACGAAGAGTTGTAGTTTAATAAATAAAATATATTTGAAGTTTCGATTGTATTCTATATTTTAGAATGACTAATTCTAATCTAATTTAATAATATAATAATCTAATCTAATAGTCGTGTTACACGACTATCAGCGTATTAGGTTTCTGCTTGAAGGCACCCAGAGCAGTACCGACAATCTACGATGTCATCGTCATCGTGATCGTGATCGTCATTGTCATCGTGATTGTCATCGTCATCGTGATCGTGATCGTGATCGTGAGCGTGATCGTGATCGTCATCGTGATTGTCATCGTCATCGTTACCGTCATCGTCATCGTGATCGTGATCGTGAGCGTGATCGTCATCGTGATCGTCATCGTGATCGTGAGCGTGATCTTCATCGTGATCGTGATCGTGATCATCATCGTGATTGTGATCGTCATCGTGATCGTCATCTTCATCGTGATCGTCATCGTCATCGTCATCGTGATCGTCACCGTCATGGTGATCGTGATCGTGATTGTGAGCGTGATCGTCATCGTGATCGTGATCGTCATCGTGATCGTCAACTTCATCGTGATCGTGATCGTCATCGTCATCGTGATCGTGATTCTGAGCGTGATCGTCATCGTCATCGTGATCGTGATCGTCATCGTGATGGTGATCGTCATCGTCATCGTGAACGTCATCGTCATCATCGTCATCGTCATCGTCATCTAGTGATGAGCAAAGCAAGACCAAGACCAAGACTGGGACAGTCTTTGTATTGGTCTTCGTGTTGCTTACTCAGTCTTGGTCTTGGTCTTGCTTGTTCGGTCTTGGTGTTGGTCTTGCTAGTGTATACATAGTCTTGGTCTTGCTCAAATACTTCGAGTCTTGATCATGGTCTTGGTCTTGGATTTTGCTCATCACTACTTCTATCTCATTCTCTCGCACGTTAAATCCTATAGATGTGTGTTTATCTCTTTTTACCGTCGCTTTTTCGTTTCATTGATTTTCAAATCACAAAGATGCTAAAGTTTTCACTTCAAAATACCATTTCATGTTTTATATCTGTGCATTTCCACCGTATTTTCAGTATTTTAATTATTACTCAGATAATTTACTTAAAAAATACAGAAACAATCGATTTATACATAAAATACCGTAGCAAATGGTATAATACCGTATTATACGGTATTTTTCGTTTTAAACGTTTCAATACAAACGGTATAATACACACTATAGCAACCGCATCGCGACTGTATCGATGCGAAAGCGCGACAGCATCGCTACAAAAAGTCGCCGTGGCGTGGGCGAGAGGCCTAAAAAGTACTCGTATAAGAACAGGGTTCGAACTTGTCGCTCGTCCATTTTTTCTTCAAACTTACTAAACCGATCGCGAGGGCGCCTTTATATTTCCCCACATCACAAGTACCTAGAACATTCTACCACACTCTAGAATACTATCGAAAACAATTGACCAGATAAAGAAAATGTATAGAGTTTTGTAGTGTCTCATTAACAGGAAAAGGAACATATATGGGGTATTTTCGGATACCCCTAGGTATGAGGAATCGAATTTTTTTGTATTGACGTCGCTATTTGGACCAATTAATCTTTTCTACACACTCAAATATGAATTTAATCAAATCATTTATATGAAAAAAGTAATAAAAGTTCTGTTAAAGTTTTTGCCCAGACAAAAGGCATTTATTGGGCGTTTACGGGCATTTATCCGGCGTTTATTCAAAGCGCCCAATTTGCCAGGGCATAAACCCATCTCTAGCTGTGGCTGCTGAGGCCCTCAAGCGGCGCAAATACTGTTACCTTATTGGTAACTACAGCTTTAGGCCGTTTGGGATCGAAACGCTCGGGTCATGGGGCTCGAGTGCGCGACTCCTTTTTAAGGAAATTTCTCGCCAGCTGATCAACACTTCACGTGACCAGAGGGCTGGTTCGTTATTTGGTCAAAGAATTAGCATTGCCATTCAAAGTGGTAATGCTGCCAGTCTTCTGGGCACGTTTCCAGATAACAGCGATGCGGACGAGTACTTTGACGCCTAAGTATCGTTTGTTTTTGTATTTATTTGTAAAGTGAGTTAGTTAGTCTGCAGTCTTAAATGACTACAGACTAACTAACTTTAGTATCTTGTGTTAATAGTTATTTCTTAACAAAAAAAATAATATATATACAACGTGTAACGTTAAATGCGCAAAACCTCAGACACCCCAACTGATTTTTAATGAAATTGACTTATTTCAGAGAGAAAATAAGTCATAAAAAAAATTGTAGGTACAGGTTTTATGTGCTGTTTTAGTTTTACTGGCCATTCTGATCGTTTCTTGCGTCTGAGACGACGCTTTACCGAGGGAGGAGTCGTCACCGGGCCGCTGCGCCGCGCTGACATTGGCTTGCTTGACCTATTAATAAATAGACACGACAACGTTTTTAATGAAGATTTTTTGAAAAATGTGACCTATATTAAAAAGTGGTTCAATTAATTCTGCTCGTTATTCTGATCAAACTATTTTCAGGTTTTGCGCATTTAACGTTACACGTTGTATATAATATATATCGTCAGTGCGCTTGCCAAAACCTCTATGTGGTTTTAATCAAGTTTTCAGGGGAGACAATAAACTGTTTTTTTTAATGATTAATTTACTAATCAATAATTTAAAAATGCAGTATGATGGCAAAAAATATTATGTATGATCTGAGATAAAAGTGAAAATGATAAAGTGTACCGTTGATCCACAATATTCATTTCAACCATTTTAGTGCACATATCAGAATTGTCTTGCGAGCACAATTTCTTACAAGTGAAAAATGTACACATGTCAGATTTGTTAGGTATCTCATTGGATTAATAACAACAAGGAATAACAACAAGGAATTAAATTTAAAACAAATAATTATTCATTCAACCTTAGTTTAATGGGTAACACTGACAGAGTGAAAAAAGTTTATCTCCACCTTCTCAAACTAGTACCTTTGAAATAAATAAAATGCGAAGTATTAGGTCATCCCACTTCCAGTGTCATATTTTTTTATTATTATTATTTTACAAAAACTGACTACTATACTATACAGTGTGTCCGGACATGGACTAGCGATATTCTAAATACTTAAATATAAGCTATTTTAAAGTACTATTACACTATAGGCTTGGGTCCAATACACTTCCCCGCTATGTGGCAGCCATTTTGTTTTTTTTGTTGAAATATGCTCTATGCGAGTACAAAAAAAATCATATATCTCAAAGTTTTAGTCATACTGAGATAAAAATAGGCTTATTCGGAAGGCAATAATATTGTCTACCGTCTGCATTACAAAGCAATGTGTTCACAATTCCATAACTTTTGAAAAAAAATGTGAAGGTCGAAAAAAAAATCAAAAAATTATGCAATTCAACCAATAATGGTTAATTACTACAAAAACAACCCCGAGAACTTTTTTATTTTTTATACTAGATCGACAGTTTTTGAGCTACGCTACAATGCAACATAAAATTCACAACTGTATGTTTAATACTTTAAGAGTTATTGTTGTTTGAACATAGCGTATGCGCAAGCACAAAACGTCTTTGTTAACCGCCAGAGTGTCATTTATGGCATTCACTGTATTCCATCTGAGAGCAGGCGAGAAATACTGTTCGTTACTACCGTGAGTAAGCGAGATAGAACGTATTAGTCCACTACCTGAAACAAAATCAGTTTTAAGGACAAATTATTAGTTGGGTTAGTTTAGTTGTCCCTCGCCCTGCGTTGTGATCGCTATCGCTACTTTCACTTACCGTCCGTGCTGTTTACGTGCTGCGTTAGTGTTTTGTATTTAAAAGTGTGATAAAGTATGGCACAGCGTCAATATTCATCGCAACATATTGCTGACATACACTTTGTGTATGGCTTTTGCAATGGAAGTGCAAATTTGGCTGTACAAGAATATCGACGAAGGTACCCTAACAGGCCTACACCGAGTCGCCAAACTTTTATCGACGTGCATTCAAGATTAGCGGAAAGAGGTATTCAAAGAGCTGTTAATGAACGCAATCGCTTGGTATCGCCCGAAGATGAAGAAGAAGTGCTTAGACTAATAACCAATGATCCTAGACTAAGCGTTAGACGGATTTCAGTGCAACTTCGAATGTCTAAGTGGCATGTATGGAGAATTTTGAAAAGAGAAGGGTTACACCCTTATCATTTTCGACGGGTTCAAGACGTGATCGAACCAGATTTTGCTGCGAGATCTGTGTTTTGTTCGTGGATAAATAGAAATTTGAGACAGAACCGTAATTTTTTACAAAGAATACTGTGGACTGATGAAGCCAAATTTACAAGAGCTGGGATTACAAACCACAGAAACGACCATCTCTGGTGCTCCGCAAATCCAAGGGCGGTGCGCCCAAGCTCATTTCAACATGAATTCTCAGTAAATGTGTGGGCCGGCATAATCAACGATAGGCTGATAGGGCCATTGGAATTGCCACCTACATTAAACGGCGCTAGATTTTTAGAATTCTTACAGACACAGTTTGCGGACAGCCTCATGGACCTACCTCTATCATACCGTCGGCGTATGTGGTTCCAGCTCGATGGTGCACCCGCGCATTTTTCTCGAGCAGTGAGAGAATATTTAAATAATAATCTACAGCCGTGGATCGGTCGTGGTGGTGTAGTAGCGTGGCCGCCTCGCTCACCCGATTTGACACCCTTGGATTATTTTTTGTGGGGTCATATGAAACAAAAAGTATACGCTACAGTTCCAAATACCAGGGAAGAACTCGTCGCAAAAATTATGGCAGCCGCCGAAGAAATTAGATCCGATTTGGATTTAATTAGGCGCTCATCAACCCAGGTGGCACAGAGAGCCGTAGTGTGTCTACAAGCTGGAGGTGGCCACTTTGAGCAACTGCTTTAGATATTTTAATCTTCATTTAATATTGGAAAAAACATTAAATAAAATTCAATATGAATGTTATGTTTTTTTAATGATTTCCTGTTTAGGGTTCCGACAAAGGCCTTTTGTGCTTGCGCATACGCTATGTTCATACAACAATAACTCTTAAAGTATTAGACATACAGTTGTGAATTTTATGTTGTATTGTAGCTTAGCTCAAAAACTGTCGATCTAGTATAAAAAATAAAAAAGCTCTCGGGGTTGTTTTTGTAGTAATTAACAATTATTGGTTGAATTGCATAATTTTTTGTTTTTTTTTTCGACTTTCACATTTTTTTTCAAAAGTTATGGAATTGTGAACATATTGCTTTGTAGTGCAGACGGTAGACAATATTATTGCCTTTCGAATAAGCCTATTTTTATCTCAGTATGACTAAAACTTTGAGATATATGATTTTTTTTGTACTCGCATAGAGCATACTTCAACAAAAAAAACAAAATGGCTGCCACGTAGCGGGGAAGTATATTGGACCTAAGCCTATAGTGTAATTGTACTTTAAAATAGCTTATATTTAAGTATTTAGAATATCGCTAGTCCATGTCCGGACACACTGTATAACCTTGTGACACTAATCAGTGATCTCCACTACTATTAATCACTCGCTCCCAGACTGCTGGCAAATCTTGAACACCATTTAAAGTACCACTTTCATTTAATTCATCAATAATGCTCTTTACTTTAATATCTAACTCCTTTTTGCTATTGTATCGAGTACCCGACAATTTCCTCTTCACATGGCCAAAACAATTGAAATCACAAGGATTCATATCCGGGGAATATGGCGGCTGAATAATTTCAATCCATCCTTTATCTTCAATTAAATTCTGAACTATTTTTGATTTGTGCGGTCTGGCGTTATCATGTAAAATTATAGGACTCGTTATATGATGTTCGTCTGCCCAAATAGGAATATTTTCTTCTAAAAATGACTTATATCGCTCTCCAGTCATAGTTGTATTTTCATCATAAGTTCTCCAAAAAGCAATGCCTCTGACATCCATAGCTACTATTAGTAGTATTTTTCGTTCATGTAGCTCTGCACGTGGTAAATGTTCAGCTGAAGTGCCCGGTTCCACCCAACATCGTGACTGATGTCTTTGACGAGGAGTATAAAATTCGACCCAATTTCATCAAGGAATATGAATCTATTAAGTATATTTTTCTTACGGCGATACCACGATAAATGGCTACGCGCAGTTTCATAACGAAACTCCTTCTGATCCATGTTCAGAGTGTGGGGCACCCACACTGCACTTTTATTGACCAGACATAAATCCTCCGTGAGTAGTCTATGTATAGTGGAATGAGGAATGTTAAGTTGAGTGGAGAGATCACTGACACTGACCCTACGTGACTGACGAAGTGCTTCCTTGATTTTGTCCCTTGCTTCTAATCTAGTCGATGATAATGATCGAGGTGCTCGCGGCTCATCTTCAGCTGTGGTTCTTCCTTGTTTGTACATTTCAAGCCATCGCTGTACGGTTCTTTTATTTAAGGCGTTACGACCAACACACTTTACCAGTAAGTCGTGCGCAACTCCTCCAGAGTAGTTGAGTAAAGCACAAAACTTTAGAAATATACGTTGCTCCACTACATTAATAGATTTTTTTAAATCTTCCATTTTAAATCAATGCACGTCTTGACAATACAACACACCAAATTAAACTAACATGATTGTACAAGACAACACATGTATTAAGTATTGCATACCATTGCGCAATCCATAAATATTGGAAATAAAAAATATGACACTGGAAGTGGGATGACCTAATAAATAAGTATTGAAATAAACTTTATTAAGGCACACAGGCAACAAAAACATAAAACTATAATGTAGGTGATATGATGTAGCTTGTCTTGGTATGGACATGTAATGAGGAGGGATGAAACGCATGTAACGAAAAGAGTGATGAATATGAATGTAGATGGATGGAGAGGGAGAGGAAGGCCAAAGAAAAGATGGATGGATGGTGTGAGGAATGATATGAAAGAGAAAGGAGTAAATGATGCCATGACGTCTAACAGGGAAGAATGGAAGAAGAAAACGTGTTGCGCCGACCCCAAATAAAATGGGACACGGGCAGGAAGAAGAAGAGGTGATATGATGTAGCTACATAACGTATCTTGAGCTTTAACACTTCTCTTTAAACTGTCAAACCATCTATGTGCGAACCAATTCTGACATGTGCAAAATAATGATTAAAAATTTTTGATATGGACACATAACTAATTTTTTATTGCCAAAAATAATAATTAGATGCACATATCAATTTTGGCAAATCGATTTCTATAGGGAAATGAAATATTATTGTTGTTATAATCGATGCGCAAATCAATTTTAAGGCCACCTAGCGAAAAAAAAAAAATTGAAAAAATGCACATAGAGGTTTTGGCAAGCGCACCGACGATATATTCAAATGCATAATCTTTCTCTAATACCTAATTATTATAACAATGTTTCAATATATTTTTTAAATTTATTATTAATCGTACCCCTTACCGGGGAAATGTTAACCCAAGATAGTTTTGCCAAGCCGGGTATTTTGGGTACGAAAATTATTTGAAGTTCGAGAGTTGACATTTAAAATCGTTGTTAACAACTTAAGTGGTATACATAATAGTCGCTATTGATAAATTTCACACACTGAAATAAAATATACACCTACATACTTATACTTTATGTGTCGTACAACTTGCGGCCCCGTAAATAGAGAATCATTCTCTATCTACGTGCGGCTCAGTCCAAGAAATACCTAGTGCGCATACCTGTTCTAGTATATACGTCTCACCAACTCTTTAGTCTATTCTACTCCAATCCAATGCCAAATGCCAAAGCTATGCTACTATCAATGGCGGACAAAAGCGTGTTGTGGTTTCATCATCAACTTCATAAAATTAAGTGAAAATTCATTTGAAAAACAATATAATAGTGTTTAATCATATAATTTAGGACATAGACTTGCTATAAGAACATGTAATGTGTGTTTCAAGGGTGTATTAGGGTGTTAAAATAGATGGACATTAGTGGCTTGGCAAAATGACGCAGTTTTTGCCTCCCAACTTATTAGCATTATTTGCGGCAAGGGATCCTATTCCATACTTGCCACCCGCCGCAAAGCTTCCTCACGAGAAGAAACAAAAGGGCTACGATGGGGTCGGAGCCTTTCTCAACATTTTTGAGGTTAGTTGTACTTAATCATTTTTACGTTTGCGGTATTTTCATTTTGCATAGATAATTAGCATGCGAAATATTTAGTCATCTGTAAAACTGCTGTTTTACTTTTAACTTTGTCGTAGGTAAAAGAGAAAAGCCTTGAAGAAGATCTTTATTTGCCATTTTAAGCTTCGATTGTAATTTGATTGTGACTTGCCATTTTTACCAACCAATTACTTTCTAGTCGGCTATTAGTCATGTTAATATTAAGGTATTCATTTCTTTTGTACTATTTCTATATCGGTGTTCGCGTCGGGCAACACAAATTTAGAAAATGGCTTATGTTTTTTCGTGTTATTCTCGCCACCGACACGCTAAGAAGAAGAGCTATTTCTATTACTCAAATTGTGCATTTTGCTCTTAAAATCCACTGTTATTAAAGGACCCATGTAATAATGTTCCCTATAATTGCATTACCGAATGGCATCACAGAGTGGGGATACTTGAAATGTTGTGTAGCATACCCTAATTTTTTTTGCTCCCACTTTAGTGACTGGCTAACATTGCAAACTCAAAGCATTTATTTAAACTAAACCATTTAGAGGCATTTTTTTGAACTTTCAAAGTTCAGTCAGTTAGAAAGTTGAAGCTAGTTGCCCAGGCCAAAACATATTTTGGCCTGGGCAACTGTGTGCTGTGGGCTGTTGTGTTAACACTTTGACAGCGGGGTGTTTTATTGCACCACTACCCATAGTGTGCGGGCATTTTTCGGCATATTTGTATTGACTATAAAAAATAACCTAAATGACTATTAAATAATTATTTTTGTATCTAGTAGATCTATTCTTGTATATTATGAAAAATAAATAAAAAAACATAATTATATTATATTTAGTATAGGAGCACGGACCAACTTTGTGGGTCGCTGTCAAAGTGTTAACTAATTCATAACAATCATAATCAGAAATCTTTATCTCAACATTACAGTCACTGATTGACCCCAAATCACTTAATTTACCCCATGGAGTCCCTGAGACTCCTTGCACAAAAATTATTGATTTTGGTCAAAATAAAAGCAAAATGTGTACTCTAAAATAGTTCATTATACTTAGCAACATTATAATTCTTATATGTTTTCATATCACATTTAATTATTGGTTAAAATTTATTAGACTGAAAAATAAGAAAACAAAAATCAATGCCGACTTCTGGCTCAAAACTTAAATACAATAAATTATTATTTTAAACTATTTCCTTTCCTTATAAAATAAGCACACATAAATATACAAAAAAAAAAAGTCCAGCACTTTACTTCTTAACTTTAGCTGCACACCGAACGCCAGCACATCAAGCTACTACAATCCAGTGGTCTCGAACGTCGTAGCAAAATCGGTAGGTATTTGATAAAAAAATACAATATTCAATAAAATTCGTTTATTTATTACAAAAAAAACTTACAGACTAATTTATAACCATCATACTTAAGTATGATTGTTATAAATTATGTGAGCCCATATCGGTAGAAATACCGAAAAATCGGTAGGTTCGAGACCACTGCTACAATCTGTAAAATTTCTTTAATAAATCTTCAATTCGTCTTTTTTTTTTATTATCATTATTAAACAACAATCCATCATCTTTTTCACAGCATCCCTCAGAAACTCCACCTCCCACACGAGTGGAAACAAGAGAGGAACGCATGGAAAGGAAACGCAGAGAGCGAGCGGAACAGACAGCGTACAAGTTGGAGCAAGAGATTGCGCTGTGGGACCCCACAACCAACGCGAGGGCTACCATGGACCCCTTCAAAACACTGTTTGTGGCTAGGATTGTGAGTTTTACTAACTAGCTTTGGTCCCGGGATTCCGCCGCGTGGACGTCGGAAATTATCCTACGGAAACGTGCTACGGGCACAAAAATATACAGGGTGTAACGGAAAGGGGGTATCAACCCTGAAGGAGGTGAATGTGCTCATGAAACTCAACAACTTTCCCCAAAGAACATAGGTCAAAATATGAAAAAAAAATTTGGCCCTCCCATAGTAAATCAATCAGCTGGTAGTCAGTTTTGTAAGGGAGGGCCAAATTTTTTTTTCATATTTCGACCTATGTTCTTTGGGGAAAGTTGTTGAGTTTCATGAGCACATTCACCTCCTTCAAGGTTGATACACCCTTTCCGTTACACGCTGTATAGTATGTTACTCCTTATAACATAAGCTAACTGCCAGTGGAAGTCCCGTCAAAATCTGTCCATCCGTTTCGGAGATTAGCCAGAACTAACATACAGATAGACAGACAAACATTTTAAACATTGCAATGCATTTTTTCATGTGCGTTTAGTAAAAAGGTGTTACTTTGACATTACAAACAGACACTTAAATTTTATTGATTTGTATAGTATAAAAGAGGTACATTTTTAGTAATGATGATATCTAGGTGCATTCGGTCATGTAGGAACGGGTTACACTGAATAAAAGGGTGGGGCACCCTTTATTCGGCTCAGCAGTTGCACTTGCAGTTGCAACCAACCAACCTAAGCAGTTGCTTGGTATATCGTGGGACCTTGGGTTCGATTACCAGGTCGGGCAGTGTTATTGGATTTCTTAGTAACAGCCCGGAGTTTGGAAGTTTGCGGTGTGTTACCCCGTCCCCTGGTGAGCACCTGTCGCCGTGTGTCGTGCGCCTGATCTCTCTCCGGTCGTGTCGGATTGCCGTCACATCGTACTATGAGAGTGAGGGAAGAGAGAGTGCACCTGTGTCTGCGCACACGCCTGCACTATAATATCTCCCGCGCCGAAGGCTACATCGTGGCCGGAATACGGTCTGGAGGACTTTATAAAGGGGAACGCATGCAACTAATTTTTGACTGATTTCTCTAGATACGACGACACATCGACCTATATTATATTTCCAGTTTTAGCTGACCTCGCATTGAATAGGCTTTTCGTACAATGAGAAGTCAGCTTATACTGATAATGTTGAAATGTGCTTTATATGTCGTCGTGCGTACCTATATCTGCCCCATAGTATTGAATATGAAAGATCATTTTACGGTAGTTTAAGTTCGCCCTAAATCTTCAATATTTCTTGTTCACAGAATTACGACACGTCAGAATCTAAGTTAAGGAGAGAGTTTGAAGGGTACGGGGCGATTAAAAAAGTAAGTTGTTTTTATTTGTAAATACAACAGAACAGTCTTTGGACTCATAGTAGAGAGTATACATAGGTTTGTTAGAGTTCTGCTGTAAGGTTGAAATTAAAACAGAAGGCAAATTCATTTAAAACATTTAAAATCTAATTGCAGTCTCAACTCAGTGACAAACAAATGTAGGGAAATTACAAGAATTTTTGACAGATTGAGACTGATATCAGACTCAAAAAAACGAGGGGCCCGTGGCTAAATAATAACAGCCGCACAGGTCGATCGATCAGGTTAAGCTACGCTTGCCGCGGTTGGTCTGTGGATGGGTGACCATCTTTACATACCGAGACCCCTCCGGGCCTCGGAAAGCACGTTAAGCCGTTGGTCCCTGCTGTCATTCATAGATCTTTGACAGTCGTCACGGGTAGTCAGAAGCCCGAAAATCTGACAACCAGTCTTACCTAGGGGTATCGTATTACCCAGTAACTGGGTTGTGGAGGTCAGATAGGCAGTCGCTCCATGTAAAATACTGGTATTCAGCTGCATCCGGTGAGACTGGAAGCCGACCCCAACATAGTTGGGAAAAGGCTAGGCAGATGATGAAACTAATATCAGACTGTGAACGTTCTTAAAATTACGAGAATTGCCACTCTGAGTGATGTAAAATGTTCTGTTTCAAGCAATGTTGCATGCAGTTTGTGTGTGGTTCGAATTGCTGCGACACTGTTGCACATTTTCTGTTCATCACGAGCTGACCAAGATTATGTAACTAGACTTTAAAAGAGACTTCGACCCCTGACTGTGTTTCTCCATTTCTTATCAGGGGTAGTCAGACAGGAAATGTCGACTCCATCTAACTTATAATGTTTTTTTTATGTGGCATGTAAAGAGTTTCCGATATCCTATATACAGAATAAAAAAAAAATAATTTCATGATCACGATAGTGCGGCATGCGCCTTTCGGTGAGGTCTTAATACGTCATCGGCCGCATACAGGATCTTCCTTTACGCCGCGTCGAAATAGTTCTTATCCGTTGCTATCTTTGAAACTAAGTAACATACTATTCTTAATTTGTCCTAGTGCTGCGGGGTAATTGAGTAACGCACGAACAGTAGGAATGGCTTTTAGGTTCACAGTTCATCAAAATTCATTGCGTTATTTACGTTGTTGAGCGTACAATTTTTTTTTTAACCGACTTCAAAAAAAAGAGGAGGTTATCAATTCGACTGTATTTTTTTTTTTTTTTTTTATGTTTGTTACCTCATAATAACCGACTGGGTGAACCGATTTTCATGATTCTTTTTTTATTTGAAAGCTGGTGCTTCCCGTGTGGTCCCATTGTCACCATTTCAATATCTGATGATGGGATCTTGTAGAAATCTGGGGAACTCTTCAATAAATAACAGCAGATTAACCGCGATTGTTGCTGTAGCATATCTAAGCATTGTTTACGCAATCGCACAACATAACATCACGTCTGTACCCTATAAACGCAGATGCAGCTTCCTGTCACTGATATTTACATAGCAAGTAGTGTTTATATGAATTTGATTGGGGTAGATGTAACTAAAAAGTGAAAAATAAAAAATTTTATATAAAAAAAAACAACCGACTTCCAAAAAAACACTACAAAGTGAAAAATAATTTTAATTTCGGAAGTCGGTGTCAAAAAACCAAAATGCGGAACCAACGACACCGACTTCCAAAATTAAAATTATTTTTCACTTTGTAGTGTTTTTTTGGAAGTCGGTTGTTTTTTTTTATATAAAATTTTTTTTAATGCAGATTTTCATGACTGTCGTCTTTTTTTTGTAACACCGCTTTCCGAGATAACCCGAGCTCACTCAATAGTTTAAGAAATGTTGAAAAGGTCGCTAACTAATATCGCCCTCTCTGTCTCTACCACAGATATGCATGATATTTAACAAGGACAGCAACAAACCGCGCGGCTACGCTTTCATCGAGTACGAACATGAACGGGACATGCATTGTAAGTGTTGTTGTGATTGGTAGCGCGCGCAGGCGATGATGTTGGTAGCGTGGGGCTGTGCGGTCTCTCAAGGGTAAGGGTAAGACTTATAGTGTGCAAGGGTACGGGCTTAAGTGGGGTAACAAGTATAGTAATAAAGGATGAGGGGTAAAGTGACAAAGGGTAACGAGTGAAGTATGTAAGGGTAGGGGTTAAATTGGGGTAAGGGGTAAAGTAACATAGGGCAAACACTGACGAAGTTATAACTGATATGTAGATGCAGTAGATATGCAGATTGGTAAATAATGCAGTATCAGTACAGGTGTACATAACAGTACAGGTGGCATGCTATGTTATGTAATTTAAAGTATTTAAGTCCATTGAGATGCGGAAGCCACTATTGGATTAATTTAGGTACATTTTACCAAGAGAAAAAGCCAACAGTTTTTTCTGTGTTGTTTTAAAATGCATGCAGTTCAAATTTACTTTGGGAGCTTTTTTTAAAAGAAAAAAACAGTAGGATCGCCGCAAATTTAACCACGCTACCAACACGTCAGTCTGTTCATAATTATATTTTTTTACTATCACCATTATAACAGCGCATTAGAAAAATACAAAAATATAATTTTAATATTTTTGAGATTTCTACCAAAAAGGTGTTTCAATCATTTTTTTTGTAGATTTTTTCTCCCATTAAAAAAAAAACTTGCCATAATTTTTTCAAGTTATAATGGTGATACTCTGCGCAATAATTCGAAATTCGCGCAGAGACATGAGACATTCTCGGAGGAGATAGTCTCAAAATTATTCTTTAAAACATTTCAATAAGCATAGCGTAGCATTATCGTCCTATAATGTTTCCTCTGCGGGGACGCAAACTTCCTCTCTATGAGAAGAAGCTTCAGTACTGTTAAATTTTGTCCATGATGCGATTTTTTGTATGAAATACTATTTGTTTTCAGCGATTATTAAGAATTAATCAACTAGATTAACTTGTTTTTCTATTTTTTCTGTATTTTAATATTAAAAGGCATACTATTGTAACTGCCAGACCAAGCTAGAGTTCAGTATTTTTAATAGTGATTTTGTTATGCAAAATATCCTCAATTTTTATATTCGACTAAATTACAAGCCCAAATTTTTTTTTAATCTTTGTAAATTACATCTGTCAATTTTTTTTTAATGTCACGCATAAACCTGTCAAACACAAAGTATATATTTAAAGCTAAGGCAAAGGTCATTCACTTGTCTTCCTAACACGTCAGCTGTCTCCTCCGAGAATGTACGTTATAAAGGCGCGTCCACACTTGCGGTATACATAAAACTTTTTGTACATGATTAACGAGTAATTTTTCTTTCCGGACCAGACTTGCCGTAGACCTACAATTCGAGCTAACTGCCATAGGTTTGTATGTGGTAAGATGCCAACATACATACAAAAAATAAATAGGAATCAGTGGCCCATTGTGTACACGGATGGGCCATTGTGGTGACGGGCGAGAATTGGCCGAGTCGCTAAGTTTTTTGTCTATCAAAATCATTCGCCCAATCGTAGTTGTCGATGTTTTTAGTTCTGTTTTTAATTTTTTGAATGGCCGTGGAAAGAACGTAGTTTTTAATTGAGATAAGTGTCTAGTTTTATAATGTTTTTGCGCACGGATAACGTAAGTAAAGCGCACCAGGTAACGTGTATGTTCGCCGTAAAACGGATAAAAACCGCGGGGTTTCGTAAGTAAAAAAGTGGTAAATTTTCAAACGGTAGGTATTAAAATGGTGGGTATGACTTTTTGATATTATAGTCTTTCAATAATCTTGGTCACTCGGCAAGGTCGGTAGGTATACTAAAAGTAGGTATACAAAACCTTTTTATTATTATTATTATTGTTTATTCACTTTGACCGGGCATTTTTTGTGAATGTCCGGTGAAAGTTGGTAACTCTTGGACAGTATCGGTCTACTGTGGACTGGTCAAAACGCGGAAAAGTTGATATCTTTTGCAGCTTGTATTATTTATAACACAAAACAACATTATTGTATTCGTGTCAAATAAAAGATCAATAATTCAATAAAAACATCAGGAAAAGTTATAAAAATGACATTATACAGCGTGTTTCGGAAAGGTGTGGTAATATTTCTGGTGGTTGTGGTACTGACCATCAAACTCTTTCTCTATGGTACCAGCATCGTAATCTCGAAAAAATTATCAACTGCCTTATACAAAACTTCAATATCGACCTACTCGCCCCAAATGTATGGGACGGCGGATTATTTTTTCGCGATTGCAATTTTAGTCCCATTGAGAAAGTTGTTCAGTTTGATGGTATGTACCACAGCCTTCAATATGAGCACACCTTTTTGAAACGTGTTGTATTGCCTTTTGTTTGGACACAAACAATAAAATATTGAAGTTGCGATGGTCTTAACCTGGACAAACACCACCCCTCATGATATAGGTAATAAAACCATACTTATAACCGCCCATATACACTAATAAACCTCCTTTGTGCACACCCATAACGGCCATGTTGATAATGGCTGGTAATTCTACAAAATACATAGACAACACCGAATTTTTTTTAAGTCGTATACAGTGTTACGTAAATTTTGAATAATGTTAAAAATAAATTGTGTGAATCGTTACGGGTGCGCATAAAAGAGAATACACGCTCAGAGACAGATGCACGTGGTTTGTGATAAAAAAAAATGTGGTTGTCATCTTTTTGGGATCGTTTCTGAATTAAAACTGATAAAAATATCGAATTGGTTCCTAAAGTTAGGTTTTTTTTTCTAAAAAATTAAGAGTTCTTATGTTTTGAAGATAATGCTCTATGTTATGCCAAAAGGCGATTAAAGATATACAAATTAAATAAATAGTGAATAGCAAATGTTATATTTATAGCAATTTTTTTACATTTGTCTGAACTGTAAAGGGCAGTATTTGTTACTTATGGTTTTAATTATGTTGAATTTTCTGTAATGCGTTTCAAAATCATCTAGAGTTTTTAATCAAAAGCCGGTCATATAAAACACAACTGACTGGCTAAAGTAAATATACGATACATATTTACTTAAACAATACAGGATAAAAAAATAACCAGTGTGCAACCATGAATTCAGCACACGATTTTTGAAATTTTTCATTGGTCACAAACTCGAAAGAAAAAAAAAATCATCGGCTATAAAAAAAAAAAAAACATTGTTTGTTCCATACATTTTGACCGTGTAGGTATTGCAAAACAGCAGATTTTTTTTCTTTATAAATGAAAAATTGCTACGCTGGCGTGTCTAGAATCGTGTGTTGAATTTATGGTTACAGTTTGCACAATGGTAAAAAAAAAATCCTGTAGAAAGGATAAAGTTTCTGCCAACACCCCATCGGAAATAGACGCGAGTTTATATGCGAATAGCGAAGAACTTTCACAAAAAAAAAAAAAAAAAAATTAGAAAGTGTAACTAAAAAGGTGCAACACCGCATTCGAACCGCGTGTGTCTGTCACTTACGGCCGCACCCACAACTCTCGCTCACTTACAGCTGCGTACAAACACGCGGACGGCAAGAAGATCGACGGCAAGCGAGTGCTCGTCGACGTTGAGCGAGCTCGCACGGTCAAGGGATGGCTGCCGAGAAGACTGGGTGAGCAACTACCTTT